>JBAWJQ010002831.1:0-401527 GCA_037783105.1 Bactrocera zonata | reverse complement strand
TGGAAAATATTTTATCGGGTTCGTATTTTTTACTTTGTGTACAGCAAAAGGTGGTGAGCCCCTTTTCTGCCGAGCACTGAAAGAGAATTCTACCGACACCAAGTTCAGACGTAGTGGTATTGATACTGTTCTTTTTCGTGCTGTCGATAGCGGCTTTAAAATCGACGAGAGAGTGTGTGTCGATCTTCCTTCCCCGGGTTTTCCAGGATTTGGCTTCATTATGCATTTGCGTTCGATAATTCCATACTTTAAGGTAATGGTACAACAAGTTGTCTCCACTGACCTTCAATTAATGTTCAACCTTTATTTACATATGTGGTTAAGAAAGTTTGTGGGGAAAGAAGAGTTATGAAATTTCATAAAATTATGTAAAACTATTTTTGGTTTTACTATTTGTTTGCTGACAACTCGCATTCTGGCTACTGGTATTCCAAAGGTGCTTTCAATTGGAACCCTTACTTTTTAAAATGGTATTTATTTGCTTCTGACCACTTTCCTGGAGATGGCCTCATCAATTGTTTCGTTAAAGGAAAAGTATGGTCTCCCACATAATAAAATGGGAATTTAACCGAACTGCAGAGAAGGTTTTCTGGTTCTGGTAGATTCATTGTTCCATTAAACATTTTGTTTCCGAAACTACTGAATTTTAAAACTCCACCATCACTTGGCTTCCGTAAGGGACTATGTCGACTACGGTGAACGTGTACTGTTAATAACAATCTTCGAATATTACTTGTAATTATAATAGGTACACTGATCGGATTTTGGTGGACATTTCATTTGCATGTACATAAGTATGTATTTGTAAGCTCCCACAACATGAGGCATTCCTGTGTTTAGATAAAATAAATCGGCTGTGTCCCGCCACTCATATTCTTTCGTCCCAAAAGGGGATTTTGTCTATAGTCCTACTCTGAAAGCTCGTGCCAACATTTGACGACAAACTCCAAGCACCAAATACAACAAACAAAATATACTAACACCAATGTTATTGCTAGCCGACGTTCTGCTTTTATTGGTTGACGAGCATACAAACATACGAGGTATGACAATTAAGTAATGAGACTGATTCCATAAAAACCGTATATTTGAAAATTATTCTACAACTCTGCCATCCCTTTCAAGGTCCCCTTGGGCAGCTATACAGCGATTCCAGCGCGTTTTCCATGCTTCGTAACATTTCTGGAACGCTTCGACTGGGATGTCCACGTGTACCCTCGCCACGGCCGCCTGGATGTCCGTAATCGACTCAAAATGAGTTCCTTTGACCACCGATTTTGTTTTAGGAAACAAAAAAAAGTCACAGGGTGAAATGTCGGGCGAATAAGGCGGCTGTTACAACACGGCGATCTCTTTAGAGGCCAAATACTGGGACACGCTGAGGGCGGTATGGCGCGGCGCGTTGTCGTGATGAAGGATCCAGTTACGAGCGATGTCTGGGCGCACCCTGTTGACTCGTTTTCGCAATCTTTCGAGTACTTGGCAATAGTAGACTTGATTCACAGTTTTCCCCGGTGGAACGAATTCTTTGTGGATGATTCCACGGCTATCAAAAAAGGCAATAATCAGCGTTTTCACCTTCGACTTGCTCATGCGAGTTTTTTACGGGCGGGGGGCGCGCGGAGACACGCGCGAAACACCTGGCACGACTAAGAGCACTATCACCTTACACTCTTACAATTTCAGCGTACTTTTCCGAAGCTGTTTCGCCCAATCTGGCGCAAAATTTAATCGCGGCGACAAACTAGAGCGTAGGTACATATGTATATCAATGGAGAGGGGAGGGATGCCGGAAGAAGTGAAAGGGAATTTCAAGGTCACAGGTTAACCAAAAGCGCGGCAATAAAATCAGTTTCATTACTTAATTGTCAAACCTCGTACACATTTGTATGTATATGGATATTGTTATACTATTGCAACCAGTTGCTACAGAGTATTATAGTTTTGTTCATCTAACGTATCATCTAAAACTAAACGAGATAGATATAGGGTTATACTTGTATATATAAATTAGCAGGGTGACGAGAAAAATTTAAATCCGGTTGACTGTCTGTCTGTCCGTCCGTCCGTGCAGGCTGTAATTTGAGTAAAAATTGAGATGAAACGTGTACGGGTTCTTTAATACAAAAAAAAATTTCGAGTTCGTAGATGGGCGCAATCGGACCACTGCCACGCTCACAAACCGCCATTGACCGAAAACCAATCAAGTGCCATAACTAAGATCTAAATTAAGATATAAAGCTGTAATTGGTACAGAGAATCGCAGTAGCAAGAGGACACTGTGGATACAAAATTTTGAAAAAGTGGGCGTGGCCCGCCCCCTAATATGTTTAATGTGCATATCCTAAATAACTAAAGCTGCAACAACCAAACTCCTCCAGCACGAATATTACAAGAACTACTACCGATAGTGTGAAAATGGATGAAATCGGACAACAACCAGGTCTACTTCCCATATAGCACAACTTTAAATTCCACTTGATTCATTCAGTTCCCAGTGCACAAATCGAAAATCAATTAATCGGGATAAAACTTTGCACGAATAATGTCTTTTGTTGGACTAAAAATTGTTTAAATCCAATAAAAACTGTTCAAGCCCATAGGTACCGAATATCGAAATCCCGATACCTATAGATGACTTTTGATCAAAAATGTCGATACATGTGTGATATACAGTATATAACTGGAATTAAGGGATAATCCTTTTATAATGGTATATCTGCATGTCAAGAATGTGTTGAATCAGACCAATACTTCCTTCCCTTAGCCCTCATATACCTAATATAAAAATTTTCGAGCTTCGGGGTGACCTTGTGACCCCAATGAAAATAAGAGAGCGTGTTTTACTCACAACATTGTATCTTTGTGCTTAAAATAAATAAATTTGAGCGAAAATATAAATAGTATCAGGATTTTCGAATATCCGGCTGACTTTACTATTATTATTTTACACCTTAAAGTATTTCCCTGGCTTTGATTCTTCCAAGTTGCAAGGGCATAAAATGTTCGGTTGGGCCCGAACTTAGCCATTCCTTACTTGTTTACTATACGCTCTTAAATTAAACTGATCCGCTTTCATTTCCGCAGACTTTTCAAACTGAACGGAATCTTTGTTTTTAATATGAGTTAATAAATTGTTTAAAAATCTATGTAGCAATCTTTCCTGTTCTGTATATGGCTATGGAACTAGTCCATATCAAAATTTTCACTTTTTTCATTTGTCGAACCCGCTGATATCGAATTATTACAATATAAAGCTGCCATACAAACTGAACGATCAGACTCATATTATTGCATGAAAAAATTGGTTACTTAATATCTTTAAAAAACTGAATTTTGAGTAAAAAAAAAAATTGTAAAAAATTGTTCATAACTTCTTAATTTATTTTTAAAAATCTATATCGTCCCCGGTCAGGAGGAGAACCACACGACGATAATCGAAGAAAACTATCAATATAACCTTCGGCTCACCTTTGCCACGTTATTCGGCCGATTGATCGTCTGTTTGCGGGTCGAAAGCATAGATCCAAGACTCATTTCCTGTAATAATACGTTTCGTGACATCCTGGTATTCGGAAAGCATTGTTTCACTGGCGTTAATGATGTTTTTCGAAAAAATTTAGTAATTTTGGAACTAATCGTGCTTTGACTTTTCTTAGGCCCAAACGATCTTTCAAAATGGTCTAATCCTTCCGATATTCCAACGGTGGCAGTAATCTCTTAAGATCGGATCACTATAGCGTATACATAGCTGCCATACAAACTGATACATTAAAATCATGTTTTTGCATGGAAACTTTTTTATTTGTGAAGAGTATTACAGCTTCCGTGCAACCGAAGATGTTATTATGTATGTTTCAACATGCTTGTCATTTACGACACAAACATCCGCTTCCCGGTGAGTGAAACAAAAAAACTAGTGCATTTATTTTGTGTGTTGTTTGTATGTTGTTTGTTTTGCTCTAAACGTAATCAGTTTTATTATAAGAAAAACTATTATACACCAAATTATGATATACTAAAATAATGCTAAGTACAATACAATACATAAAATAAATATTTTTAAAAATTACTTTACTTATTTTGCATCCCAGCATACATTTGTTATTATTTTATTCATATTTTATTAATTTGTTCGAATTTGACTCGATTTGCATACATGTATGTATGTAGTTCTTGCTCTCAAATAAATTTTTCTCAAATTTATTTTCAGCTTTTTCTTATACATTTGTATATATGTATGTATACTCTATATATATTTTTCAATATATCATTACTTTTTATATGTATGTATGTATGTTTTTTTTTTTGGTTATGAATAGGATTAATAACGTCGAAATGAGAATGTGAGAGTCATTTTTTGTTGGCGCCGCAGTCCGCCCATTATAACTATGTTTGTTACTTAATCATTCTTATTGATATAGTATGTATTATATATCTTAGTTCTTTGGACTGCTTGGACGATTTCCAAGTGGCGTAGTTTCGGGGCACTGAATGCTGGGCTTAACTGCTGCTGCGAACGTCTACGTTAATTTTGGCGCTGAGTTTCTTTTAATTAGATAGATATCACGAGCTTTCCTGTGAGAATTGGGTCTCCAGGGTGGGTCTTCGGTTTGGATTTTTGGCTTGGTTTCGTATCGGTGGTCCGGGACTGCCGCCATAACCCGCTGCAAACAATTGTGGGCATGAGTCTTTTATCAGTTCTTGTGTTTCGCGTAGTTGTCGCTGAACTTGTGGAGCTAGGCGTTGAACGCTGATAGCCGGTGGGAACTTGTATTCCGTCGGCGGCTAAAAGTATATACATACATGTATATGTAAGTATATTAATCAATTATATGTATAATATTATTATAAATTTAGATTTCTATGAAAAAAAAATTGAAGTTTAAGGCGTGTGATGGACACCGATAGTTCATCAAATAATGACATAACCTATTTAATTAATTACCTAATTCAGAGTTACAGGTGGTAACGGCAAAAAACAATGTATTAGCAAAATGAAAATACACAAGAAACAAGCTGCCAAAAAGATAATAAGCAAAATAAACGAACCACCTCCAAGCCAACCAGCATCAACACCAACAACAACGTCACCCCCGTTATGCAACGTAGAACAACTTTTGAAAACAGGTGCTACTTTGGATTGAGTAGGCAACTGAGAAGTAAAGTTTTTTCTCGGCGAACAAAGACCAAACTCTAAAAGTCTCTAATTATTCCTGTCCTACTATATGGTGCGGAGGCATGGAGAATGGCATCATCTGATGAGTCGGCCTTAGGAGTGTTCGAGGGAAAGGTGTTGCGAAAGATTTATGGTTCTTTGCGCATTGGAAACGCCGAATCCATCAGTCGCAGGAACGATAAGCTGTACGACGTCTAGGCATAGTTCAGCGAATTAAGAGACAGCGGCTGCGCTGACTAGGTCATGTTGTCCGGATAGAAAACAACACGCCAGCCAGAGGAAGACCTCCACTCCATTTGAGAGATCACTTGGTATCTCGCATTAACGGAAGAACAACTTGCGCTCTGTTGTAAGCGCGGCTACATAGGTTGCTATATATATTTCAGGACTAGGCAACGCTAAGTGTTGCCAGTTGCAATCTGACATTTCCATTGGAAAGTTTGTCATTTAATCGTGAATTGTTTTATTTACAGGGAATTAAAAAATTCATCTCGGCCAAAAAATGGAATTAACTCGTGAACATTTTCGTGCGATCATTTTTCACAACTTTCGACGTGGATTATCACGACAAGAGTGCATCGATGAACTAAAATCTTTGTATGGCTATGAAGCACCATCCAATAGCACTGTGAAAAACTGTTACAACGAATTCAATCGTGACCGACGCTCGCTCAAAGACGAATTCCGTGAAGGTCATCCAAAAACAGCCGTTGTGCCAGAAAACATCGATGCCTTACGTGAACTGATAATGCAAGACCGTCATGTAACATACCTTCAGATAGAGGCATGCCTATGCATTTCTCCCACCAGCATACATTCGATATTGCATGGACACCTGGCCGTAAAAAGGGTTTGTTCTCGTTGGATCCCGCACAATTTGACAATCGCTCAAAAAAAGCTCGTGTGGATTGGTGTAAAGAAATGCTGTAAAATACGATCGCGGTGCTTCAAAAGACGTTTATAAGATCGTCACAGGTGACGAATCATGGATCTATGCGTATGAGCCCGAAACAAAACAGCAATCGACCGTGTGGGTCTTCCAAGACGAGCCAAATCCAACGAAAAAAAAAAAAAACATTTTCGTTGATAAATATGCCTATTTTCATTATTAGGCCGCCAGAAATATATATAGCAGCCATCGTATAACCACGTAAGCGTAAGAACCAGAAAATAAACGAAATCCGTCGATCTACGCAGAAGAGCGTATTTCTTCCATAAACAAGATTCACATAGTCTCTTTCAAAAATACATTTAGTATGTGTAAGATTCTTATTCAAAATGTTTTGTGAAATTAACGTTGTGCGATTTCGATACCACTCATACCTAGAGAAACTTTCATTTCTCCTTGAGTGTAGTAATGTTTATTAGAAACACAAAACTCAATGATTGACGGTATTTTTCAATAGATTTGGCACTTGATTTCAGACTTTAAACTATTGACTACTTTAAGCCGTTAGTTGTCAATTAGTAGTCCATCGCATTTTCAACACTAAATATAGAAAAAGACAAAGGGTGCACAATATGATGATAGCAAACGTTATATTAAGAGTGTGGAGCTAGGTTTCTTCTCTATTGACTATCATCAAAGCTATTGACTAGGGCGAGATTGTGGAATGTTAAAATATAATATTCTGCACAACTTTTCAAATAGAATCTAGATAAAGAATACCTTGAGCTAAACAAAAAAATCTTGAAAGATTGGTATCTCAAATTATCCCTTTTCAACCACATTGGACCGGGTTGTACATTTAATTTTTCGTAAAAAAGAAAACGGTCGTACGAAGGGATAAATAATATACATTATAAATGCTCTTTTCTGGAGATTAACTTTCAACAGAATTTAAGTTGTAAAACGTAACAATTTCAACACCGAATGAAAAACTCACGAAGGAAGGATAAACAATTCGAGCTCTAAGTCAGCTCTGTTCATGTTTTGCAATATCAACGATTTTTTTATACTATTTAACGATTTACGATCCCACTTATTTTGCTTTGTTCCAGGTAAAAAATAAATCTTATCGACTCTTGACTGTATCGAAGCTGTGCTTTCGAATTCTGAAAATACACTGGTTTGTTTCTCCAATGCAAAATTTTACAAAAGTACTCTCGCAAGGGAGTCTAAAGCTGATTTGGACAATTATTTGAAAATATCTGTTCGACTTCATAATCACATTATTTGGGGGTTCTAGATTACAACTTGGCAACATTCCTGGGATCATCAGAGGTTTCATAGAGAACATTGGTTACTTAACCGCTCACAACATTCTTGCATTTTGTTAGGTCAACTAGAAAAATCTCTTATATTCATGTATAATGTTATGGAGAACAGCTATGTGTTTGAAATTTGCTTTTGAAATTAAATGTAGTTTGTTAGGTTAGTGCTGTAAGATTAGGGCAAGTTTCGATGGTCTGGAGACTGGTCGTTTATATCGAAGGCAGAAAAGAGCTCTCAAGTCTATACATTAGGAGCCGAATACCGAGAGGTAAATTATTAAGACCCAGCATGCCTACATCAAATGCTAGTCGATTAACAGTGCTTTGCACGACTTAGGGTCATGAAGGGAGCTGTTATATACAAGGAATTTGCCGTGCGGCTGGAGGCGGTGAGTGAGTCTTCGAAAAGTTTAAAGTGGAGGGACCGTTATGGAGTGGAGTAGTGTAAAGACTTCTTGAAATCTTAACAGGGACATCCTGCAGGGTCGGATACTTTCCCAACTGCTCGTGGTGGTTAAAGACCTACTTAAAGGACTCGAAGAACGAGATTGTCGTTTGTGTTTTGGTTCTATGAAACCATAGTTAAGCCAATAATGATTTATGGTGAGCGCTCGAAAAGGATACACTTGCTAAAAAGTTTCAAATCCAATGAGCGGCTCTCATCGGCATCTTCGTGCCATGGTGCCATTTTACATTTAGCACCCGTGGACTTTACCGGCGGCAATGCACGAAATGCGCTCTAAGGCTTAGTGAAGCTGGGCATATGAAGGGTCCCAAAAGAACTTGAACTCCTTGAACTGCATTCTTGAAAACTTGGATCATTGCGTCTTAAAGACCACTGGTGGCAAGTTGTCAAGTTATATGGAGGAAGGATTAACATCCAGCCACTTTCTCCTCTATTGTTCAACCATTGCAAGACTGAGGTTGAAACATCTCGACAGGTTGAAACCTTCGAACTAGAGACATTGCTGAAACTGACATTAGCCGTCTCAACAAATTTTTGATGGGTTCATCATCATATAATGTTAAATTTATGTTAATTACCTGCATCGTGTGCATTTGCATTTGGTCACCGTAATACGGCTGACTTTGGCCTTGTGGAGTCTGTTGGTCGTTTTGCGCTGCCGTCATTGTCATTGTGGCCATCGCCATCGCCGCAGTAGTTGCTTGATGCTGTTGCTGATATTGCTGCTGCCCCGTTGGTTGGCCATAATATGCCAACTGTATGGGCATAGTAGGTTGTGGCGTGCAACTACTACCGGTGCCACCGTTTGCATAAGTGTTGGCCGCTGACACCGCCGCAACTGCCGTTGATTGTGCTGTGCCAATCATGTATGCGTTGGATAGCGGAGTTGATACAGTGTGCATTTGTTGTGCAAGCGGACTGGAATTCATAAGCAATCGCCCATCCATTAGGCGTTTGGGGCTAACATTCGTCTTCATGCCACTCAATAGTTGCGGTGAACCACTTGCCAGTAAATGTTGGGTGAACTGCGCCTGCTGTGTTGGGTTAGGTGCCTGCAATAGTGTTAGAGCGTTGGACGTATTAGCGGAAGATGCGGAAGTTTCAGGCATCATATTTAGGGGCATTTGTGGCAATACGGCCATTTGCTGCAACATTTTGGTGTTCATGTGCGAAATAACTATCTGTTGGGATGCTTGGGCATGTTTCAACGCACCGCTGGCCGCCACCGCTGCCGTCGACAGCTGAGTCGCCGCCGGTGATGACCCATGCGCAAGGTAGTCAGTTGCCAGTACTGGTTGCTGAATGGGCATTGATATTGGTACCGGTACAGCGACTGTGGGCTGGAGCATGGCTCTGGGCATTGTCAGCTGTTTAATGGGTGCTTGGCGAATCGGCGTCGTTTGCAGCGAGCGGCTAGCGGAGGAGCATATAGAGGCAGTCAAACTGGCTGATTCCCAATGTTGCACCAAAGCGTTCAATCGTGCCTCCTCGAGTGCGATTTCTGTCTCGCTGGACGAATCGTAATCGGGTCCCTATCAAAAAAGTACAATGCTTAGAACTTTACTAGCAATGTAAAATATATGCTTACCTCTTCAATTTTTTTATCGAGCATTCGAAAGAAGTTTTGTTGGCTCGTGGAAATTTCCCTGTAGAATGAAAGAGTTAGAATTGATACTAAGGCATCTGCATAAAAAATGTTTGTTGTTTTAATATCTTACTGGCTTTGAAGTAAAGACAGATTTTTGGCTCGTAGTAGTGACACTGATACATCCTCATCACTATCTTGTGCATCTTTATTGCTTTGCTCGTCATTTTCGTCATTCTTTTCACGTTCTCGATTTTGACACTTCTCAGTATCTTCAACATGACCTTCATCCTCGTCTGTTTCCGCATCTGAGTCAGCTGAGAGAAAAAATATACCAATATTTCTTACTTATTATACGTAAATATATAATAATAAAAGTTTGAAAGTTATATCTATAAGACCTAACATTACTTTTCAACCTTAACTATGACAAATTAAAGGAAAATGGATTCACATAAACCCCAATTCACTTGGATAGGTACTTATTTTATTTTTGAGATACGAGCCTATGTCTCTTCATACTTATAGTCAATTTAATAGATTGTTGTGCCTAGCTCATTCGTGTCTTGTATACGTAACCTAGTGTCTTGTAAAGTCATCGATTTTAAAGCTAATCGGTCCTAGACTTACTTAGTTTTATTACTAAGTATATTTTGCTTTTTTTCTGCAAAACTTATCTACCAACCTATTTCACTCAAATCATATTTAGGAGGTTCACATCTTCGGTATCAGTTACAGTTGGATTTCGGCAAGAGATGTCTTACTTAAAAATTTTTTTCGATGACGTCAGTGTCTAATAATTTATACAATGTAAGTAGTGTAGTGTAGTGACATAATCATATGGAATTTGAAATTGTGATAAATGGGAAGTAGGTGCGGTTGTTATTCGATTCCGCACATTTTCACAAAATGAAAATAGAAATAATGATTTGATTTAGTTAGGTTAAGTAATTCATGAGAAATAGGATTTCAGCTAAAGGTGGGCATTTCCTCGCCTGTTGCCCAAGTTTGACAACGGTCCCTATAACAGCCTTCTGTATTATATGGGGTGTGGTATATAATGACTCCGACGGCTTTATTTAGTGAGTTATCCATAAAGCAAAGCCCAGAAACTTGTCTACCAAGTTTCATTATGATGTTACAATTATGACTAAATTTATCGCTTGTACGGACGGACGGACAGACAGTCAACGAGCTGAGTCGATTACATGACCCGTTACACCTGTCTCGATATACATATACGTAAATTAGTTCTTCAGATTTTGAGATATCGATCTGAAATTTCATACGCTATTTTCTCTGCAAGAAGCTGTTCCTTTGTCGAAACCATACAAAATGATCTATTAGAATCGATCCTTTGTATGGTAAACATTTTTATTTGACAAGATAAAAAACCACAAAATAAAAAAAAAAATTAAAATCTTACCCCTCTAAAGTAAAGTTGTGCTTACTTAATTGTATTATTATTGCAATAATGTTGTGATAAATTGCAGTGGCATATTGCTGTACATTAGAGCGGACCGATTTTGTTTTTTCGAAAAAATCGCGTATGCGGATGTCATATTGGCTATGGATAATTCTGAACAACTTTTCCAAAGAGAGCATGATTTTAAAACTGGTTTCGAGCCAGCGAATTTTAAGGCGAAGTTTCAAAAATCTAAATAATCGGTTGTATGGGAGATATGTGATATGGTTTTCGATCTGACCGATTCCGATAAATGATCAATACTCCGAAGTATGAAATTTCATTTGAGTATCTTAAAAATTTTCCTAGGTAAAGTTGTTTAGAATAGTCCATATATCATTTCCATCACAAGGGACTTTTCCGTTTCTTTGGCTCCCTGTAAATCAACCCGCTCTAATGCGCATATCCGAGTACTTGTAGACAGGTGGCAGAGATGTGTAGACAAATTGATTGATTTGATTTAGAATAGTTAGTTCAGAAGTTATACATATTGTATGTAGCTACATATGTATTTATGTTTCTGTACATGCATGACCTCAAGTTGTTGAAGAAAGTTTACCGCGTCATAACGGCTGAAGGAACGCAAGCAAATTGTTTGGAAATGCTCTTAGCGATGGTGGGTAATGATGCTGATTGGCATTGCAATGGGTACTGCAACTTTCCTGCGCTATGCCATATAATGTAATCAGATTGTATATGTAGTTGTGTACATACTCATAAGTGACTCCCCGTAAATTATTGCAAATATAAAGTCCTTTAAGTTTTAAGCACTACAGTAAAACAGATGATGAATTTTCAAAGTTCCGTCAAACTTTGTAATTGAATACCTTTAGTATAGTTCTTTTGGAAAAGTAAACTCGGATACATATATTTGAACAATTTTTTTGGAATAGCTCTTGTTCAGTGCCCTATCGAAGATGGAAGATCGAAAACAGCATTTTATGCAAATTTTACCGTTTGACTGTCAAAAGGGTAAGAACGCAGTTCAAGCAAGAGGAAAATTAAATGAAGTGTGCGGAGAAGATGTCTAGACCGAAAGCCAATGCGACAATATTTCCTTCCGGCAAATTCGATCTTGTGGTGTATCCTCGTCTTGGAAGCCCAAATCTTCGAATAACAACTCGAGAGATTGCTGAAAAATTTGTCTAACGCGACAGATTAGACTTACACAGATTAATTTCCAAGTGTGACATAGAGGTTCTACATGTTCTTATGTAACGAAATTTGCTTGATGGCAATAACATATCTGATTTGATAATCAAATGTCAAAGAAGTAATCCATTTTTGAAGCGACGAAAAGTGGGATGTTTGCAAGAATGTAAAGCGCCAGAGGCTATGGTCTAAAAAAGATGGACCAGCTCAAACCACTTCGAAGGCCAATAGTGTCCAAAAAAGGTTATGTTGTCGGTTTGGTAAGATTTCGAAGGGATCGTTTCCTTTAAGCTTTTGCCCGAGTATACCACGAATAATTCCGACGTCTATTGTGAACAACTGAACAAATTGAATGATGCACTCAAACAGAAGAGGCGAGAATTGATCAATAGAAAAGGTGTAATGTTCCACCGGGATAATTAGAGACCTCTTACAAGTTTGATGACACGCCAAAAGCTTTTGCAGCAAATTTTTTGATTGGGTCCGGTATTCGGTCGACAAGTCAATCCGCAGAATCGGTAATTGGAGCAACTATGGATCGGTATCGCACCACAATTAGTCTAGTAGATAATTCGCATCCTCAGACCTCATTTGAAATTATGGCCATCCAATTTATAGAATATTTTTCAGAAGGATCTTGTATTATGGGCTTACAAAATCCAACTCGTGCAAAAATCGAAGCCGAATAGCTATTGAGCGAATTTCAAGTACGGCGAATGTGCCGAAAATGAGATGGCCGCCAATCTCGATTTTCACAAGAAATTTTGTTTATCCCTGAACTCACTTTTGGTTAAATAGCTACGTTAATAATCAAAATTGTCACATTTTTAGTGAACAACAACCATTATTGAAGAACTCCGTTATATACGCAAAATGTCACTGGTTGGTGTGTTCCATGGGTTGAAAAGCTTTGTGCTGATTTTGCCTTGAAACAACTTGAAAACGATAACGATTTTTTAAGAAAATAATTTTCTCCGAAGAGGCTCACTTTCATTTGAGTGGTGCGGTAAATAAAACAAACTGTCGATTCTGTTGGAAAGAAAATCCGCAAATTATTACATTGCATTCACCTAAATTGATAGTTTGGTGTGGTTTTTGGAGAGATGGAATCATCGATCCGTACTTCTTTTGCAGTGAAGCTGTCACTGGAGAGTGGTATAGATCGATGATAACCAACCAAATTGATCTTGACAACATCTGGTTCCAACAAAAGGGGTTACGTGCCACTGAACAGGTGCTAGAACCGAAGTATTACGAGAAAAGTTTGGAGATTCAATTATTTCAAGATATTCTGACACTGAATGGCCTCCAGAAAGTTATGATTTAACACCATCAGACTACTTCTTATGGGATTATTTGCATTCATTGGTCTTTAGCAATAAAGCAGATTTTTTTCAAGATTTAGAAGTCTATATTGACAACTTGACATTCATGACAAACGACTTGATGTAGTGAAAAAGTACTCGAAAATTGGGTTAATCGAGCTCGTTCCTGCAAAAGAGGTGGTGGACGCCATTTGAATGTTGTTATATTCAGAACTTATCGTATTAGTGTGTGTTTTTTTTGTAATATTAAAATTTGTTGGAAGGAACCAGAACACAATCTGTAAATCGTTATCGTTTTGTCGTTGGATTTTCACAAATGAGGGCTTCCCCAAATATTTATGTATTCGTTAGATTAAATTATATGCATACTTGTTTCTTATATCTAATATGAATCTCCGACACTTACCGTGACCTCCTTTCTTTCCATTGGCTTTGCTCTTTGATTTTCTGGGATATAAATGGATTTTGCTTTGTCCACAGCCCATAATCCGTGTAGCAGCGTTGCTGCTATTACCGGTGTTGCTATTTTTGCTGCTTCTGTTTTCTAATCTGCTTCAAACAGAATTTGCAGCCGGCTGTTTGTTAGGCTTTATTGTTTTCTGTTCACCCTTGCTATGATTTCTGAAAGGTTCAAATAAATACGTAAGTCATATTAATATTAATTTTTTTTACTGAATAAAAAGGGATAATTCAGTTGATCAACTATCGGAGTACGAATATTCAAAAGTGGACCAAAATGGTGCTGAGTGAGAGTGATGAATAAAGCGTAAAATCTGACGCTAGTGCAACAAAGCGAGAGACAAAGCTGAAGTGAAGCTTCCCATGTTAAAAGACAACGATCGGGTGTGTCAAACTTTTAGTGAAATTATTAAGAGTCTAATGGGTAAAAGAATAGGTTAAATCAGTGGGCAAAATGGACCTTGCGCTAATTTCTAAATTTTGCGTTTGGTACCTGGAAGATTCCTCTTGGTCAGTATGGTTTTAGGAAATAATCAGGTTTTACAACCCCTCATTGCCCACACATCAGGGTAATGCGACTAGAGAAAACTAAGGAACCTTATCGGTAGGCATTATTTCTGCCTACTACGGAGTCACTCGGTACTCTCAATGATATTAAGGTAGCTTTAAGCTATAACGTTTCTTAAGCTGTTAGCAGCTCTACAGGTACAACTAGAGCAGTTTGTGGGTTTTAAATAATTTCTTTTTCCTAACTGTGAGACAGTTAAAAAGCGACGTTGAAGAATTCTAACTGTATGACAAACAGAATAGGATAGAATAACCCCTGATATTGCGAAGGAAGACGCTATCCTGTCTTCGGCGACGCGCAAACCAGGAACCCCATTTGTATGAGTTATCATATTTAAATAAGTGAAAAGTGAGGTATGAGCGTTAGAGATGCGCTTAAGCCGTCACTTGTTGCTCCCGCTTCCAAAAATACAAAAAATACGGTGATGAAGAAAATCTCTCCGAGTATTTTAGGAAGATTGTCGATCTTCTGAATGAGTGGCGATCAACTAATTCAAACCCTTCATGCCAGGGTAGCCACAACATGCCCGTTAAGGGAACGCGCAACTGGCTGATGCGCATCTATGCGAACTATATGAGTTTGAGATATATTCCGGAGGCTTGTCAGATTTACGTTCATCCCGAAGGCCGGTAAGAGCTTCAATGTCATGATCAAGGCATTGGGCTAAGCAGTCGATTCTTATTCTTACTGATTGAGAGACTGATTAACTTGCACATAAGGGATTGCATTCCGAGAAATTGTTTTTTAGGAGCCCAGTACGCTCTAAATAAGGGTAGGTCAGTAGATGCTGCCTTGCGTACTACAGGGGCTTGATTAGAGAAGCCATTAAGGTTAAATAATTCATAGTTGGCACCTTTCTAAATGACGAGGAAGCGTTCAACAATGCTCTACTGGAAGTTTTAAACCTAGTCCAGGGAAAATAATTTCTTAAATTAATAAAAATTATAATAGGATGAAGCCTATCGAAAACAAAAGATAGAATAACACACATTGAGGGAAAAATGATTTACGGAGAATTTAGAAATTCTCAAATGAAAATTTCAGGTCTTTTAAAAAAGTCAGTAGGTTCTATATTTTTCGAATGGTATACAAAATATATAAAGTAGTGTAGTAAATTTGGTCAAAAATTTCAAATGAAGCTCGATTAAAAGATGTGTTTTTTAATTCATCCATCTTTTTTGCTAGAAATGGATAAAATAACATTCTTAAAAATTTCATCACGTCAGATCCCTCCATTTTCTTGATCATAGATCTTCCTTTAACACTTGTTGTTTTCTCTTTCATTTCCAATGGTTTTCAATCTACTATTATTATTTCTTTTTTTATAATTTTCAAAGGCTTCTGTACTACTCTAATCAGTTTTGGACAATTTTTGAGTTGAGTCGAATCTCAACAACCTTATTTTTAATCTTCTTTGCGACAGAGTGGTGGTAACTGAATGAGGTAGTGTAAATTGATTTAGGAATATTTTTTGTCAGCAATTGTCGATTTTGCAATGCGAACAATCCTACAAGGACTCTCCTCCTAATTTCTCAGATCTTCTGTCTGCTGACCACGACTCTCGGAACAAATTCCATATCCAAAACCTATTGTCAACTCGCCAGCCTTCAGCAACGAAGAATAGGAGATTGTGTCAGCAAGATATTTGGAACATAGAGTATGTATTTAAAAATATATTTTTAGCCTATATTTCAAATTCCATAGTGATATTTTTACAACGTGGGGAGTTAGAATCGGGTGTAACGAAAGTGTTGTACTTTCGCAATTTGCAAGGATCAAACCTGGGGAAAAACTTTAGGTGTTTCCAAAACATGACGAGTTTTTTAAAAACTGTTGCGTAAAAATATAATGTTCGTTATTTGAAGAAATGATGAATGCAGTGTTATCTTTTAGTATCTTACTAAATTATATTCTCTACTATATGGGTACTGGGATAGTTCACCAACCGATTTCACTAATTTTTGGCATTCAACTTCATAATATTCATTATTAGACGTGCCCTTAATTTTGCTAAAATACACGTTTACTGATATTTGCGGTATAAATTCAATCGGATGTATTCTTATATCAGCTATATGGGCTAGGAGTAATATTGACCCAATATTATCTATTTTAGGTACAAAGATACACTGTTAGACGAAATAGACGCCCCTTGAATTTCTCTAAGATAACCACACCGATATATCTATATGGTATAAAGTCAACAGGGTGTTTCACAATCCTTATATTAGGTATATAGGCGCTTAGAGAAATATTGACCCGATTTTACCCATTTTTGACAAAAGGATACACTACATATTAACGAACAAAGATTTCTCTGTATTTCAATAATTCAAGTATATTTTGCGGATTGTTCGATATTTTCGATACAAAGTCAGCCATAGACAGTGGTTTCCACACGTTCCGTAGCTGGGGGCTTGAAAGGTTATGATACGATTTTGACAAGTTTCAGATGTAAGATGGCATATCTTAAGGGATCTATTTTATTTTGATTATGTGATTGGCTCTCTATTTATATAGCGTAAAGCTAACGAATCAGATGAAA
The DNA here is from genome assembly GCA_037783105.1 of Bactrocera zonata. Lineage (NCBI taxonomy): Eukaryota > Metazoa > Arthropoda > Insecta > Diptera > Tephritidae > Bactrocera > Bactrocera zonata. The sequence goes on along the minus strand of JBAWJQ010002831.1, from coordinate 384,569 downwards.
ATTGTGATATATGAAAAGTAGGCGAGATTGTAGTTCGATTTCGCTCATTTTCACAGTACCTAAGAACCTAAGAAGTACAGAATAATGTTACGTATCAAATTTGTTTGAATTTTGTTGAAAAGTTCCTGAGATACACAATTTCATGTGGAAGTGGGCGGTATCGTAGCCAATGCCCAATATAATTTATTAAAATTTAACGTCTATATTTTCGCAGTGTATAAAGAGGTGCTAGAAAAACTTGTACTCAGCAAGTTTATTTGACTTAGCCTTAGTGGTTTGAGAGATATCTATATCCAGATATATTTAAAAGTCTCCAACCAAAGAGACCGCAAAGTACTGTGACTTCCTGTGCTAAATTAGGGGGTTAGATTTAACACTGTAGGTTTTCAATAAACGGCATTTTGTGGGCGTGGAAATAGTGCATACGTCAATCTGCAATATTAACTTTCTTATAGTGCCTTAACTCGCTTAATTTTAAGGATTCCACATGTGAAATACAAACATATCAACAAAACTACAATACGACAAAAAAGCACTCGTAAATTGTCATTAAATTTCAAGGGTATTTGATATTAAAAAATGTGTTTTGCTAAATTGGTGGGACTGTCCCTAATTACTATGCTTACGAGCCTTCAAAGGCGGTCGAGAGATCGTTGAAGACATGCCTCGTTCTGGGGGGGACTTTCGACCTCTTCAACTGATGAAAATATTAGAAGAGTGAAAGATATGGTGCTTGAAAATCATTAGGTATGTGTTAGTGAGATGGCAAGAGAGCTCGACATCTCTCGCGATTCCGTTTGAATGATTTTGGTGGATAAGGAAAGCATTATAACTGCCGATTAGACATGGGTTTATGAGTTTGACATGCAAACAAGTCAACAATCATCTAAATGGAGGGAAAACAACGAGACGAAACCAAAAAAGCCCCTAAAAATCAAAGTGATTTCATTGCTTTTTTCGATATTCTTGGTTTGGTGCATTATGATTTTGTTCCGAAGGAACAGACGGTCTATAAGGATTTCTATTTGGTCGTATTGAGGCGTTTGGCTGAGAACAACCGTCGAAAGCGACCGGAATTGTGGAAGATCATTTAATGGATTTTATACGACGATAATTGTGACTGAGTTCAAAGCCAGAAACGCACTGAATACTATCGATTAACCACCATATTCACCAGATTCAGCTTCGCGTGATTTTTTCTTCTTCTCCAATCTGAAATTGCCGCTTCTTGGAACCCGCTTTCAGTTGATCGAAGAAATAAAACAAAATTCGCTGAAGGAGCTGAAGGTCGTACTAAAAAGTGCTTATGAAAAGTGCTTCCAGGATTAGAAAGTTTGTTGCCATAAGTGTATTACATTGAAAATAATTGTATATTTTTTGTTTTATTTACAATTTCCGGGTACTTTTTTGTAACACTGTAATATACTCTTTTTTAGCATGTTGCGACAGTATACCATAATCATGGCAAAGATTGATCAAGCTTTTCAACAAAATTAAAACTTATAAAGACAATTTTTAATGTTTGGTTCTCTAACTAAGAATTTTCGTAAATTTAATATTTGCTACAAAATGTTACCTACAATCCTTTTAACAAATCTGATCGTAAAATCAAAGGAATCATTCACGCATTTTTATTTGTTTTTACTTTGATATACATGTACATGTATGTATGTTTGTGGTATGAATTATATGTATGGCATCTGTATGCATATTTTTACGTACGCATATACTTTTTTATTAGTATATATATAAAGCAAGTAGGTATGTACGTATGTTCATTCTGCTCTCAATTCATAGCTTTCTTTGAGCAAAACGCTCGTGTCGTTAATAAACAATGTATTTTTGCTCTTTCTCTTTTAATTCAAGAAAGTTTACCATATACACAAATATTCATATGCAGGAACGTACAAATTAACAACACACATATTTTAAAGTATCTGCTATATACATACATGCTAATATATACATACATATGTATGTATTTACAAATAGGTGTAGTTGTTGGAAAATATATTTTCGTTTAGAGGGACAATTGTAGAGGCCATGGCGGTGTTTTTTATCCGTTCTGGTCGTCGCACTATCAGACTAATCTGCTACATACATACATATGTACATATCTACAGACATGCTTGTGTTTAGTTTACTAGAACGTTTTGGCGATTTTTTCACCACGCTCATGTCTAAGATACCATAGAATATTTGAAAGCAGCAATGAGGTGAATATATAGTGCACATGAGTGTATGTATGCATGTAAAATATCAAAACAATAATGAACTGTGATAGGAGGTGATATAGTATATACATCTATACATATAAATATGGACAAGTGTGTATGCATATGTATGTTTGTCTTTGGGTATTTACGCACAATTTGCATACATTTGTGGCTATATAGGTAATGTGCTTGCGAACATGACACATACTTGAATGACAGCTGATACCGCCCCTCTCGGCGGCGCCTCTTTTCTGCTTTGCAGCTGGGTGATGGTGGTTGTTTTTTCCTTTTTTTTTTGTTTAATTTACCGCTGAGGTGAAAGTTGACACGGGTGCAGCCGAAATGCAATTATTACTTTTATTTTCTATTTTTTATGCCGATATTCACTAATATTTAATCGTTCTATATAACGCGACGTTGGCTGTAATCATCATTTTTATATACATACATACATATGTATGTATGCTTATATACACATATATGAACGTTGTTGTTATTCTGTTTGCTTGTTGTTGCTGTATTTGTTGATTATTTCCATAATACGCACATAATTATTTTAGCGTTGGCGTATGGAAAATTCAACACCTGTGCTGTATGTTATTTTTTGTTTTTTATTTTCGACTTTTATTGTGCAGAATTCGCCATTTTTCATGCTTTATATAAACGCGTCAGAGTGTCTGATAAAGGGTAGCGCGATTCCCATGGGAAGCAACCACAGTTGGTGTATATGGCACGAACCCTGTTATGTTTAAAGGAATGTCGTCGTCGTCGCCGTCGGTAGCCAATAAACTTAACAACAACAACTTCAAAAATACGTTTTCTAAATGCTGTGTAATGGAATGAAGTATTGGTGAAAGCAACACGATTGACGATGACATTAAATTTATTGGGGACAAAAGCAGGGCGCGTCTCCTTTTTGAACGCCGACGTTATAGCTGTTAGTGAGCTGGCCAGTCGATACCAATCGCTCATATAAAGATGGCGGCCAGTTAGTGAGTAGTTGGTAGGCAAACACCATCTATGTAAGCGCTGTCTAGAGTTTAAAGTATTCTTCGAACTTCGTTGCCGATTTTTTCACGCCTTTGTAAAATTTCCACTTCCAGAGATATTCAACTTTGGCATTCCTCTATCCACCATTACTTCCTGCAGCTCCCGTTTTTGCTTATTGGACTAGCGTATACGCTTTTCCTGCTTCCTTTCGTCGATTCCAATACTGCTACTTAAAATACCCTTAATGCTTATTCTTCCACTTGCTTTTATTCCTAACATACATACATATATACACACATATGTACATGCTAACACATATACACACACACTTTCATATAAAATATAAACGAGTGCTGGAAATTTGTATCATGATTTTCACACTTTTTGTAATACTTTCAAAACCAAATTTTCAATTATTGTTATTCACTGATTGTGTTCGATTTTGTAATTATCCTTCTTATTACTATTTCCTGCATTTTATTTAGCATTTTCATTGGGTTTTCATTGGATTTTTACACAATTTTCACACGCGCCTTTAAGAAGAAATATGCACTGCGCCGTTTTTCTCCGTATTTTTCTACGCGCATCTAACCGAAACTGAACAATTCGTGCTTGCATGGAACGGTTCGTTTCTTCATAGGAAAATCCGGAAGCTTCACAACAAAAATAAGCTTTATACGTCATAGAAACTCACCACCCTTAATAATGAGAGCGCATGTGTTCGGCTTTTGGCCAGCTATGAGTCGTCAGCAGCTGATGAGAGTCTACGTTGGGATAATCGTAATAAATGGGGATGTCCACAAGTGCCTGCTTTGGAGCGAACGCGACTGGTTTCGGTATTTTGATTTCGTTGCTCCGGAAACAGCCTTAAAAGCTTTCTTTGCCATTTTCAAATTTCTTTTCATTCAACAATCTTTAGTTCGGTTCGCTCTCTAAAATGTTCTCATACTCTTATTGTGTCGGCAACTGGCAACTGGCTCCTGTCTGCAGTTGGGCGCTTGTACTGTCGCCAACACCAATTCATTGTTATCTTTTTTTCGTAGTGCCAATGTTGCTTTCATCGTCGTTGGCATCGGTGTCAGCGTCAACGCCAGCGTCGGCGTCGGCGTTGTCATAGTATTTTCTGTTCGGGTGTGCAGTCGCATAAAATTGATTTTTCTATTTTTACAAAAGTTTTTCGCGTACAACGGTATTACTGTTTCGTTGACTATCTTTTCAAGTGCTGACACTTCAAATTCCGTTGGTCCGAATAGCGGTCCGTAAAGATACCCATCACAATGAGACAATTTCACAGCCCTAGAAATAACTGCGAATATTCTTGTATATACAAAATGGAACGAAAATGTTCATTCGATTTAGGATTCGATTCGATAAATTTTTAAATGAACAACTTCAGTCTCTTTTTGGATTCATATTCATTCGATGTCTATATTTTGATATCAACCAATTGAACCACATGTTCTCCAATTCCGCTGCATTCAATTATGGAAGGCAAGCCAATGGATATGGTTCTATTTTAGGTGGTGTCTACCACAAAGTAATCGAATAAGGAAATAAAGGATTATCCATTTTGAGATTCCCTACTTTTTTGAAGAGAAAAAACACAGAAAAATTTAATTTAATGGGGAATGTTTATTATCATTCGAAAGAACGTTCTTTGCCATTTATTTTCTGAAGACTATCTCTTTCAAATGTTGGCCGCGGCTGGGTCTCAGATGGTCCATCCGTTTAGTACAATTTCTGATGACTCGTTCGAGCATTTCGCTGGTAACTGGCGAATGACACACGTGATGTTTTGCTCAAAGGCCTGAATCGAAGCGGCATTTTTCGCTGTGACATAACACGATCTTGGCGGCCAATCAACCGTCCCAAAATCGTTGTCATCGGATTGTTCTCTCAATAAATCGACTGATTGATGCGATGTGTGGGAAGTGGCGCCGTCTTGTTGAAGTCAAATGTCGCTGAGGTAACGAGCTTCAATTTCAAGCATCAAATAGTCGGTCAACATGACGCATTAACGGTCGCCATTGACAGTTACGTTCCCACCGGAATCATTGTTGAAGAAATATGGACCGATGGTTTCACCGGCCCAAAATCACACCAGCCCTTGTTTTTTTTTTGAATGAAATGATAGCTCTTGCATCTCTTCAGGTTGCTTTCCGTCCAAAATGCGGGAATTTTATAAGACTGAGGTTTGTCAGGTCCTTTGGTACAATCCTAGCATTGGCAAGTTTATATCTAAATCGTTCATCAAAATTTTGGTGAGTCAATCTGTAATAGATGTTGAGATCCTCTGCTACCTGTCTGTGATGCCAACAAGACTATTTTCAAGCATTGCTTGCTTAACTTTTTCGATGTTATAGTCATTAACAGAGAAGGATGGACGACACAGATGAGGCAAGTTTTTGATGACTTTACCACTTTCACTGAATGTTTTGTGTAATTTACCTATTTTTTTCTATATTTCCCTATTTATTGGATCTGCTTGGTGAAGCCTAATAATAAGTATTCAAATCTTAAATCCATTTAAAACTAAAGAAGCTGAACAATGTGATCGAGCTTTTTTGGTAGAACGTTGCTCTCTAGTAGGCTGGTAGATCATTTATTTGTAAACGTGTTCAATTGCAGGAGTTTACCAAGGCATTAGCCAATGGGTTTGGATGTTCGCGAAGTTTAGAGATAAGTATGTCTCATTCTGCAGTTCTCTATCTTCTCCTTTACCATATGAATATCAAGATCTTTATGAATATTTTCATTATGCATGTTTCATGGTGCACCCGTGATTGTTCTAAGCATTTTAGATTGTGAACCTTTATATTAGGTTGTCAAATAACTCCCTTCTGCCCTTTTGTCTTGTAAATTTCGCGGCTATGTATAAAGCGCTACAGAGCTGGCAATACTATACATCTTTGAAAGGTCTTGACAAAACCTACAAAACGACGCTATGCATGATTAGTTTGGATATTGCGTTCAACAGTTATAGACGTGTAAACATGGAGTTCACTAACGCCGAAATTCGCGCTATTTTAAAGTCTTCCTACGTTAAAGGCAAATCCGCTAGAAAAAATTTCCGTGAGATTAATGGTGTTTTGGGGGATGGTACTCTATCACTTCGAACTGCGGAGGAATGGTTTCGACGATTCAGAGCGGGTGAAAATGACACCATGAATATGCCAGCCGGCGGAAGACCTGTGACGACGAATACCGATCAAATCATTTAAAACATCGAGTTGGACCGGCATTTGGCATCTCGTGATATCGCCCAGAAGATGGGAGTTAGTCATCAAACCATATTAAACCATCTGCAGAAGGCTGGATACACAAAAAAACTTGATGTTTGGCTGCCGCATGATTAAAGGCAAAAAAACCTTCTGGACCGAATCAACGCTTGCGATATGCTGCTGAAACGGAACGAACTCGACCCATCTTTGAAGCGGATGATGATTGGCGACGAAAAGTGGATCACATACGACAATATCGAGCGAAAACGGTCTTGGTCGAAGGCCGGTGAATCGTCTCAAACAGTGGCCAAGCCGGGATTGACGGCCAGGAAGCTTTTGCGGTATGTTTGCTGGGATTGGAAGGCACCTTAATTCTACCATCTATTGCAAACAACTGGACCGCTTGAAACAGGCGATCGATCAGAAGCGTGCAGAATTGGCCAACAGGAAGGGTGTAGTGTTCTACCAGGACAACACACTTCGTTGTAGACTCGTCAGAAGCTACGGGAGCTCGGATGGCAGGTTTTATCGCATCCACCATATAGCCCGGACATAGCACCAAGTGATTACCACCTGTTCCTGTCCATGGCGAACGCCCTTGTTGATGTAAAGTTGAACTCAAGAGAGGCTTGTGAAAAGTGGGTGGGGGTTTCTACGAGGGGGGCATTATGAAGTTGCCGTCTAGATGGAAACAGATTATTGAACGAAACGGCACATATTTGAACTAAATCCGATCACTGTAACACTTTTTATAGAGCATTGAATAAAGAGCAAACAAGCGGAAGGGAGATATTTGACAACCTAATATTATATCAATGTTGGTCGCACAGTTGAATGCCATGCATCCAAATCGGTTTTGTGATTGCATTGTATAACAGGCCTTTATTGTCTAGGCTAAGTTTAGAATTTTTGTTTAAAAGCCAATTTAAATTTGCAGCTCTTAACTTCATGCAAGTTATTTTACTCACCACACTATATACTTTCGCCATGTCAGCCTTCGATCCAGGCGAATTCCAAGATAAGTTACTTCATTCGCTTGGCGTATTAAAACATTGTTTATTTTAACTGTCCGACACGTTTCTGGTCTTAGCGAGAATGTAACACGCTTGCATTTTTGCTCCGGTAATATTTATACGCCAGTTGGTTAGCCATTCTTCGACAAAAGTTAAGTTCTGCTCCAATACCATTGATGCTCTGATGGAGCATTTGTTACGGCTTACTAGAGCTGTGTCATCCAAAGTGGATGTCAATACGTTAGTAGCTGTTGTTGGAATATCTGTTGTATATATTATGTACAGAGTTGGGCCTAGCACGCTACCCTAAGGTACACCAGCCCTTATTACTCGTTCTTCTGACATGAAGTCTGCTACTTTCACTGTAAATTTCCTGTTACTTAAATATGATTCCAAAGTTTTTTGCAATTCGTAAGGTAAAACGTTTTTGATTTTCCATAAAAGCCCTTTTTACATACATCTAGAAAAATAGCTGAACAGTACTCTCTATGCTCGAATGCTTTCCTGATTTCGTTCGTAATTCTATTTACTATTTGCTCTACAGTGCCACGTTTAGCACGAAAACCGAATTGGTGTGTTGTTATTATATTATTTTCGTGGAGGAAAGGAGTCATCTTCGATAGTAACACTTTTTCAAATATTTTAGAAATACATAATTTCATTGGAGACAAAATTTTTATATATTAGGTTGTCAAAAAAGTCTTGCGGTATTTTCGCTAGTTGGCGCTGAAAGCGCGTAGTTCTAGTTTTATTCGTCGCATCGGATCATGCTATACCTTTTTGGAAAGCTCATTTCACGCGCTAATACCTCTTTGATTGATTGTCGTTTCCTTTAAGTCGTTCGTGAGTTATAGCGTCGCAAACATGGAGCAAAATAAAGAGAAAATACGGCATATTTCACAGTACTACTACTATAAAGGCAAAAATGCATCTCAAGCCGCCAATAAAATTTGTGTAGTTTATGGACCCGCTATAGTTTCCATTTCCACCGCACAACGATGGTTTCAACGTTTTCGTTCTGGTGTAGAGGTGGTCAAAGATGCGCCACGCTCCGAAAGGCCTGTCGTCGAAAATTGCGATAAAATCGCTGAATTGGTCGAAAGAGACCGGCATAGTAGTCATCAAACTGTTATAAACCATTTGAAGAAGCTTGGAGTCACTAAGAAGCTCGATTTATGGGTGCCACACGAATTTATTCATTAAAAATACCGCAAGACTTTTTTGACAACCCATTGTTATATCATCGGCATACGCCAGCAGTTGTACACTCTTGTAGAATGTTGTACTTTCTCTATTCAGATCTGCAGCTGGAATTATTTTATCTAGGAGTAGATTGAAGAAGTCGCACGATAGGGAGTCGCCTTGTCTGAAACCTCATTTGGTATCGAATGGCTCGGAGAGGTCCTTCCCGATCCTGTCGGAGCTTTTGGCATTGCCAAACGTCAGTTTATACAGCCGTATTAGTTTTGCGAGGATACCAATGCGGATACATGCGGCGTAAAGGCAGCTTCCTTTCGTGCTGTCAAAAGAAGGTTTGAAATTCACGATGAGGTAGTGTGTGACGATTCTTTTTAACGGGTCTTTTCCAAGATTTGGCTCATGATGAATATCTGGTCAGTTGTTGGTTTTAGTTGATAAGGTCCAATCAGTTTGTTGACGGTGGGCTTTAATCTTTCACACAAAACGCTCGATAGACACACAGTAGTAGGCGCAGGTTGTGTGGCCCCCTTTTTGTGGATTGGGCAGAGTACTCTTAGCTTCCAACTGTCGGTCCAGCTCCGACCATATTTTAAAAAGAAGCTTATACATGCTGTTTATCAGTTCTTCGCCGCCGTATTTGACGACCACCAGGATGTCATGAAATTTATTATTACTGGCGATGAGTCTTGTATCTTTGGATCTATGCTTACCACCCGGAAAAGGACGATCAATCGGACGAATATTGTGGCAAAGGTGAGTCGAAGCCGAAAAAACACGCAAAGCAGGTCAAAAATCAAGGTTATGTTTTGCCCAAAGGGGACGACATAGATTTTGAAGAATAAATTAATAACTTCAAAATTATGAAAGAAATCTTATTAGTTTTTTCTCATAGTAGTGTAAGTAAACATGCCATATCAGTCAGACGGTCCGTATATACGCCCACTAACTCAGTTTTTAAGATATCGTTTTGAAATTTTTTAAAAGCGAAACGAAAAGTCTGAGACGAAACGAAATCTATACGATGTAGTTTAAGATGAAAACATGAAATTTTGATTTTCATTTACTTTTAAAAAATATAAATTAAGTTCATATAAGTAAGGGAGACATTTCGGTGTTTCTATGAAATTAAATCCTTATCAAAATACATGTATTGCCGGATTTATCTTAGTTTAAGCAAAACTTCTCATTGTTCTCAGGTGAAAATAGTGGTGAACTCTACGCGTCCTCACCATTGTTGGTATCCATTCACAACATTGCAGAGCCATTGGGAGGGTGAATATAGCAGCAAGTTTAAACACATCCCGGAAGTACTACCATTGGTGTGCAACACAACTAAACAGTTTAGGAAGCACTGTACCTCTAGCGGAGAACCATACCGAGAAACACGAGAAATCTATAATTAGCCCAGTGGCTTTGTAACACAATGAAGGTGGTTAACAGTTTACCACATTTCTTGTAATAATATACACTGGTGGCAGAATTCATAGTGAGGGCCAGTCGATCTTTTATTTGGGATAACAAACAAAAAATAAAAATTAATTCCAATGTTTATTCAATTATTTTTTAATGCATCTTTTACAACCCTGGTAGGTAGCTATTTGTTTTTGTCTCATATGCTAAGATTTGCCATTTACTAAAACTGTTAATTTCTTGTCCGCATTGATTTTAGATTTTACATATTCCCACAGGAAAAAGTCTAACGGTGAGATATCACACCTTCTTGACAGCCCAAAACGTGAAATTATCTGCTCACCGAAGTTTTCTCTCAATAAATACATTGACTGATGTGATGTATGGGAAGTGGCGCCGTCTTGTATAAGCCAAATGCCGCTGATATCACGAGCTTCAACTTTAGGCATCGAATAGCCGGTCATCATGACTCGATAACGGTCGCCATTGACGATTACGTTCTCACCGACATCATTTTTGTAGAAATATGGACCGATGGTTTCACCGGCCCACAAATCACACCAGCCCTTGTTTTTTTCTGAATGAAATGATAGCTCTTGCATCTCTTCAGGTTGCATCTTCCGTCCCAAATGCGGAAATTTTTCCTGTTTACAAATCCATTAAGCCAGTAATGGACCTCATGGCTGAACAAAATTTGGCTCGAAAACGTCGGATCATCTTGGAACTTTTCAAGAGCCTATATAGTGATGCGATGTTCGATGTTGCTTGTGAAGGTCAAGTGGCTTCAGCTACGGTTGCTATATTTCTTCTTCAATGCGTGCTGGACGTGATCTATTATAATATAGTTGAACGATTTGTAAACATTATCGCGACGTAAGTCTTTCCATGATGAAATACCAAACAATACTGAGTAATAACAATAAAATGACAGCTTGACACGACTCACGCGTGATCTGTTAAAAATGTCTATTGAAAAAAGTACCTCTACTTGGATCACCCGTTATGTACATATCTAGTCTATTCGAGCTGGGGTAATTTGCGGTCCGATTTCATATAACGGAAACTGCTTTTTATATAATGGGATTTGTAATTTGGCAGCACACAAGCTAAGCATTTTTCCTACTGTACATACTCAGAACGTTTTGACACACCACCGCTATTTGTGTTGTTTACAGTAACTTAAAAGATTCTTTTCGGATAAAAAAGGGAATTAAAAAAAATTAATTAACATTTTCGCGCGATTACTTTTTACAACTCTCGACGTGGATTATCACAGCAACGATGCAGCGATGAACTTAATTCAATTTTTGACGATGAAGCTCCATCAAGGAACAGTATTTTTCAACGGTATTGAGAATGCATTTTATGTTGTAAATCATTCCAAGACGAATTTCGTGAAGCTTGTTCAAAATCAGTTGGTATTCCAGAAACTATTGATGCTGTTATCCGCTATATAGTCCTGACTAGGTAACGAATGATTTTTTTCCCGTATGAAGAAATAAAGTAAGAAGCCAACGTTTTTCGACACCTGAAGAGGCGGCTGTCAGAGTGACGCCACGGAAGGAATATCCAGAATAGCCTTGAGAGCCGAGGTGCATGCTGCTGGTGAGGAAACGCCGGTGTGTGCCACCCGGAAGATTGCCTCTTTGTCTCGGGATCATAATCAAAGACCCATAACTTGTTACCTGTGATTACGTTATTAAAAAAAAATCACAAGTTACATTGTCGATGTTTGTCGAAGTCGCAGGTCTCTCATCAGCGACCTCTTCCCGGCCCTCCAAAAAGGTACCACCGAAACACACCACTTCTTGCTATCATACTAAATGTCTCTGTCGCAGATTTACCGAGTTTCACAAAGAGTTTAATCGCGTACCATTTTCGGCTTACACCACTGAGGGAAACGAGAAAATGTTTGTCCTGACTCTCCAGGTCAGTCCTATTACTTTCCGTACAAACCTTGCATCTGGATGGGGTCCAGAAAATGCTCGCTAAATCGATGCACACTCAAAGTGTGGGAGTGACTGGGAGCAATACAGGTGTAATCTTACATCCTATAATAAGGACTTTAGGTTAGAATGAGAGATTTTAAGCTGGTATAAAACAGTTCCTCAACAGGAGAAGTGGCAAGGCTGCACAAGGTTCTAGGTAGACAAATGGGCGAGGTCACGATGGCGATTAGATTACTCGTTGGGGACTTAGCGACTCGCAGAAATCAGTTAATGTTCACACGCATTTCCTCTAAGCCACCCATTAGGACAAAATCCACCAGTTAAAGAACATAAACCACCGCCTTCGGTAGTACCCTCAAACGATGAAAAATTTCCAGCACTACTGCAGTAAGAAACTGTTACAACAACAACAAATACGTGGCAGCGCCAATACGAGGTGTACAAGTATTACAGTACTGGGAGAGCTGACAATCCTGAATGACGAGTGACTATCCCAAAGAGGTATAGGTATCCCTCTGAAGGCGAGGGTCTTGCTGATTAAGAAATTGCTGAAATTGCAAAGAAATCATTTTCTATAACTATATCTCAAAAACACTAATTTTGAAAAGGACTTGCCGTTAAAGATTCCAAAATTATGTGCCACAGGACATAAGAAAACGATGTCGTGAACATAGTACTAGATCACAGTGTCAATGGGTATTTTCAATATTCAAACACTTTCAGGTAGAAATTAGTCTAGGTGCAGAGGGCACAATTCTTAAATTCATTAGAGCGTTGGAGCTTTGCATAGAGCGGTGAATCAATAGACATATCGTGAACCTCTGAAAAAAAGATCAAATGTTACATACTTACATTTTCCAGTGAGGTGTAACAGCGAGAACCCGTTCTATCAAGCGAAATTATTGTAAGAAGCTCAGTTTCTGTGAATAATTAGTTTCTTTATGAATTTTCATGTGATGATCTTTATGATATAATTATTATGATGTAATTATCAAGAGAGCATCTCAAAAAGACAATATAGTATATTCTTTTTTATACTACTAAAGAGATTTTCAGAGTAGAAAAGCCTAAAGTATTTAGCTTAATCTAGAACATTGATGCTACTTTCACCATATTTTTGTTGTCATGATTTAACTTAGATGTCTGACATTCCAGTTTGGAGCATTATCATACTTTTACATCTACGTATGATACGAATTTATGTATGTATGTGCGATATTTGTATATATAGAAAAGAAAAATGGCAATTTCGAGCATCTATCGAAACAATTCCACTAAAGGTCTGCAAGAAAAAAATAAAGCATGACTGCTTCCGTTGCGGTTGACAAAAGCACACCCATTTCGTATTATCATCTTAAAAATAGAGCTCTAACATGTGTGTACTCGTATGAGTGGAATGTCTATGCTTATGGCTCGAAGCGTGGGGGTGGGATTGACTGTCAAATATCTGCCGCTAGCTTAATGTCATCGCGCAATCATCTCTGTAATTTATGAGATGGACAAACTTCTTTCGCTAAAAAATCGTAACAAGCATAGTGCCGATTATTCGTTGAATGGTCGGCAGTGATCTAGAAGTCCATATGGAAGTGTGTTCGCATGAGGTGGTGGTGGCTGGCGTTCATTGAGCAGAAGGCTACCAGCAGAGCTAGCGACAGCCAAAGTAGCAACGGCGCGTGGCGTGTGTTTTGATTTGTAACGTTTGTCACTTCATTATTATGCGATTTATTAATATGTAATAAATAAAGTATCAACAAAAGCAATGATATAGGCAATGTATCCAAGTTGAATGGATATGAATGCACTGCACACACCTACTTACTTGCATAAATTTACAATACGAGTATATGGGACGTATGTTTAGGGATGGATTTCGTCGGTCAGTTGAAACGTATAATGGAGGATATATACATACATAGTAAATGATCCGGCCACGCGTTGCTGTGGCTATTGTGCACATCAAATATTATTGTAATAAACTATTTAAGATGAAAATGATATTGACATTATAAGGATCCAAAATATATAACATGAGATGTAAAGATGAAAATGATTGATACAAAAATTTTCCCATAAGAAAAAAAAATTGAATTTTCAAAATCTTCTTCTTCTTTTTTACTGGCGTAGAAGCCGATTACGCGGTTATAGCCGAGTTAACAACAGCGCGCCAGTCGTTTCTTCTTTTTGCAAGGTTGCGGTTCCATTGGAAATTCCAAGCGAAACCAGGTCCTTCTCCACCTGGGCTTTCCAACGGAGTGAAGGTCTTCCTCTTCCTCGGTACTGCGTCGAATACTTTCCGAGCTGAATTGTTTTCGTCCGTTCAGAAGCTGTCTTTTAATTCGCTGAATTATGTCAATGTTGTCATATATCTCATACAGCTCATCGTTCCATCGAATGCGACATTCGCCGTGGCCAACGCGCCAACCATAAATCTTTTGCAGAACTTTTCTCTCGAAAGCTCGCAACGTCGACACATCAGATGTTGTCGTCGCCCATGGTGCGGTTGTTAAGGCCAATGATATCAATATTATCAGCATAAGCCAGTAGCTGTTCACTCTTATAGAAGATGGTACCTTCTCTGTTTAGTTCTGCAGCTCGAATTATTTTCTCCAGAAGTAGGTTGAATAAGTCACACGAAACGGAGTCGCCTTGTCCGAAACCTCGTTTGGTATCGAACGGTTCGGAGGGGTCCTTGCTGATCCTGACGTAGCTTTTAATGTTCCTCAACGTCAATTTACAAAGTTTGAGTGATCGTTGGGGTTTGATTTTTAGTAAAGATTGCTTTTGCTTCATTTTGATGTGCTTATGTTTTGAAATATATATTTTTTATTGTGGAATTGTTTTGATGAGGGGTCGAAGACAGAGAATAAATTTGTTATCATTTTCAGTTTAAAGAAGTTGTTGAATACTTGCTTGACATTTCTGATTTAGGTGTTTTAGGAACGAAACTGAAAATCGATTTAGTAGACTAAAATTAAGTTCTTGTATAAACATTTTTGCGGTTGTGAAGGGTGTTATAGCTTGGCATATTCGTTTTTTCTTGTTATCTGTCGACAACAAGAGCAGCAGAGTGCTTGTTCGTCCATTCTTTTACATATTACGCCGTTAAAATAGCACCATGCATTTACAGGTTTTTTTTTTTTTTTTTTTTTTTTTTTTTTTTTTTTTGTTTAGGCCGTAAGGAGGGTTTAAAATGCCTTCGCACCATATAGGGATCGTCATCCTACGTGAGTGGTGTACCCACTAAAACACTCCCCCTTTCTATCATGGAACCGCTTTCGCATTACTTCAAGGCAAGGTTTCCAAGGTGGACCCATTACAGGTCAATTTCTACTCTCCCTGCGTCCAGGGATGCCTACGGTTTTGTAGCCAGCATCAAGCTATTTGGCTCGTCTTCTATTGGGAGTCCGCGTCCATGTCTCTTTTTTTAGTGCGTAGAACATGTTCCACGTACGAGGCAATTATTTTCCAGTTCTCGCTGCTAGATACCATTTTTTCTAAGAGATTTTCCGCACTTAGTTCTCCAAGTTTA
Source organism: Bactrocera zonata (assembly GCA_037783105.1). NCBI lineage: Eukaryota > Metazoa > Arthropoda > Insecta > Diptera > Tephritidae > Bactrocera > Bactrocera zonata. Next base: position 369,041 of record JBAWJQ010002831.1, on the reverse strand, counting down.
TTTTGTACGGTCCTTCGTGCTTCTTTCCACCGGCGGCACTTGAAAATGGTATGGTTTGCATCGTCTAGTGGTTCGTCTCCATGCTGGGCTTTCTGCTTTCCCATGTTGTATAGGTATTTTCGGAAGTACCCGTGACCGGACAGCATCTGTGTTACATAGTAGTTTACCTCGCCGTGTTTTCTACTGTGCCACTTCTCTATTTCTTTAATCAGTTTGGCGGTCCATCTTCCTTTGCTCTCCCTTGTCCACCGATCTTGCCAGAGTTCAAGAGTTTGCTTCCTCGCCTGTTGTCTTGTGGCCATGTGTATTTCTCTTCCGTCTTTCTTCCATAGCCAGAGTAGTCTTCTCTCCTTTGCGAGAAGGTCTATTGGGATGACGCCGCTTATCACTAGCACTGCGGATTCGGATACAGTGCGGTACGCCGAGGCGACTCTCAGGGCTGCTGTTCTCTGCACTTTAGCAAGCACTTTTCGTCTGTGTTCTACATTTAATGTATCGGCCCATATTTCGCTACCGTATAGTAGCAATGACTGTGTTGTGTCCATAAGTATGTTCCTTCTACTGGCAAGTGGGCCTCCGGTGTTTGCCATGAGTCTTGATAGCGCCATGGTTATATTGGCTGACTTTTTTGCAGCATGTTGGATTTGAGCCCAGTACGTCAATTTGTTGTCCATTCTTATTCCTAGGTATTTTAAGGTTTTCGTCGTTTTAATAGTTTCCGAATGAACTTGCATGTTTACCTCCAGCGGGATATGTTTCCTAGTGAGCAGGATCAGTTCTGTTTTTTCAGCAGCTAGGCTGAGGCCGTGTGAGTCCAACCATGTCTGTGTTCGCAGCATAACTTGTGTCAGTCTGCGTCTGGCCATGTCGGTATTACGCGCGGTTATGACGGCGGCGATGTCGTCTGCGTAGCCTACGAGGTAGCAATCGTCAGGCATTTCAACGTTCAAAATTCCGTCGTAGCTGGCGTTCCATAGATCTGGTCCAAGTATAGATCCCTTCGCTGCTCCAGAGGTTATTTCCTTACTTTGTGGGCCGTCACTCGTGTCGTACAGTAGTTTCCTGTCTTTAAGATAGCTTCGTATCATTTTCATCAAATAGAGGGGCGTTTTGAAGCGTCTTTCTAGTGCGTCGATCATATTTGCCCATTTTGCGCTATTGAATGCATTCCTTATGTCAATTGTTGCGAGGAGGACTATTGGTCTCGAGAAGTTGTTCTTTCGATGAGCTTCCTCCACGCTGCGCACGACGTCTTCCACAGCTCCGATGGTGGACCTGCCTGGTCTGAAGCCGTGCTGTCGCTCTGATAGGCCTCCAGCGTCGTTTATGGCGGCTATGATGCGGGGTTTCAGCAGTCTTTCTAGCAGCTTTCCTGCTGTATCTAGCATGCATAGAGGTCGGTATGCTGATGGTGTTCCTGGGTCTCCTTTGCCTTTGCTTATTAGGGTCAGATGCTGCCTCTTCCATACTTCTGGGAAAATGCCCTCGTTCAGACATGCATTATACATGGATAGCAGTAAGTGCGGGCGTTCCGTAGCGATTAGCTTTAACACTTCCACTGGTATCCCGTCAGGCCCAGGGGCTTGAGTGTTTGCTGCAGTGTTCATTTCCTCCAAGGTGAAAGGCGGGCACGAGCTCTCTTGCGTATGTTCTGGTTTTTATTCAATTGATATAGAAACGCTGGAATTATTTCTCCCAAACAATGCCCTTGCCTTGCATTGCCCAGTTAGCTTGCCATCATTTACGAACGATTAGTATTACACGTCACGCTGCAAAGTAGTCAAAACAACGGTGACAAAATGTTTGCGGAACAATTTTATGTTATACTTGTAAAGTGATTTAAACGAGGAGCTGTGTTTCAACAAAATCATGAAGTTGAAATGCAGCGAAGCGGAAGTGATTGAGTAGAAATCATTGGCAACACGCGCCAGCGCAAGAAGCATTTTCGTTGAGTTAAGTTCACAAATGCGAAAGTATGTTTATTTAAATGTTTTCCTTTAGGGTGCCGTTTAAGGCGCGGTGGGTGCGCCAGCTTCAAGACTGGCGGTCCTTTGAGCATATTTGAAATTAAAGGGAAGCGTTAAAATTGACGCAAATGATTAAGGCGAGCGTCGCTTGGTTATCGCCACGACTTTGGTGGCTGAAACGGCGGTTGTACTGCTCTTGAATAGTTGATTATGATTTTTTGTTGTTGTTGGCTTCATTGCGCGACTGACACGTGTCCATGTTCCGACTGCGTCCAATTCCAGCTTATGACACGCCCACTTATTAGTAGGCGATGACAAACAAAAGGAACTGATTTCGTTTGAAGTAAGCGGGAGTGAGGAAGCCAAGAAGTAAGAAAAAAAATAATAGCTATTTGCTGGAGAGAATGGGTTCACTTTCTTTCTTTTATCCAAAGATTTAATGAACATTTTAATGAAGAATACTATTTTTACGACTGATATATTTTAATACACGTAGGCTATAAAATATGTTTAAAAATTTCAATATGTGAGTTACCTGAAAGAAATCCAGGGAGTATCTTTCTATCATAATTGTCTATCTGGGTGTCGAAAATGTTGTAAATCAATTCCCAAGATAGCCGGTTCTAAGACGATCTAACCCTATTTGATCGGTAAATGATATTTTAGCACTCTCATCAACAGGGTTGCTCCGTATTCTCCTAATTCAACACTTCGATTAGATGTAACTCATGCAATGGTTGGAGCTACCTGAAGAGCTGTTCAGGTCTTAAGACTCATAGGGTATGCGGCCCCATGCTGCCAACGCACTCATGTAATAGCCTCTGCGAATGGTAGGCGCCTTGTCGTGGTGCAGGGGCTTAAACTGCAATACATTTACGACACTTCTCAACCTTCATGAGTGGTGTTTCATGGCATCTCTTCCGGGTGTTGGCAAAAGACGCATGTGTGCGGCGACCAAGAGCTACCACCTTTTAATCCAGGGTGTTATGCGACTCCCGTGCCCATTGGATGATTTGCAGCTAGGAGGATACTTCGGCTGTATTCGAACGGAGCCGTTCCAACACCGGGTCGCCTTGGGAAGTAACGGTGGTCTTACCGTATCAAGGGACTCTGGCGCGGCGGACCTTTGTGTTCCCCCTTTTGAAAGAATAGATCAGTAGGTCCACTTATATGGGTTGAATGGTCGTACGAAACAGATGGAAAAGAATTACACAAAAATAACTACGGGAACAACCCGTCGACAACCACGTCGACTACCACGTCGACAACAACAACCAAAAAAATAACATCAACTGGCTGCAGCATGAGTAACACAGGTAAGAGCGGCCCAGGGGCTAATGCAAGTTCAGCTTCCTGAACGTTCTTACGCTGGAGGAACGCGCTCTCTTCAAGGAGGAGGCGCGTGACGACGATGATCTGCCCTCTTGCAGCGGCATCATCGCAAAGCCTCCACTGCGGCTGTTACAAGTTTTGCGAACCCCGATACCGCAACCCCTTCGAACAGCATCGAGTATGAGTGGTGCCACTCTCAAGTGGTATTTGAGATACCTACAAGACAGTATGACAGAAGCAGCAGAGAAGCGATCTTTGAGCAGGAGCAGGGGCAGCAAATCTTCTCCTAGCACTGCACGACGCGCAGGCGTCAACGCAACTCTTCTGAGAGACGGGCCAGCGAAAGGTCGGCACCTCAGGATGCAACAAGTCGGTTTGCAAAAAGGAAAAGCGCACAGATAACCCTTCAAGAGCGACCAAGATCAAAGAGGGTCAAGGAAAACAAACCACAGGCGGTCAGAGGAAGAGGCTTCACCCCAAATCCATCGCCGTCGGGAACGGTACAGCGCTAGTACTCCGAGGCAACTACCCGGTGGAGGACTTGAGGTCTGAAGAGCAAACGGCTCGGCCACCTGGCTAGCGGAGATCACTCCGAAGCTGGAGTGTTGGAAAGATCCGGTCCTGTGCGTGGAGAGAGGGTAAGATATACCATCACTGCAAAACATGACGGTATTTTTTCCCCGGAGAGCAGACAAACCATACGACTTCGCAATTGGTTTAGTTAAGAACCAAACCGAGGGCTAAAATACGTCGACGTGGAAGATGGTAGCGAGCAGCGTTGAGAAGACAGGGTGGAATCTCAACATCACGATCGATGATGAGTCATATAAGTTTATTCTGCAGAAGGGGCTCCGGCTGAACTTCCGGTTCAGAAAGGTGGTGCTGCGGCGATGGAGCCCGAAAGCAACGCCTCTGTAAGCCAGGAACCAGCGATGCGGGCGGACGAGTTACCGACTCATTCCGACGCCAACTCAGCTGTGCAGGTTGCGACTGCCGCTGTGGTTGCAGGAGAGCGGCACGAGTCCCACAACGACACCATCTCGGCTATGCAGGTTGCAACTGCCGATGCGGATGAAGGAAAGCGACACGAGTCTCCCAATGAGCAGGATGGGACGTTATCATCCATTCAAGAGCTCCTGGAAGGGCTGGACATGCAGATTGGTGAGGATGGTGGTACTGTTTCTCATCGCGCCAATTCTGTGAACTCCAGCGCCGGCATAGAAGTTGCACAGGTGAACCTGCACCTAACGACGGCAGCCTCGGTTATCATCGCGAGGGGGCTCATTTCGGATAACCTGGGCATCCTCTTAATCCAACAACAACAAGGTAGTAGTTGTCAGAACCGATATATACTTTTTCCGTAGTTCAGAGTTTCTAACGCAGAATCTGGTGGCAGTGCAGGTGAAGGGCAGGGAAGGTTCAGACTTCGTCTTTGCATCCGCCTATTTTTCATGGGAGACGGCCACAACAAAATTGCAGGAGAAACAAGCTCCCCATTACACTGGGATGTGATGCCAACGCGCATCACTCGGAGTGGGGTAACACAAACTGCAACGAGAGGGGTGAATCTCTTCTTGAATTTATAATTAGTCGTAATATAATCATCGAGAATATGGGCTGTGAACCCGCATTCGTAACCAGTGCTCTTAGGGAGATCCTTGACATTACCTAAAGCAATGAGAACATGACCGGTTTGATCCCGCAGTGGCGGATGTCGAAAGAGCCCTCAATGTCTGACCACAGAATCATTCGATTTGCTCTCAAGGTAGAAGTCAGGGACCTCCGATACGTATCCCCAGAAATACGAACTTTAATGTTTTCCATAAAATTTTAGGGCAAAATATAAGTAGAGTGCGACAGCCAGATAGCAGGCCCACTGTAACAGGACTGGAGAGCAGGATGACTGCTTTAAATCAGTCTATAATGGACGCCTATCATTGTGTTTGTCCACTAAATGTGGTCACCAGAAAACAAACCTGCCTCTGGTGGTCTAACATACTCCCGGTACTTAGACAAACGGTGCGCGGGCTGTTCAATAAAGCCAAGCCCACGGGGGTACTGGGAGGAATATAGGCAACACCTAACAACTTACTACAAGGAGATTAGGTTCCCGAAGTTAAATAGCTTTGGGAAGTTCTGTGATAGCGTCTCCTCGACCCCAGAGGCAGCTAGACTGCAAAAGGCGTTGTCAAGAGGCAAGACGGACACGGTATTATCCATCAAAAGACAGGACGGAACCTATACGACTAGTGCGGAGGAGAGGGCAGAGACACTCCTACAAGGGCACTTCAATGTTAAGGAGTCTGGTGGTAGATGAGCCCCTTGAGTTGCTCACTGGCAATGGAATTCGTTGCCAGGGGTACGCGGACGACATTGTCACAATTGTGCGAGGTAAATTTGAGAACACTCTCTGCGACATTGTTCAAAGCGGCTTAAGTCTAGCAAAGTGATGGTGTAACACGGTAGGGCTAAGTATCAACTCGGCCAAATTTGCTGTGATCTCGTTTACTTAGCGAAGATCTCTTCCGGGCTTGAGGACCCTAACAATTGAAAGCAGGGAGATGGAGATGTCGAAAGAGGTCAAATTCCTTGGCCTCATATTAGACTCATCCTTACGGTGCAGTAGGCATTTGGACTTAACGCTGTCCAAAGCCACCAAGGCACTCATGATATGCAGACGCCTGGCCGGCAGATCCTGGGGATACAAGCCAGGTATCACTAAATGGCTGTATACCATGACTGTAAATCCTATTGTCTCCTAAGAAGCGGTTGTTTGGGCTGCCAAGGCAAAGCAGTCTTCGGTAGGCCTTAGACTATCAAAGCTGCAAAAGCTTCCTAGCGGAAAACAAACCACTACGCCTTCTCCCAAGTGACGGCTTGAAGAGGATTAATTTCACAAGGAACTTTAGATTTACTCTAGGCAATAAGACAGAGTGAAATGACTCCACGCTTGACATAAAGTCTGACAGAAAGTCTGAATCGCCTAAAACGGCTTAAATAGAGAACGGGGAGAGATGAGCACTAGCAGCAGGCAGCAGGAATGCGCCATGCTAAACTGCTTCTAGGAGGGGATAACCTATCAAGGTACTAATTAAGCTCCCCCATGACAAATTCCACCTCCTTGTCGCGCTCTACACAGGGCACTGCAGGCTCAGAAAGCACTTGTTCATCATGGGCATAGTCTCTTGCGCTAACTCCCGGTTCTGCAACTTGGACCAGAAAACATCAGCACACCTTATTCTGGATTTTCCAGCAATTTGCAGAAGAAGGCTTAAGGCCCAGGGTTCCATCAACATAGACAGGGATCAAATCATCTCAGTTGCGCCCAGCAGGCTCCTGGAATTGTTCAGGTTGCTGGACCTTGGTGAACATATGTGATATAGGAGAGGGCACAATAGACCCTAGGTCTCGGTGCAATACCTCAGTGTCAAATATCTATCTAATATCTATAGCCGTGTAAAATGCACCTAGTTCATGCAATGCACCGCTACTTCCAATCTTATCAAACCTCAATATCTCAATGACTATCATCCAAATACCCGATGTTTGGAAAATCGGGTAGTAACACTACTAAGACCGGGAAGTCTGCCATTCTAGGAGAGTTTAATCCCCTGATAACTGCCAAACACCTGCATGAATTCCATAAACTTCATAGCACCACCACTGCACCATGTGAAAGGACTTTTCTGGTAGCATTGGACTTGTCGGAAGCCTTTGACACAGTCAACCATACAATGCTACTTGCGGTCATCGAACAAACCACGCTCCATCCAGGACTCAAGAGGTAGACCATGAACTATCTGAGCGGTCCACAATTATCGGTACTATTTCGAGGTGAACTTTTTAAATTAAGGATAATTAAACAAGGGATTTCGCAGTGTGGTGTCCTCCCGCTACTACAATTTAATCAATATATTTCGAAACTCCCACAACCACCAGGAGTCTCTATAACCTCATACGCAGATGATTGTACTATAATGGCGTCGGGCATTGATGATGATGGCAGGTATTCAAAAGTGAATGTCTTTCTCCTAAAACTTTCTTGCTTCTTCAATTATTCGTCGGCGTCAAAATTCCAAAGGTAAACCACCTTAGAATTTTTGGAGTAACATTGGCTTGATGGCGTACTTGGAGTCCAAACTCCTAGACCTAGCGCAGCTGTGTTCGGGATATCCTAGCAGGTCCTAATTATACAAATAGACCATGACATATTAAACTTATGTCCTGCATGATATGAGTCCCAGCATGATAATAATCATCTCTTTGCTTGTTCTATGAAAACAGCTCACCTAATCTCTTTTTCCCTTTGGACCCGACGAAACAACTCGTTTCCTGGGCCTACCGTTAAGTGACTTCGATGATAGCTAACTTCTTACTTTCCCCCAGCAGCGTCTAGATACTCGATACAACAACACCAACACCAACATATATTAAAAACATCTTATCAGAGCCAAGTGAATGTCTCATTTCGAGACTTTTTTCATGAAATTGTTAGGTGATTTTAAATAACATACATACATCTGCACAAACATGTGTTATATGAGTTCCAGTGCGAAGTGGCCCAACGTCAGCTTGGAAAATCTGAAACAACCCCTTTCATCCTTTTTCAAAATTCGCTATTGTTTAGGCACAATACGGTGATGCAGAGATTAAATTGACATTCTAATTTGAATATTTGTCGCGGCTACCGACTTTTCTTCCCTTTTTTCTGACATTTTTTGATGCCATTATATTCTTTATTACGGCGCTTGTTGCTGCTGTTTCCAATGACAATTGCCGCCTGGTGTGCAACGCTTGTCGGGCTTTTCGCATGCTGGAAACAACATAACATTCGCTGAAGTGTAAAATTGTTTTCGGGCTTGTAATCGTTACAACAACAATGATAATCACTTTGCCAAAGTGTAAAATATTTTCAATATTTTTGCAGTCTCGCAACATGTTGCTACAGAGTAAAATAGTTGTATTCAGCTAACGGCTGTTTATATTATATAAACCTAGACAAGAGTCATAAGGTCTGTTATAAGTTTAGACCATTATGAATACCTTTTGCTATCAAACAAGCCTTTAAAAAATTCGGCAATTGATCAATATTAATGATGTTGTTTGAATCAAAGATTTTTTTTAATTTCTGTGGATTATTTGACAGACCTTGTTCTCCAACTCTGACCACTAACCAATAAATTCAAATTCGGATTTCTAGACTGCTTTTAAGCCGGAGTAGGCTGACCCAATGTTCTTCATCGACGAGAGTACTGCTTAACTGCTTTTTTAGGCCTTTTAAAGAATTCTGCTGATACACTTTTGCTCCCTTCACAGAAGTGAAGAGGTGTAACGCCTATATACTAGGAGGCTCTTTATTAAATCATTGTAGGAGCTGGATGGTGATAGGAATAAGATTAGGTCGCTTTTTAAAAAACTCTGAAAGTATTTATTTCTCCCACTTTAATCCGTACAAATTTCATACGAAATATTCGGTTACACCCGAATTTACCCCTTCCTTATTTGTTTTACCTTAACATTTATACCGAATGAGGCGTAGTATTGTTTTGTCTCGACAAACCACTGGAAAATTTGGCAAATATGGAAAGAGTTGTAGGAATATTTGAGGTAATAACAAGCTTGCGCTGTGACTACCACAGATGATGCAGGTTAATCGCCATCAAAGTCAGAAAAAAAGAATTGAAAATAGTAAACAAACAGATTTTTTGCATCGAAAAATAGCAATTGCAGATAATCTCATGGCATATAGAGTTGAACATTCATTTAACTTTAACAATATGACATATAAACATCTGTATATTAGATATGAACTTAAAGAAATAGCGAATCGTGGCGGGGATACCGTATAATTAGGGGCTTAGACTGAGTTCGCTTAATTTCATTAAATTATCGCACATCTTGAACAAATAAAATTAAAAATTGTGTTATGTGAGGTAAATATATCGTCCATAGAGAAAGGATAACGACACCTATGAAATCATATGATTGATGATGAAATTGGTTCAAAATGGTTTGTTGTCATCGTACCATATTTCATAGCCCAATCTAAGCTAAGTGGCTTGTGTTCGACTACAAGTAAACACTGTTCTTCGCGAATTGTTTCCGGAAAATGCGGACGCAAAAGTGCCGTGACTCTTTTTTCCGCACTGGTCGTATATAAGTATGTATACCGTTACATCTTTTAATTACTAGTGCTGTGTCAGTCTTACCTTCCGGTGTAGAGGTGACGTTTTCACAGAAGTTCCTAAAGCTTTTTGGCAGATCTAATGCTTGTTGTTGTTGATATCATGTTGTTGCTTGACATCAACTTCTAGTGCCGACCTTATGATTATATGACCCGACATGGAGGGCTCTGATGACACCCTCCATTATGAGATCATTCCGTTCATTAGCTCTTTGCTCAAAGTGATGTCCACCATCTCCCTCCTATTTATTGTAACGAATGGTGGTTCAAAACCCACATTTTCTATATTTAAGTTGCTACTAACGATATATTCTAAGAATGTTGCAGTCCGTACTTTTTTATTCCGAGTAATAAGGGTTTGCAACACATCCCAGTATCAGGGGCAGCTTTTGTCGTCTGCAATAGCAGCCTCTGTGGTGTTGTGGATATGGAAAATTGGCAGCTGTCAGGACAAAGTCAACTACTTCGCTTTCCTTGGCTTGCATAGCAGCCAGGTCCTGTGTCAGGAACTCTGAAATAGAAAAGAAATCAATATTATACCTGACTACTACACAATTTTTAGGCCATCTTGATTAGGTTCTTGGATCAGCTCGCGTTTACGGCCGAGGCAGACGCCGCGTGGTGAAAATTCACCAGGGCGAATTCCACATTGTCGACCTTTACAGGATCGGTTCCATGAGGAACTTGAGCACCTCTCCTAGTACACTTATCTTCTCGCCAAGGTCTCAATAGCCTTTGGTTTTATTTACCCGCCTTTTCGTTGAGTTAATCGAACAAGTTCGTGTGCCAATGGATGCGGTTTTGTCATCTTTACGCTCTTTCGATGCAGGGAGACACTACTGCCTCCAACCTTATTTCGCGCTCTTAGGCCGGCACTGATCATGCCCTTTCTGCGAGGGTCATCATGCACGCCAGGATGCTAAATTTCCGTTTAGCCTCTGCTCACCCCTTACCAACAGCGGTCGTTGTTGTCGTTACTGTTATCCTTTGCCGTTATCCGTGTTTGTTGCCTTGTTGTGATAGTCGTTGTTACTATACTTTTGTTGTTTGGTTCTTTTGTCATCTAGTTTGTAGGACTCTAGGCTCAACACGGTGAACTATAGGATCTATGCTGGATGAGGGGGAAGAAGAAGGTCCACCGCACCGGACCCTCATGACGTGGTAAGGCCACCGCGACTTCCCAATGCGGTTACCTCCTGGCTGCAAGTTAACCAATGGGCATGTAAGTCGCATAACACTCCGAAAAGGTGTTTGCCATTCGCAGAGAAGCACATACCCAAGTTGTAGAATCCCGGTGAGGACTAATTAAACATTTTTTTTGCCAGATACAACTACAATAATCCGGAAAACTTTGCTGGTTTTATTGGTGGAATACATACATATGTATGTTTGGCGAAAGAATATTGCGAATATACACGCAGACCCCTTTGTTAAACTCGGTGAGGCAATAAAAAACATATGTACACATGTAGTTCATTAAACAGTTATCTTTTATTAAATTGAAATTATTAATTTATATTTTATTTTGCCTATATTTCTGATTAATGTATTTGGGATACACAGGGTGAACTTTCACTTCATTTACAAAAGACGTCGATAAGGTAACACTGGTTAAGTGTCAGTATGCAATCCGTTTGCTGTTGTGTGAATTAGCAAAATTAAACCATAACGAAATTATTTAATAAAATCTATTTTTGCACTACATAAAGTGAAATAAATGCTTACGAACGAATTATTGATGTCTTCGTGGATACAAAAGTAGAAAAAAGAATATTGTATGTAAAATTTATTTTATATCAAAAAAAAACATACTTTAAATACTTGAAATTTTTATAATTTTAACTTTGAACACTTCAATTTTTAATGTACACATTTCTATATGTATGTACATATGGTAACTTTTCAATTTTTAACATACATTTAGGCGAATGCATATGTGCGTTCATAATCACCAGGAAGGTGGAAGAACGAATAGAGCTCATCACAGTATGCTAAACAAATAATTGCAGTGCATAATCTTTCTACAATTCGAGTAATAAATGCTCGAACTATATCAACCAAGGCTGTTGAAGTATTAGTCAGTCGACTGAGAAATGGAAAGCGTCTGCTTTCATAAAAACTGAGACTTTTTCAACAGATTAGGCGTCCGTCAGTCCGCACAATAGATGAACTTACATGTCCTGTCCGCTTTTGATGCTTTCCTTTATTTAAAAAAGTGTGCATTTGATATATCACATGGCATATAAACATACACACACACATACTACTGTGTCCAAAAATTAAGGTGACATTAGAATTTAAAGGATTAGGAGAATTATTTTTTTTTTTAGGTTGATAGTACTGTCAGTCACATTTATGTCAAATTTCATGTCAAAATATTCATTAGTGTTTGAGATACGTGTCGTTTTGTGAGCTGCTAAAAGTGAGTTTTTCGCTTTTTGCGATGTCGAAATTTGTTGAGCAAAGAATTTGCATTAAATTTTGTTTACGGAATCAATTTTCTGCTGCGGATACGTTGAGGATGGTGCAGAAAGCCTTTGGGGATGAGGCTATGTCTAAAAAAAATCTTTACAAGTGGTATAGTGAGTTCCAAGCCGGCCGTGAACATGTCGAAGACGAAAAGCGTCCAGGGCGACCCTCAACCTCAACGAAACTCATATTCAAAAAATCAAAGATTTGGTATTGAAAAACCGTCGATTAACAATAAGAGACCTTGCTGATGAAGTTGGCATATCGAAAGGCTCAGCCAATACCATTTTGAAAGATGTTTTGGGCCTCAAGCGCGTCAAATCTCGACTGGTACCGAAAACATTGAATTTTTTGGAAAAAAGGCGTCGCGTTGAGGTGTGTGAAACGATGCTTTCCGACCACCAGGGTGTCATGAAATGCATTATAACTGGCGATGAGACTTGGATCTATGCTTACGACCCCGAAACAACCGAGCAATCGAGCGAATATCGTGCCAAAAGAGAGCCGAGACCAAAAAAATTGCGACAAAATCGCTCAAAAGTCAAGGTCATGTTGATTGTTTTCTTCGATTATCTAGGTGTTGTGCATTATGAATTCCTTCCAACCGGTTAAACAGTCAACAAGGAATATTATTTGAACGTTATGCGTCGTTTGCGTAACGCTATCCGCCTAAAAAGGCCGAAATTGTGGAAAGACAATTCTTGGTTTTTACACCACGATAATGCACCGTCCCATACTGCCCTCGTAATTCGTGATCATTTCGCCATAAACTCAACCCATATCGTTCCGCAACCATCGTATTCACCTGATCTGGCGCCGTGCGACTTCTGGCTGTTCACCAAGCGCAAAAGACCTCTCCGGGGACACCGTTTTCATACGATAGAGGAGATTCAAGCCGCAGCGAAGACGGAACTGAAGGCCATCCCGGAAAGTGACTACAACCACTGTTTCGAAGATTGGAAAATCCGTTGGCATAAGTGCATTGCATCGGGAGGGGATTACTTTAAAGGGGATGAAATTGATTTGGAAGAATAAATAAAGAATTTTCAAAATAAATATAATGTCACCTTATTTTTTGGGCACAGTAGTATATTTAATTAGTTAAAGCAGTTAAACAAAAAAAAAACAAATAGAAATAATTCTCAGCTCAATAGAGATCTTTATTTCCCCCCCTCCTCTTACTGCTTCTTTGAGTTTAAACACTAACTAACTTAAGCCTTCCTCAATTATTTAGTTAAGTCTTAAGTTGAGTAAAATACAAAATTTTTGTCCAAACTATTATTCTATTTTTATTGCTTTAAATACTTATGTATGTATATCGATTCATAATAACTTTGCTTCGGATATCTTAGATGGAATATGCTTGCAATAAACACTAGAGTAAAAACTAAGCTTCTTTTAAAGATCGTAACTGTGTATTAAACTCAAATGTACCCGCTAGTTGAGTAATCTTCCTTTACAAATTTATGCAAATAGCTGAAATTCGTCTTTTTCCATCAATAAAATAAATTTACATTTTTTTGGATTATTTTTTTTTTCATTTTAATTTTCAGACCGCCATGCCGATATTTAATTCCATGCCGTAGTGTGCTTTACTTCCCTTATTATTGTCTTATGCGTGCGGAGTCAATCATCTAATTTATTTAAGACTCCAACCGTCAATCCGCCCGTCAAACAATTCGCCCCTCAATTTGGTCATACAACTAAGATTCGAAAATAAAAGTAACTTTTCTTGGCAGAAAAGTAAATATAGGGACAACTTTTCCGCTTCCTTCGGCTTAACTGTCAAGCAATTTACTCGGCTTCGGAAATAAATATTTAACGAGAATTAGCTTTAACAGCGCCGTATGTAAATTTGCTCTGCTGGCTTTCCTCCTTTGAGATCTCAATCGTGGACAGACCTTTTAGTTTGACTGATGATGCGTGGGTAAAATAGCATATGCCCCAAAAATTCATGTGAGCAACTCTACAAAAGGGAAGAATAAGAATAACATGAGGTATGTGTTCAAATGTTTGTTAATATTTTGTTTTCAGCCTACAATTAGATTTCTCAAACATTACAACTAAAAAAGTTTAATTGTACTCACCAATTGGTCGCTGGTACAATTACGAAAGAGTCACACTTTTAACTGCCATTTAACTTTAAAGAATACCATTTGGGATGCAATTGGATATTTATACTTCCGTAACATGTTGCATAGGGTTGTAGTTGTTTTAACGGGCGCCTAATCCCCGTTGGGATGGTAAGGATTAGCTAAGTTGTCGTAAACGAAGAGAGAGGTGTGTTAGATGAGTGGGGTTGGCAGGGCATACAAAGAGGTAGCCCGTGTCATGCGGAGACTCATTGCGCCCAGGACATATATGTATTGGATATGTCGAGGTCTATTCTGGATATGTGGGAGGGTGGTGGGCTTTTCGCCCCAGCTCGAGCTCTTCGTATGCAATGGGAAGTGATTGGAATCCAAGTACATTCACTGAAAGGGAGTCGGTGCAGGCTTGTCTGATATCTTCGACGTAGTTGAGTAATGACCTCTTAAAATTCCTAGGAGGCGGTTCCGCTTCAAGCAGGTGACTGCAAAAATGATTTTTGCCAAAAAACCCCAGCAGGAAGTGCCTGGAGAGGAGTTCATTATGCTCCTTAACTATTAGCATAAGGGCCTCACTTTGAAGGTGTTCGATAGGAGACATCAAGAGGCAGATTTGAAGCTTCCTCGTTTGCGTTTCACTGCGTCCAGGCGACCATATTAGTGCGGAGTATTAAGGACCGGCCGGACGATTGCTTAGTAAGTTGCCAACAACGTTTATTGGTCCACCCAGTGGACCCCTTTTTAATTTTTCTCAGTTTTGCACTTTTACCTCGAAATTATACGGATGATTGACGACCGCTCAAGTAGTCCTGGAGGAAGCGTAGTTTTTTCGACGTACTGCAGTAGCGTTTTGTTTCTGACTATGTCAAAAACTTTTGACAAGTACAACGCAACGAGAATCGTTCTCTGATAGGGTGGTTTCTGGTTAAGGCCACAAATTTTCTGGGTGCTTATGACGCTTAGCGCTTTGGTTGTACTCTGCACTTTTCGGAAGCCATGCTGGTGGCTTGCTTGGCTTAGGTGGTGAGTGAAAGTCGGGAGTAAAAAGACAGTGTCTTCACTATTGAGGAGAGGAGAGTTGTCAGACGATAGGACTCCCCTTTATTGACGGGGTTCCTCGGTTTCAGTAGTGGGACAACTCTTCCGATTTTTCACACATCGGGTATTTGAAGAGTGGTCAGCGACAGGTTGAGGACCTTTAGCATCAGCATAGTCATCAGAGCCAATACCATTACCAGTACCATTTGCCGAATCTCCAAAATGAGATCCCTTATTCAGGGATCACAGGGATCGGGATGGTGTCAGATGTTGCGCTCGTTAGCTAAAACAGCTTATTCGGCTGGGAAATTAGGACGGAGTTCCGCAATTCTTCCAGCCGATATGAAGAGAGCGAAAGCTGCCGCGACCACTTTGCGCAATTGACTTTCGTTTGCGATTACGTCCGCAGGAGTGGGTAAAGCGATGAAGTTTTTTCACTAAATTCTGTGAAGCCGACGCAGTTAGCTTTGTCAAGGTTAACGAGGGTGCTGTTGTCCACAGAAATAAAGTCTTAAGGTTCTCGATCGAGATATTTATGGCCGTTATGTTGTTTATCATATCAGAATGTCGAATCCAGCAAATATCATGATGCGCCTAAAAGTCGCCTAGTACCAAAAGGTTTTCACCATTAAGTAGCGCACCAATATTCTAGTGATATTTTGTAGAGCAACATGTAATTAGGGTATGTATACATCAGAGATCTGCATTGAGTATGTTCGATTCGGTTTGATCAGCCTCGCTCAAAACGGTCAAACTCAGCACAGCGGTTCGCTAAAAAATTGTTCGATCGAGTTTCGTGCTCCAAACGAACGAATTCGATCAGTTGTTTTGATTGCTCTGCTTACTGATTCAAACTGATTTTTTGGTTCTGGTATGATGATTGGAAATGATTGTACAGAAAAACACGATCAAGTCCAATTATGAACGAAAACTTAAAATTAAAGGAAGGTTTATTTTCTGGTTTCAATCTTAATCGCTAAAACTTTTATAAAATAAATTTAAAAACAATAAGCCATCAACTGAACATGGTCCGACTTATTTCTTTTTTCAGTTATAATATTTCCAGCTAAAGAAAAAGAACGCCCAGCGGCTGCGTTGCTGGCAGGAATCGAATGAATGCGCAATGCTATTTTTGTTAAAAATGGGTATTTCTTTTCATTATTTTGCCACCAGTCAATTAAATTAAAATGTTCATCCATTGCAACTTTTTCATTACAGTACCTTTCAAATTCTTCCTCAGGCGTCTCTGCGGTTTGTGTGGAATTCCGTTTTATTAAATGCGGGAAAAAGAAAGTGTCGTTGGTTCTATTCCCTGTTGAAACTTGGCTATTGTCATCTAAGGTACTGTCGGAGTCAAATGAAAACTGCGGTGTCGATGAATCCGATAAAAGTGTATTTGGACATGATGATTGATTTTCTGTCAATATGCGAGTATTGCAAAATAATTTTATGTCTTCTAAATCATTTGGCTGCATATTAAAAGGGGATATAAATAAATATGCAACTTTGTACCATATACCGATGTTAGGGACCCATCTTTCATTAATATTATTTATTATATTTTCTTTTAACCTTAAAATTACCGGTATTTCATCGGTTGCCGGCTAACATGGATTACTAATTGTTAAAATTGATAGCACAGTGAAGATGTACTGCAAAGCTGCAGTTTTTTAAAAACAATTTCAAAATTCTCACACTTTGTTCATTCTGCCTTAAAATGTTATTCATCTCTCCCCAATTGTCAATAATCGACTTGAGCATAAAATAATGGGAGTTCCAACGTGTTGGGCATTGGCTTTATAGAGAAGTGGTCAGGAGATGCTACAAATTTGATTTTTTTAAATATTTAACTATTTGGTGACTTTTGTGGTGGCAGGGAACGACTTGTCCAACACATTGTTAAACAAATGGCTGCTACAATTTAGTCTGCAATTGTTTTGTAAGGCTTTTAAGATATTTGTTCCTCTATCCGTTACAAACGTAATTTTTTCAATATTCATTGAATAAACTTTTAAGTTTTTTTAAGATGTTGTCGCCTGTTGCACTTTCGAAATCCATTAATTTCATTCCCAAAATTAGGTCAAAGAATTTGAAATCCTTTTGGTAGCGGAATGTTAATCTTAAAAAGATGCGCTTTACAAAGTTGTTCGACCACATATCAACCGCTCACAATCTTATTGATTTCAGCCTTTAATTCTTCCTTCTTTTCATTGGCGTATTTCGAGACTTTACGTGAAATGGTTGTTGGATCCGGTAGCATGTCCTCCACGTCGACGTGCTCGCCATAAGTTGCACCGATCTTAATAAAAAACTTTACTAGTTTAACAAACCCAGAACCGCGCACAGCTGAAAATGGCCGACAGTCTTCTGTAATCCGATTTGCGCATTTTTTAATGGTCTCAGTTTTGTCCAGCGGTGTGATAATTTTTAAAGTTTGGGATTGCCTTAAGTTTTTGCAGCAGCTGTGCCTATTTAAATTTGACGTTTGACTTGCGTTGTACTTTAACACATTGCGACATGTGCGGCAGAAAGCAAATTCTTTTAATGTACTGTTGTCCGGTTTTACTATTTCAGTGAGTATATTCCATATAAAGCTTCTTCCCTTGCGCTGGGCAGATAATGTGTACATATATTCCGTTTGCTATGTTGTCAGCAACACTCCTCGCCGATTCGCTCTCCATAATTATGCTATTTAATACTTATAATTGTAATTATTATTATTTACGCCACCGATTATTGAGATCAAATTGCAACTGTGGGTATTTGCTATCATAATATAATCATTTGAAAAATTTATTTTATCATTTGCGAAATGCCATCAAGTAAAATTGCAACTGTGGGTATTTGCTATCATAATATAGTCATTTGAAAAATTTATTTTATCATTTGCGAAATGCCATCAAGTAGGTAGCTGATGTAGCTGATGTTGAAAATAAAAAAGGATAATGATCCTTTTTTTTACAAATGTATTTCTGGGAAAAATAAGATTTCATATTTTTGGACTACTATATAATAATTGTGGCATAAATTTTATATACCAATTAAAATAATAAATTTAAAATGAGCAATGATATATTCCCCATCGAACCACTCGGTATAACCAAACAGTATGATTGTGATCGAGCTGAACGCAAGCAGCATTCTCAAACATTCTTTGCTGCTCACTCAAGGCGTTCGATCGAGAAAAATCATTACGAAACAAGCAACAGTGATTGGAACTGAATGTTCGCTTTGAGCACGCTCACTTACGATCATTCATCTTTGTTGAAGCAAAATTTTGCGTCACAAAAAATCCGAGTCAATGATCGGGTATGATTGGAAAAATTGTGATCGCTGCAGCTCTTTCCTATGTTCGGACCGGCAATGAAAACATGTTTTCGTAGCAAAAACTGGCTTTCGCCCTAAAACTTGTGTTTTCGTCTATGCAAGACCTGTCAAACGAAAACACATTTCGCTGAAAACTACTTGAAAACTTACATTGCACTCATTATAACACTGTGGAACATTTTTGGGATTATTGTCTGGGGGGTGAGAAATTCCAAGTCAGGGTGATGGTACTAGGTCAGTATAGTAATACCCTCAAAGGGTTTGGCGTTCGTATGTGTCAGTTTTTTTTTATGACCTTTTAAATTGTTTCTTTATCTCGGCAATAGAAGTCAAATTTTAATAAATTTTTTAATACGCGTACATTGCTTTATAAACTTTCACCCACTCACTCTAAAATAATTGAACACCTAAAGGTATGCTATGAATATTATTGCCTTGCACTAAAAATTGAGGAAACTAAACTTATTTTAAAATTTTCTGAGGATTATTTCATCAACGGTCTGATTGATAAATTTTTACAATATTATCTTCTTTGCTTAAGCCAACTTTAAGGCGCAAAAACATCAAGATAAGGAAAGAATTTAAAAGGTCATAAAAAAAAACTGACACATACGAACGCCAAACCCTTTGAGGGTTTTACTATACTGACCTAGTACCATCACCTTGACTTGGAATTTCTCACCCCCCAGATTAGCTGTTGTACTGTGCAATCGGTATCTGCTCTAGTTTAACCGATTTTATTGGAAGATATTATGCCCATAATGGGGCATGTTGACAGGATAAAATGTATAGCATACTAAGTGTTAAAACTATTGCTATTGCCATTGCCAAATCTGTATGTGGGCATTTGTTATCATAACATAATCATTTGCGAAATGACGTCGAGCAGGAAAGTAACAGCTATAGAAGCGCTTAAAAATTTGAAAAGGCTTTATGAAGTCCATAAGGAAACAAAAAAAAGAAGACCAAAAAACTGGGAGAATCCATTTCTGGAATTAAGAAGTCTTTAGGAATTGGAAGCGCATCTCCTAACAGATATTTTAAGGGAGGAAGGACAGGAATTTAACAATTTTCGCCGAATGACAATTGACCAATTTGATGATATTATTTCAAAGGTAATATAATACAATATAATTTACACATATAAGATTGATTTAGGAAAGGAGAATACGCAAATGAGAAGTGCCATTTCATCAAGAGTTCGTCTTGCTTTGATCCTACGATATATAGCAACTGGAGACTCATTTCGGTCATTAGAATTCTTGTCCCGCATATCTCGAAAAACAATTAGTACCTTTATTCCGGAGGTATTGAATTCTATAATAAGCGCTCTTCAGAAAGAGTGCATAAAGGTAAAGTTGTAAAGTTAATTTCAGTGTACATACATACATACATATATTATAATAAATATTCTTCCTTTGCAGACACCAATGACAGAGAATGAACGGCTAAATGTGGCTAATGCATTTGATGAACTTTGGCAATTTCCACACATTCTTGGTGCAATCTATGGAAAGCATATACGTATAGAAGCGCCTCCCCATTTTGGGTCGGACTTCTTTAATTATAAAGGGGTTTCCAGCATAATTTTGCTTGCAGTTGTCGACGCACATAGCCGATTTATTTATGTCGATATTGGAGCAAATGGAAGAGCATCTGTTGTTGTGGCATATAAAAACAGCTCATTATATGATAAGCTTTCCAGAGGCCAATTTAACATACCATCCGATCAACCTTTAAAAGCGCAGATTTCTCAAACACCATTTTATTTTATTGGTGACGATATTTTCGGGTTGAACCGACACATGTTAAAAGCTTTCAACCGAAGTTTGGAATTGAATACTGCACAAGAGGCTTTCAATTGTAGGCTAAGTAGAGCCCGAATGACGGTTGAGATTGCGTTTGGAAAACTAGCTGGACATTTTCGAATATTTCATCGACCAATTGATGCTTCCATAGAAACGTCTGATAAAATCATAACAGTATTCTGTATTTTACATAATTATTTGTGGCGAAAAAATAAATCTAAAACTAAATAAAACTAGAAAAAATCACCTGGTTTAAAATCAAAATTCAGTCTTGTATTTCTTTTTTTTTAATTCAAGTTACAAAAATTGTAAACTTACGTCTAACATAAATATGTATGTATATTGTTCAAAAGAAAAACTTAAAATAAAAATTCGTAAATATTATAATAAAAAAATAGCATAAATACATATCATAAAATTAATATTAGTAAAATCCACTTTTGCTATTTGAAATATCTCTAACAAAACACACAATATTAATTATTTGTGACTGATAATTAAGGAAATACAACTTATGTACATCACATTATTATTTTATATTCCCGTCATCCATCGCCAATTGTAGTATATCAGTTTGAGATGTTTCGACTCTACGTGTTGCTAGATGGAGAATAACCCTCCGTGTTACCATATTGTGAATTTTCGACATCACCTCCGTTGCTTCTATTAGTGGCAATTGCTCCAACTGCATTGCGATTGTCCTCGAGAATGAGGAAAACACCGTCTCATCTACATCGGATGTCGCATCTAGGGCTTCTGAAAATTTAGCCTCAGTATTCGATGTTCGCTTCTTCTGACTCCGAGCCGCTAACGCCGTGGTGGATGGAGCAGGTGAGGAGGACGGAGCCAGCACGCACGCTGAAAAGCTGTCCACTGGTGATGGCGATGGCATCTATATATGCATATGAAAACAAATTTTGAATATTATAATATTTGAAAATACTTTACCTACATTACTAGATGTCGTCCTCAGTATAAAAACAGGGTCGTGAAATGACATTTCTTTGTAATAATATAAAAGTGGTTTGTACACCACATCAGCCGACATCCCGGACTTTCTACACCCGTCCACCTTCTTTTTTTCCAAGACATAAGCCGTCCGTAGATTTTTATTTTTTTTTTTAATTTCCGCAATATACTTCCCACACTCTTCTGATATTTGCGTTCAGGCATTTCTTTTCAAATCGACTCTTTTGTAAGAGGAACTTTTATAGTTCCACAAGCATTCAAACTGCTTGTATAAATCCATGGTATACTTTCTCTGCAAATAAATAATATTAAAAAATTAAAAAAAAAAAAAAAATAAATTAAATTATTTTGAAAATGTACGTACTTATTACTTCGTAGTTTTTTATTATTTTAATTAACAGTCTTAATACTCGCGCAATCAAAGCACCCCACGCTTTTCTCACAATAATGCAGGAATTTTTCCTTCTTTATTATTGCTAGTTTATACAAATAATTATTTTTCATTTCTTAGTTTGATATGCTTTAAATGCGTGATTTTTAGCTTTTTTAAACTATATTTATTTTTAATTTTTTAATTTGATGTGAGAAACCCAAAATTTGTTAAAGTATGAACTATGACATGTAGTATTGGTTAAGTAAATCGATAATTAGGCAGCATTTAATATCTACTCGTAACCTTGTTGTATTATTTGCGACCAAGTTCTATTGACGACTTTACGAATTATTACCTTTTAATCGAATCATTTCTTCTAAAGCTTCACTGTTACATTGGGTTTTACCTGTCAACTTTGAACATTCTAGTTCTTCAATTCAAATGCCGTCCAAAGATCTACAACGACTAAGTGCTATACAAGCTTTTCCAGTAGCAAACAGTCGAGAGCCCAGATAAATTACTTCATGATCTACTGTACAACCTTGCATCTTATGAACGTTCGACGCCCAACTCAGTATTATTAGCAACATTCGTCTCTCAGCAATTCCATAGCGGTATTTTGCGGGAAATTTTATCGATATTAGCTTAATTTCGTGTTCACCATCTGAGCCGATATGTACTACGTACTGACAATATGTCTTCTGCATATACTTGGTCCCTGCGAAAATTTGGCCAGATAATTTCTGTAACAAACCCCATATTACCATTCACTAAACCTTTTGACATCTTCAATATTATAAGTATTAATTTTTTTATTACCTAAAAGTCACATGTTTTGCATTATTTGATATTATTTCTTCTGTTTCGCGGCTATATATACATACTTATATCTATATAAAGTATACATTCTTTAAGGATATAGTTTTGGTGTCATAAAGAGCTCAACTTCTTCTTGTCTCTTTATGTCAACTCTACCGTTAAAAATAAAAACACTGAACTTCTTTGCTTAGGTCTAATCTTCGATTGAATTTTCTTTATTTTAATTTGTTGCTTATATTCTAATTTGAAGTGCGCGCAGGCACTTATACATGTGTTTATATCAGTGGTCGGCATTTCATAGCAAAATTTTGCAAACCAACTTCACACGTACGCTTACGTTCTATCGTTCAGTCGTTGTCGAGCCATCAACGAATTAACATCAGCAAGACCAAATATGCCCTGCGAGAAATATTTTATGATTCGAAATGCCTTTGGTGCCATGCAATGCCTTTTATGTCCCAAGTCTTTAAAAGATAATAGGGAATATATCCTTAAAACACATTTTGTTAATTTTCAATATACTATTAATTATTAAGATTGGATGCTTAATTTTAATTCCAATTTCTCACTAGGCTACTTTTTTTCGTGCTCACCAATACAGTGACAGATCCTCTCATGCCGACCACTGGTTTATATTTACTTACATACATACACACATCTGCATGCAAGCCAGGAGAATTTGTTTTATCAGCAGAAAATGTGTAATTAAACTTGATTCGTTTCAAGAGTTCGTGTATGAAGTTTATCTTGAAATTAATATTGCTTATTTATTATTTTTTTCTAGGGAGTGTATGTCAATATATGATACTAGTTGTCAACAAAAGAAAATAAGCAAAAACATTATACCCCAAATACCTGAAAAAATTGTAATATAAAAAATATTTTGTCATAAATAAAAGCAAAAACAAATTTTCAAATGGATCTTCATGGTTTCTTCGTGTGGTTGTACGCCACAGATACTCAATAATTAAATCAGCAATGTTTTGTTGGTTAGAGAAATTGTCCTTTAAAAAGAATTTTTTGGTCACACGCCACTGTGACTCAATTCTTTGAGTGTGTGTCCCGTCTGGGGCGACAAAGGGATTTTCCGGATCACTATGATTGACCCTTCGGTGCTCATACCCATGATCGAAAAGGCAATTATATGCCCTCCAAAAGTTGGTACATATAATTGACCCTTCCGCCACGTGCTTTTTGATAATAGGTATGAGCACCTCAGCAGATCTAACATTCTCCGGACCCACTACCAATTTCAAGTCCTCGCTCCCATCCTCTACCATGCCCAGTACCCAGTGACCTTTAACTCTTCTACCTGAAATATGACAAAATAAGTGAGTACGTAAAATTATATATATATAAGAGTTATTATCTTTATTGTATTTTCGTTTTCCAAACTTGCTTTCATCAATTTGTACAATTTTTCCGGGACCGCCAATTTTCCCCACAGCCTCTTCGTGGTCTATTTGGTACAACACAACGGCTTCTCGACAATAGCTGTACCAATCGCATATGGTGGCTGTTGACAAAATAGCTATAAAGCTGTTTTTTCTGACTTCGGTCTGGCACCAATGAGAAGCGTATACGAACATCAGATAAAATATCTGAGGCAATGGTATCTTCGCATTTTCAAACCAAGTGCCTTTGGCTCTCGATACAGCAACCAGCGGTCGGCAACTACCTCTACGGCATATAAAAGACCCCACCGTATTATTCCCCGATAGAGTGGGGATCATGGGTGTTTTATGCTTGCGGCACAATTTATTGTTTAAAATTAAGCCATATTTTTCCGCAAAGGCAATGCACTTCTCCCTAGTGCTAAACGTCTCCACAACTTTAGTTATGTTCCACATTTTTTTACGTTCTGCAACGGTAAGAACACTTTTACGTACACCGTGGCTGGTGGAAGGTTCATCGAAATGTACAGAGAATACTTAATTAAAAATTAAAAAATTTAGAAATATTTGATAACTTACCTGATCGTTGTGTACACATTTTATGATTTTTTTCTTTTTAATTAAAAACCAATTTGAAAAAATGAAAATATTTAAAAATCACTAACCACACTTGCTAATTGCTGTGCCAAATTTAAAAGTAAAAGCGAAACAAAACAAGTAAGGAAGGGCTAAGTTCGGGTGTCACCGAACATTTTATACTCTCGCATGATAAAGTGATAATCGAGATTTCATTATCCGTCATTTACATACTTTTTATTTTGCTGTAATTTGTGTACTTTGAGTATTGAATTGTATTTTCATTTATTTTAACTGTATTGAGGACTATGTAAAAAAACAAAAACAATCGTTTTTCGAAGTTAATGCACATTTTATTTCTCACATGAATAAGATTATACAGGTTTGACTTAGAAGTAATAAGTATTATATATTTTAATAATTAAATGTTATACTTTTAAATTCTGAAGATATGTTTATACAAATAGCAAAACGTATCCTACGAGAGTATAAAAATGATGCCCTCTAAATTACATGAAAATATCTGAGAGATTTACCGATATTTTCTGTGAAAAATTAGGTTAGGTTAGACACTGAGTTCTTCGTGTTCGATATCAGGGACCTTAAAAAGTTATAGTCCGATCACGACAAGTTTTCCACAAGGGATACTTCAGCTCAAACACCGTATTTGTGTAAAGCTTTATTCCGCTATCACCATTGGTTCCTAATGTATATATTATACAGAGAAGGCATCAGATGGAATTCAAAATAGCGTTATATTGGAAGAAGGTGTGGTTGTGAACCGATTTCACCCATATTTTGTACATGTCATTAGTGTGCTAATAAAATATTATGTACCGAATTTCATTGAAATCGGTCGAGTAGTTTCTGAGATATGGTTTTTGGTTCATAGGTGGGCGACGCCACGCCCATTTTCAATTTTTAAAAAAAGCCTGGATGCAGCTTCCTTTTGCCATTTCTTCCGTAAAATTTTGTGTTTCTGACGTTTTTTGTTAGTCGGTTGACGCACTTTTAGTGATTTTCAACATAACCTTTGTATGGGAGGTGGGTGTGGTTATTATCCGATTTCTTCCATTTTTGAACTGTATATGTAAATGCCTGAAGGAAACGTTTCTGTAGAGTTTGGTTGACATAGCTATAGTATTTTCTGAGATATGTACAAAAAACTTTTTAGGGGGCGGGGCCACGCCCACTTTTCCAAAAAAATTACCTCAAAATATGCCCCTTCCTAATGCAATCCTTTGTACCAAGTTTCACTTTAATATCTTTATTTATGGCTTAGTTATGACACTTTATAGGTTTTCGGTTTCCGCC
Source organism: Bactrocera zonata (assembly GCA_037783105.1). Classification (NCBI taxonomy): domain Eukaryota; kingdom Metazoa; phylum Arthropoda; class Insecta; order Diptera; family Tephritidae; genus Bactrocera; species Bactrocera zonata. The sequence continues at coordinate 343,384 of JBAWJQ010002831.1, read as the reverse complement.
ATTTTGTGGGCGTGGCAGTGGGCCGATTTTGCCCATCTTCGAACTTAACCTTCTTATGGAGCCAAGAAATACGTGTTCCAAGTTTCATCATGATATCTCAATTTTTACTCAAGTTACAGCTTGCACGGACGGACGGACAGACAAACATCCGGATTTCAACTCTACTCGTCACCCTGATCACTTTGATATATATAACCCTATATCTGACTCATTTAGTTTTAGGACTTACAAACAACCGTTATGTGAACAAAACTATAATACTCTCTTTAGCAACTTTGTTGCGAGAGTATAAAAAGAAACAGCACTTAGTTTGAAAACTAGCAGTAAAATTGTTGCTAGAATTATTCCCGTTAAACAAAATGAAGTATTAAAAAGGGAGTTATACCCTTCACGGTATTACATTTTTTATCCAAGCTTTAAAAAATTATTCTAGTTGATCGAATTCTGTGGAATCCTTCATCGTCGATCCAACACCGAAATGTTCAGAGTTCTTTCGCGTAGAACTTCTTTCTGTACTGGCGGCCTTCAGTCGCGCTTCAAAAAAAATAACTCTGGCCGATCAAAACACCGGAGTGTTCAGAGTTCTTTCGCGTAAAACTCCTTTCTGCAACTTTTTTTTTTTATGAAATATTGCTTAAGATTTTTGCGTTGCGTTGCGTTTATGTATTTGGGATATAAAGTTTTCTTCTGTGCATTCTGTGCATTCGCACAATAACAAAAGGGTTGCATACTAGTAAGTAAATGGTATTGCCATATCTGCCTATTTGTCAACGAAAGAAAATAATGAATAACTTTATACCCCAAATGCCTGAAAAAATTTTAATATAAAAAATATTTTGTAACTAAATAAAAACAAAAACAAATTCAAGGTTTATACGTATGCTTTATTACTTGTAAAAGCTTGACAAATGGATCTTCACGTTTTATCGTATATTCTCCTTCTTTTGCTCCTTTTTTCGATCATTTTGAATGACACATCCAAATCCATCGTAATTTCGATTTTTTATTTCTTTCTTGTCTTATCTTTTGTCCGCATAAAGCATAGGAAGGGGGAGTGGATTCCCTCGGTGAAATTAACCCCATTTCATTAAAAAACTTCAACGATTGCTCATTCGTTTCAACAAGCCTTCCAAAATATGTATCAAAAAATCGAGCTGTGGATTTAAATCGGGATGAGGCATTTTAAGATTAATATTATAATATATCACAAGGAATTGCAACTTATTTACTTCACTCTCCGCTAAAAAATTTCAGCGGAGAAAAAAATGTAGCGGAAATTTTTCTAGGAATATGTACATATATCATATTCATTCTTTGGAAATTCCCAATAGTAAAAACGCTAAAAATACTAGTTTCCATTGGTATGGTGTGAATGTGCAAACGTAGTTTGTAAAGTACATTTATTTTCTTAAAAAATACACAAAAAGTGTAAATTTTGGATATATTTCAATGTAAATGTGGTAATTAAAAATATATTAATTGAAAAATGTATGAAAAGTGAGTTAAACATATGTATGGCTGGGATTTAAAATTTACAAATTTTTAAACTTTAAGTACAAATATCTCGAAAACTATAAGTCTGAGGCGGGTATACGAGTATTGGAAACATTTCTTAATCCTGAGGACCCCGTCTCCATGTATGCCATTAAATCGCGGCGTCAAAAGAATCGGAATATTGCTCATTTGGTTATTGTGCAAATGAACAGAATTGAACAAGAAGTGAATTATTGAATTAAAGCTAAATTAGCCACAATTAAATGCAGAAAAGATTTAGTGAGGTGTTATTATGTGAAAATTTCTTATAAGAATGTGTTCTTGTGCCAAATATTTCTCAAAGTGGTGCAACATTTATTCCTTAGTCCCTTTATAATAATTATATTCGAACCGGTTGCCAATATATCGTTAAGATTGGCTGCTTTGCTAGTCGATTAAGTTTATTATGATCTGTACAATACTACCAAGTTGTTTAAAATAAATATATATGTACAAGATATAAATATTTGTGCACCCTGAACAGGATATATTAACTTTTCCATGCAGTTTGTCCCAGAAGGAAACTTCGCAGTCTCTACATAATATTTTTGTGAAAATGTAATGGAATAAAATGGACTACGTTGGTAATATGGATCACCGGTTAACTTGAATTTCAATTGTTAAATCTTCCGTTCTTCTCCTTGGATTTCTTCGTCTATTAGCGCAATCTTCCTCAGTATGAATTTATCGTTCAGCAAGTGGGTCGAGGAATAGTGATTTTTGTAAATTATATCTGCGTGAAGTTTGCGTTTATATTGAAAAATTATTGTGCAATCAATAAATTGACAAATCACATTTGTTCCTAATTTTGAATGGTTATAGTTTAATAAATATACATATGGGGTAAAGTTTAGAATAGCATACCACGATTTCGGGGCTAAAATGGGTTTGTACGGGTAGAGGAGATCCTCCAGACCAAGGAAAAACATATACATATATATATATATATATATATATAGTTGCCGTTGACTTGTAGTTTATAAGATATTTGCATTTATAGTTAAAAAATTCACTACTTTTAACTTAATAATTTGTATATTGTGAATGACTTTTTCACTTACAGTGACTCACACGACCAACAGGGATGAACTCAGTTTTAACTTTGGATGTTGATTGGTTGGATTGGCTATTGAAATGATAATTTAGCTTAAAATATTGTATGTCATTAAAAAGGAAATTTTATGTACTTTTTATTTTTTACATAATCCATAAAAAATGTAACTTCATATTTAACATAAACACAAAAAGGTCCAATACACACTTCAAATTCATCTCAGACGACAAACCGTATAAAAACCAATAGAAGCCCGCGGTAAAGTAATGGGACCTTTATTCCGTTTAAAATTCTGTGAAAATGTGTAGTGCTTATCCTCACATTTAATCAGTTGTAAATTGCATTGCTTAATGTTTAGTTATGTCAATTATGACTCCGTCATGTACTCAGACATCTATTGACATTAGAAATTTAATAATACAACTCCGAGAAGATGGAAAAACTTTGAAAGACATACATATCTGATATAGTAAAGCGAAGTACTTCCACTATGCAAGAAAGTTTCGAAAGGAAAATAGAGTGTGTAACATATCCAGAAAAGGCCAAGGGAAAATATTAACAGAAAATGATGAAAGTTTCATATTGCGAATTATTAAAAACCATCCGGAATCTACAGCAGAAACTGTAAAAATTGTAGTTGAAAAGGATCTAGGCAAAAAAGTTTCAGCAGAAACTATTTGACGAACACTTCGAAACAACAATTCGCATGGAAGGGCAATGATAAAAATGCCATATATTTCGGAAAAAAATGAGAAATAAAGACTTGAATTTGCTAAAGCGCACCTGAACAAATTTAGAGAGTTTTGGAATAGCGTACATTTCACAATTTTCATCGAATCTTCCTGAAAACACTTTCAATGATAAATTTGTGCATGATTTAGGTCCTTTTTTTTCCTCTGCGAATGGTAGGCGCCTTGCCGCGGTGCAGGGGCTTAGGCGCAAGGCATACTCGGCGCCCCCAATCCTGTGTGCTTGGTGTTGATAAGCACTGACCATGCGGGATGTCGGGTGCCGCATGCGTGCGCTAACCAAGAGCTACCACCTCCTAATCCAGGGTGTTATGCGACTCCCGTGCCCATTGGATAATTTGCAGCCAGGAGGTAAATGTGGCTGTCTTCTAACAGAGCCTCCCCAACACCGGGCCGAATTGGGGGGTAACTGTGGCCTTACCGCGTCAAGGCGCTCTGACGTGGCGGACCTTCTAGTTCCCCATCAAAATAATAGGCCCGACAGCTCACCTTGTTGAGCCAAGGGTCGTAAGAACAAGATGAGCATTTTAAAACATAAAAATCAAAAATCGGACAACTCGGAACAGAGGCAACAATGAAGGCAAACGGATTCGGACAACGGAAAGGATATCGGTGCGGCGGAAGGCAAAGGGGGTCGAGGTGATAAGCGGAAGTTTAGCTTCTTTGAAGCTCTTTCGCCAGAGGAGCGGTCGCTGTTTGAAGAGCACGCCAGGGAGGATGATGATGACGTGCTGTAGCAGCAACGAGCGCCGCCAAGACTCCCGCCGGAAGGCGCAGAGAGTCGGACTCGGGTGAGTCACATCAGGCAGAGTCTGACGGCGCTCGTAGAAGAAGAAGGAGGAGGCGCAGAAGAGGTGGGCAACGCCCCCTCCCAGAAGCTGGTCAATCCGGCGGGTGTGACGATCCGCATAGGAAGGGAATGAGCGGTTGCACCACGAAGTGGTACCTACGGTATCTCCGAGACGGGAAGACTCCAAAGGCATCCGGGGGCCAACCATCTGAACCGGCTCCCACCGGGTGGAGGAGGGGCGGCGCAGATATGCAGACGCTGTTAAAGGCATCCGCATGGATGTACTGCCTTTTTACTACTCGGAAACCGGAGGAGCTCACCGTGCTCCAGGACCTCCTCATGGAGGGGGTGTTTAGAGGACTACACGGCGTCCTTCCTAGGAGTAGAGTTCAGAGGAGGTATGTTGCAGGTGGACTGCATGGATGAGGCGTCCACTGACTGGCTGAGGAAGTACGCTGCAAAGCTGGGAGGCAGGAAGGGCCCCGTCCTTTGCGCGAAGAAGGTGGAAGACTTGCCAATCATGCACAGCATGACAGCATGACAATGTTCCTCCCTCGGTGCCCTATGAGTTCGCCTTGGGCCTGGTGAAAAACCAGAACCGGGAACTCAGCATCTCGACCTGGCGCGTCGCCAACAGCAAAATGGAGGAGATCGGTGATATGAAAGGATAAAGATTGTACTTATATGTACATCGACGACGAGTCGTACAAGTACGTCCGGGCAGCGAGCTTCCGCCTGTACTACAGGTTGAGCATGGTGGTCATGCGGCCCCACAAGCCTGCAGCCATCGGGATCAAGGGAGCTGCAACGCCTGTGACTCTCCAAGACAAAGGCTTCGATAAACAGTCAGTGCCTGTGGTATCGGAGCAGCCCTGCGGAAGCAGGTCTGGGAAGGCAGTGCAAGCAGCGACCACCGACGTCCCCGATGACGGCCACTGCGGTCAGACAACAGAGCTACCCTCCTCGCTGGAGCTCCTCGACGGGTTAGGTTATCCAAGAGCCTTCGGTCCACAGAGGAGAGGTCAAAGGCCTCAAGACGGAGGCAAACAAGGTAATCTATGATCTCTCTAGCGAGAGACCTAGGATTTGTATAGTTGTCAGGAATAACATTGATTTCTTCTATATTTCAGAGTTTCTGACGCAGGATTTGGTGGCGGTGCAGGCCAAGGACTTTGAAGGCAAGGACTTCATCCTGGCTTCATCATACTTCCCAGGGGAGGCAGCAACGGCACCCCCGGAGGTGATGGAAAGGCTGGTGGAGCACTGCAGACGGCACAGGCTCCCCCTTATCATAGGCTGCGACGCTAACGCTCACCACTCGGAATGGGGCAGTACCGACTGCAACGTAAGAGGTGAGTCTCTTTTAGAGTACGTAGTAGGTAGCAATTTAGTGATAGAGAATGTAAGGTGTGAACCCACATTCATAACATACACCAGCCGCGGTGTACGTAAAAGTGTTCTTACCGTTGCAGAACTTAAAAAAATGTGGAACATAACTAAAGTTGTGGAGACGTTTAGCACTAGGGAGAAGTGCATAGCCTTTGCGGAAAAAGAGGGTTTAATTTTAAACAATAAATTGTGCCGCAAGCATAAAACACCCATGATCCCCACTCTATCGGGGAATAATACGGTGGGGTCTTTTAGATGCCGTAGAGGTAGTTGCCGATCGCTGGCTGCTGTATCGAGGGCCAAAGGCAGAAAAAACAGCTTTATAGCTATTTTGTCAACAGCCACCATATGCGATTGGTACAGCTATTGTCGAGAAGCCATTGTGTTGTACCAAATAGACCACGAAGAGGCTGTGGGGAAAATTGGAAAAATTGTACAAATTGATGAAAGCAAGTTTGGGAAACGAAAATACAATAAAATAACTCTTATATATATAAAATTTTACGTACTAAACCTCACAGAAGTGTGGCCATGGAACTAGAGGGAATGAATGTGGCAGCACCGGTGCGTGGATGGATAGAGGCTGTACTGCGCACCAGGGTCGCTGAGACTACAGTAGGGGGTACAAAGATTCGTCTTGGCACAACAAGAGGCTGTCTACAGGGGGGTGTACTATCGCCACTGCTATGGAGCCTTGTTGTGGACGACCTGTTAGCACTGCTAACTGACAATGGAATCCGCTGCCAAGGGTATGCGGACGACATTGTGATCATAGCTAGAGGTAAATTTTAGGACACTCTTTGTGACCTGGTGCAACGAAGTCCAAACCTGGCAAAAGAGTGGTGCAGGGGAGTCGAACTGAGTGTCAACCCCTCAAAGACGACCGTCGTTCCGTTTACGAGGCACAGGTCCCTATCCGACCTCAGGAATCTCACACTTGGGGGTAGAGAGATCGAGATGACTAGCAAGGTGAAATATCTTGGTCTTACGCTGGATTCTACTTAGCGGTGGAAGTAGCAGACCTTAGTCAAGGCAACAAAGGCATTAATGGTGTGCAATCGGCTGGCGGGAAAATCCTGGGGATGCAAGCCAAGAATCGTTAGGTGATTGCACACCATGATTGTGTGACCGATAGTCACATACGGGGCGGTATCCTGGGCCTCTATAGCGTAGCAGACTTCGGGGAACCCAATTATCGAAGCTTCAGCGGCTAGCATGTGGGCGCTATGCGAACCTGCCCAACGGCAGCGCTGGAGGTCCTGCTGGAACTCACACCGCTTCATATAGTGATCGGTCAAGTAGCCAAGCACTCACTTCTGCAAACAACGGCAGAGGGATGTGATAAAGGCAAGATAATCTCGTCCCGGAGGATGGAGATAATAAGTGGCAATATTCCAATTGCCCTCCTCCCGAAGGACAGGATTACCAAAACAATCAACTTCACGAAGAAGTTTAAGGTTACCCTCGGCAGCAAGAGTGAGTGGAACGACTCCACTCTTGAGCTGATGCTGAGGGATAGCACACTGAAGTGGTACACCGACGGCTCGAAAACGTCGGAAGGAATTGGTGCAGGGATCGCAGATCGACGCACCAAGCTCTCCATACCGATGGGTAGCTTTCCGAGCATCTTTCACGTCGAAGTCCTGGCCATTAGTCGGTGTATAGAGATAAACCTCCATCGCAACTATCGCAGTGAGCGAATAATCATACTCAGCGATAGCCAAGCGGCATTAAAAGCGATCTCCTCAAACGAGATCAAATCGCTACTAGGTGCACCTAATCTGGGTACCTGGTCATAGAGGTATAGCCGGTAACGAACTGGCTGATGAGCTCGCCCGCTCCGCAGCCTCCACAAATATGGTAGGGCCCGAACCAATCACTGGGGTGGGCCCCCATACCGTGAAGGAGCTGCTCCCTAAGGAAGAAAGAGTGGGCAGGGAAAGGTATTGGCAACGGGTGCATGGTATGCTACATGCCAAGTTGCTAATTGGGGGGTACAACCAGAACAGGTTTAAATCAATAATTAAACTCCCAAGGGATAAACTCAGGCTTCTGGTCGCATGTACACCGGCCACTGAACGTTGAAAAGGCACTTATTTAACATGGGACTAGCCTCTTGCGCTAACTGCCGGTTTTGTGACAGGGAGCCTGAAACCACAGAGCACCTGCTAATCGACTGAATAGCAGTCTGCAGACGCAGGTCGAAGGCCCTTGGATCCATGTTTCCGGATATTAGACTTTATAAATATGCTGGGGCTAAGTGAGTCCCTGCGAGTTAGGACAGAGCACAATAGACCTAAGGTCGCGGTGCATTCCCTAATTATTTATCTCTCTATCTTATCTAGGTCCTTTTTACGGATGAAAGCAAATTCCATTTGCAAGGTTCGGATGGGCGCAAGTTTGTATGGCGGCGTCCTAATGAAGCCCATGTTTTAAAACATACTACAGCTACTATAAAGCATGGTGGTGGCTCAATCATGGCCTGGGGATGTGTATCAGCAAAGGGAACCGGCAATCTGCATTTTGTAAAAAATATTATGGATCGTTTTCAATACGTCGATATCCTCAAGGACAATGTCAAAGCATTTTGTGAAAATTTGGGTATCCAAAGAGACTTTATTTTGTATCAGGACAACGATCCGAAGCACAAATCAGGTATCGCTCGAACTCGGCTGATGTTTGATTGCCCACACGTGATGGAAAACCGGCACCATCCCCAGAACTAAATATAATTGAGTATGTGTGGAACGAAATAGGACGAAAAGTGTATAGAAAATACTTTAATATTGGGGAGCTCAAAGCAGCGATACTGAAAGCATGGAATACTAGCAAATATGTACTATTTACATCGCCATATCTGCCTATTTGTCAACGAAAGAAAATAAAGAATAACTTTATACTCCAAATACTTGAAAAAATTTTAATATGTAAAATATTTTGTAATTAAATAAAATAAAAAAACAAATTCAAGGTTTATACGTATGCTTTATTGCTTGTAAAAGCTTGACAAATGGATCTTCACGTTTTTTGTATAGTTTTACGCCACAGATATTCAATAATCATATCTGTGAAATTTTGTTGATTACAATAATTGTCTTTTAGAAAGAATCGTTTAATAACTCGCCACTACGATTCAATTCTTTGAGTGTGTGTCCCGTCTGGGGCGACAAAGGGATTTTCGGGATCACTGTGATTGACCCTTCGGTGCTCATACCCATGATTAGAAAGGCAGTTATATGCCCTCGAAAAGTCGGTACATATAATTGACCCTTCCGCCACGTGCTTCTTTATAATTAGTATGAGCACCACAACAGATCTGACGTTCTCGGGACACACTTCCATCCTTAAGTCCTCGCTCCCATCCTCTACCAAACCCAGTACCCAGTGATCTTCAACTCTTCTACCTGAAATATAAGAAAATAAGTGAGTATGTACAATTTTATATATATAAGTGTTATTACCTTTGTTATGCTTCCGAACAATTTTCCGGGTCTAAAAATTCTCCAGACAGTCTCTTCATGGTCTATTTGGAACAAGAAAACGGCTTCCTGACAATAGCTGTACTAATCACAGATGGTTGCTGTTGATAAAATTGCTATAAAACTATTTTTTCCCACTTCCGTTTGGCACCAGTGTGAAGCGTAAGCGAACATAAGACGAAATATTTGTGGCAATGGTATTTTCTCATTCTCAAACCAGGTACCTTTGGCTCCCGATATAGCAGCCAGCGAACGGCATTTATTTTTACGGCATCTAAACGAACCCATCATATTATCCCTCACTATAGTTGGGATCATGGGCGTTCGTACGCCACAATTTTCTGCTTAATATTAAGCCCTCTTCTTCCGCAAATGCAATGCACTTCTCCCGTTTCCACAACTCTAGTGATGTTCCACATTTTTTTTAGTTCTGCAACGGTGAGAATAGTCGTTGCACTTCTACGTACACGGCGGCTGGTGGAAGGTTCAATCGAAATCTACAGAGAGTACTCAATTAAAAATTTAGAAATATTTGATAACATAATTGATTTATTTTCTTTTTAATAAAAAAAAACGAAATATTTGAAATGAGACCGAGCACCAGAACACTTGCTGAATTGCTTCGCCAAATTTTAAAGAAAAAATGAAAATTAATTGTTAAAAAGGGAGTTTTTATCCAAGACGACCTTGCCTACGCTTTATAAAATAATTCTAATTGATCCAATTCTGAGGAATCCTTCATCGACGATCCAACACCGAGGTATTCAGATTTCTTCCGCGTAGAACTCATTTTCGCACTGGTCGATCCAACACCGGGGTGTTCAGAGTTCCTTCGCATAGAACTACTTTCTTCACTGGCGGCCTGAAAAGTCAAATTAAAACTAGTGAATTTTTTAACTTTAGGTTCAAATATTTTAAAAACTATAAGTCAGCGGCAACTATATACTTATATATATGTATATATATATATTTTCGTGATCTGGAGAACGTTCCCTTTCCACTGATACCAATTTTAACCCTGAAATCGGGGGATGCTATTCTAAATTCCAACCCTAATATAAAATCCCGAGGATATCAAAAAATGCCATCACAGCGGTGCGATCTAATACCTACAGCTAAGATGTACAATGTCTCTATGTTAACTTAAATAAGCCTTAAAAATGGACAACGAAATCGACAAAGTTCGTAAAGGACAAATCAGGGCGCAAACCATTTTTTCCGGAAATTTTAAAAATATATTGGTGGATTATGTTTTGAAGAGGTTTCATAAAACATAATGTGAATACCTTTTTTGATATCCTTGGAAAGGAAATTGACAATTTTAATTAAAGTCTTGCGGTATTTTTATTGAATCAATTCGTGTGGCACCCATACATCGAGCTTCTTAGTGACTCCAATCTTCTTCAAGTGGTTTATAACGGTTTGATGACTACTATGCCGGTATCTTTCGACCAATTCAGCGATTTTATCACAATTTTCGAACACAGGCCTTCCGGAGCGTGGCGCATCTTCGACCACCTTTACACCAGAACGAAAACGTTGAAACCATCTGTGCAGTGGAAATGGAAACTGGATCGGGTTCATAAACTGCACAAATTTTATTGGCGGCTTGAGGTGCATTTTTGCCTTTATCGTAGTAGTGCTGTAAAATATGCCGTATTTTCTCTTTATTTTGCTCCATGTTTGCGACGCTATAACTCACGAACGACTTAAAAGAAACGACAATCAATCAAACACGTGTTAGCGCGTGAAATGAGCTTTCCAAAAGGGTATAGCATAACCCGATGCGACGAATAAAACTAGAACTACGCGCTTTCAGCGCCAACTAGCGAAAATACCGCAAGACTTTTTGACAACTGTGGACAAACAGTGAACAAAAAGGTTTAGTTGATTTGTGACAAGAACTAGTCGGAGACTTGCGACGTGCTAAATTTGCACATCTATGCCGTTATATCTGAGCAAATTGCACACAAATCTACTCCAAAAGAAGTTCATGTAAAAATAGGGAATCTCCCACAAAAATAATAGGTAAACTATGCAACAACATAATTTTTTGCATTATTAACTTTTTTGAAATTGCAGAGAAGAAAAGAAAAATGTTGGGCCCTCTTGGGGCAGGCCATGGGGATGGAAACATTTTGATGCGGTTCATCAAATTATTGGATTGACGTCTGCCGATACTGCTGAAATCTACGAATCATTTAATGTGGTAAGCTGAGTTTTATACGTTTATTGTTAAAATTATTTCCTTTTTAAAACAAATCGAATTCAACATTACTTCCGTTATAGTCATCTATACCTATAGGATCACCAGAACCAAATGTCAACTGAACCGGTGTGTACGCCAGTAATGATATTGACGAACTCGTCATCAATGTTGCCATTGAGTAGCTCAACATCAGCAGCGGGTACATCTAAAATTTCTAAACATCTCGTATGTTTTTTTTTTTTTTTTGTTACCGGAGGGGGAATCTTCGAAAGATACCGTATTATTTCAGACGGCATGCACGATTCATCCTACACGCGCATGGGCCGTATCAAGTGCGGAACCTGCGGGGTAGGACGCCTACGTACGAAACCCTAACTCCGTCTCCTCTAGCTATTTATCTTCTTTGCGGGACCGCCGCTAGGCATTTCTTCACAAGGATAAGCTTTAGCCGTTTACCTCTCGATCTATAAATTTACCAACTCCATGTGGGTCACCTGTCTATCGCTTTTTCTTTGCCATTCCTTCCATCTAAGTTCTATTAGGGCTGCCGCGCTCCATTCTTTAACAAAGTTCCACACCTGCTGGGAACGTAGCATGTGTGGTACGATGTTTCCAGGGGTTAGCCGCTCTGATAGTAGTTTCTCTAATTCCTCTCTTTCATCTTTATAACGGGGACACAGAAAGAAAGTGTCCCACGCGTTCTCAGTCCCGTTTCCACAAAAAGAGCACTCAAACCCATCGTCATGTCCATATTTGTGTAAATACTTTCTGAAGCAACCGTGCCCAGTCAGGAACTGCGTCAGGTAATAGTCAGTTTCTCCGTGTTGTCTCTCTACCCACATTTGCACGTTTCTGATCAACGTGTGTATCCATCTACCATTTGTTGCTTCGCCCCATCGTTTTTGCCACTCATTAAGGCTGGTTCGTCTTTCTTGCTGTTTTTCTTGAACATTTAGTCGTCTCCCCGCGTTTTTCGCTTTGTCATACATTCTTTTTAGCTCCATTGCCATAATATCTGGAGGCATGATACCTGAGATAATTCCAACCGCTTCATGTGACTCCGTCCGGAAAGCGCACGCTACTCCCCATATGGGTGCGGCGTACATCAGAACTGATTGGCTAACTTTTATTAGAAGAGCGCGTCTATTCTGACTAGGTCCACCTATATTGGTCATGATTCTACTTAATGCAGCCGTCACCTTTGCTGCTTTCTCACAGGCTTTCGTGATGTGGGTCCGATAATTTAGCCTCGCGTCAATAGTTACACCCAGGTATTTCAGCGACTGTTGCGTTGGGATATTGTATCCATCAATGTTGAGCATAGTCTCCTCTAGTTTTTTTCTGCTCGTTATCAGCACCGCTTCAGTTTTTTGGCTTGCTAACTGGAGCTTTGCTTTTGTTAGCCATTCTTTTATTTTAATCGCCACGTGGTTGCACAGGTACTCTATCTGGCTTATAGTTCCTCCCTTTTTCCCCACATTTGAGGCAGCACTGACTCCTATCGTCTGGGTTTTTGCATGTTCTCGCCAGATGGCCATATTCCAAGCACCGGAAGCATTTTTTAAGGTTCGGCTTTTCCCTAATCCTACACACTACCCATCCTATTTTAATTTTTTTTTCTTCAATAAGTATCCTAGCCTGTAAGGCGGGGAGGCTTATCATAGCTGTTTGGGTGCCTGCGTATGACGCCCTAATGTGTTTGATTGAGCATTTATCAAAATCCCCTAGTTTTCCTACTTGCGTGCGAATAGCATTGGCAATGTCTTCCTCTTCAGTTATTTCATCCAAATCCCGGATTTCAACAGTGGTCTCACTCGTTAGGTCTTTAATTTTGGCTTGATCTCCAAGCACTTTGCCTATTTCGCTTTTGTAGTCAGCAGTGTTTTCCATCTGCGCGCTCTTCAGTTCCATTAAAATTTCACCTTTGGCCGCTTTTCTAATCCGGGTTACACTTTCTCCCAGTTTCTGCAGAGCATCTTGTTTTTTAACAGCCCTTAGAATATCGCTGTATGTCATGTTGACGGCTCGCGCAATCACTATCGCGTCAGGCCTAGGTCGGTGCTTATATGCATCTCGTATGTGTGGCTGAGCGATTGTAATCCCATCTCTTAAGAGTGTGTTACCTTCCGTTCCTTCGATCAGGCCCAGGATTATCTATTTATAAAACTAATTTTGTTTGTCCGATTGATTAGATGACTATCCAAGTATTTATGGTTGTCACCATACCACCAAGTACCTTTTTTTGGAACTGGGTCAACACAAACAACTATAACTTTAAAAATTAAATTTTTTGTTTTGAAAATTTCGTGACTTCAAGTCAACACATTCTATAATAATGCCAGATTACTACTTTTGTAAAATAACATGATTTAATAGCAAAAAAAAAAATACTGAAAATTCTCATTTTTTCGTGCCTCTGACTACCCCTACCCCTTAACGCTCACTTCATACCGGTAACGTGGTCCAGGTCAGTCCCTCAGTTTTTGGGATATCGATCAAAAACTGTGCACACTTCCTTTTCTCTCAAGAAACTGTATGAGTATGACGTATGAAATAGTCACTTGCACTATTTTCTGAATGTGTTTGATATACAAATTATGTTTATAGCCCACTCTCTCAGAAATCGAAAAGAGACACAATAAATTTCAAGACAATAATAAATCAGCTAATATTTTATTTTAAATTTCAAATGTCAATGGTCTTTCATCTTTTAATAATAAATGATAACACAGTACAACATCTACACATATTTCCGGGCTGACCATAAGAGAATTATTAATTAATATGAAACCACAGTAATGCTACCGAATCGAGGCCGAGAGACAAGTGGTGAAAACTAAATTATCACCGCAAGAAAGTCCTAATGAACGAAATGAAAGGAATGCCGCAAAGGATTTTTCCAAAGCGCTACTAAAAATATAAAAACTTTGTTGGCTACTCTTGGTGAGGGAATATGCAAATAAATGAGGACCAAGCAAATCCTTTTAAAACAAAGCAGAAAAAAAGGAAAAATAATAAAATATGCAACAAACAGAGCAAAATAGAAAACTTTTCAAATCTTATTAAAAGCATTAATGCGAAGAAGAAGTGAGAAGAAATTAAAAGTGTCCTGCTGTGATGGAAACCCAGCGCTAAATTTCAGTGAAAAAAAAGTGAAACAAAGTCTGAAATGTGATGGTATGGGGAAGGCCAATTTCAAATATTGTAAGGTAAATTGAAAATAGATGAAAGTGAGAGAAAAAAGCAAATTATTTAAAATTATATAAATTACTTTACACACATACAAGAGTATGTCAAAATATATGTACATACATATGTTAATAATTAATTAATATTTAATATATTATATTAATTAATATCACATACATAAGGAACTAAAATAAAAAATATATGTTCCTTGAACTCCGCGATTCTTTCTAAACATTGATAACAAGCTTCAAGTGTGTATAGTAGAAATCAAAAGGCGAAATCAGTGAGATATCTTCAAAGCAAACTGGTGTCTGTTTATGGTAGAGGGGACTTAATTATTCGTGGGTTGTTGTTGGAGGGGGTTCAAATTCGTAAAGAAGTGAAATAAATTATAATTGCGTAAAAATATTATTGTACAACATGGCCGAGGATTGCGTAGTATGTTTGTGTGTATCAATGTTTGTGTATGGTTGATGCGCTTGAGTCGGCTTAGTGGAAGCGAGCTTCGGACGGCTGTCGAGTCGGCTCGAGAAGCATTACAGGCGTGTGGCCAGACGCTTATTTTGCATAATCATATTCATGGAAAACTTGTTTGCTTTCAAGTTTAAAAATTGTTTGCAATATTTTTCCAGATTTTTCATATCAACGGTTTTTTTCTAGTTTAGACTTTTCTCTGTAATGTAAATTTGAATGGAAAAGTATGGAAGCAGTCAAGTGCAGAGATTGTCATAATTCAGAAAATGATGAGACATTATGTTGAAACAAATTGTACGAACACATTTTTTATTTTAACACTGCAAAATTAATGATTTTTTCTGGGGTAGAGCTCACGTAAACTCGAACATTTGAATTTTATTCCCTTAAAAAGTTGATAAAATGTAGCTTAATCGAGTTGGGTCGGAAAAAAATATATACATATATAATGTTTACAGCATTTTGTTTCCCGTTATTTGTTATATAAACAGTAAATTTAAAACAATGTCCCAACGAATATTTACATTTACTGTGAACAAAATAACGTTTTTGCCTTTGACAGATTTTTCGAAGTTCCAAATTGCGAAAATGGTTGTACCCGAATGCCAACCAAGAAACTTCCAATACCTAAAAATTATCAGGAGTGTAACAATAGCTTCATCCAACATGGATTGAGACCTTGTAATTAAATTTCCCGGACAAACGATATTTCCAAAAATTGTATTTGCTAAGTTTGTAGAACTGTTCTTAATTACAGTTACAGTTTGTTTACAGCTGCTGCTTACGTCGGTGCCTCAAATTTTATATTTCTGCGGAATTGTTGCGTGAGTTGGAAAGGGTTTACGGTGATTCAGTTTTATCGAAAACACAAGCTTACGAGTGGTACAAAGCCTTAAAAAAACGGTCGAGAGATCGTTGAACACATGCCTCGTTCTGAACGACCTTCAACCTTTTTAAATAAAGAAAATATTAAAAAAGTTAAGGATAAGGTTTTTGAAAGTCGTCCGGCAAGTGTTAGAGAGATGGCAAAATAACTCGACATCTCTTGCGAGTCCGTTGGAATGATTTTGGTGGATATTTTGGGTATAAAACGCGTTCTTGCTCGACTCGTCCTGGTAAAGTTGAATTTTTTCAAAAAGAGTACCATAAATACGCCTATTTAGACCTACTTGATCCTTGGAATTCTGATCCCACATTCATGTAGAGCATTATAACTGCCAACGAGTCATGGGTTTATGAGTTTTAGATGCAAACAAGTCAACAGTTATGGTAATAGAACCTGTTTTCAATTGATCGAAGAGATGAAACCAAATTCGCTGAAGGAGCTGAAGGCCGTATGTAAGAGAGACAGCTATCGGCGCGGCAAGTGTGGCGAACCTTTTTAGAGCAGTGATGCTATTTAAGCTCAAACCGTAGAATTTTTAGGGTCGCTCTTGACTGACGTCGAATAAGGTCAGATAAAAAGTGGGTTTTCACCATCCCAACGCAAAGACCCATATTTTCTCTTTGTTCATAACACGGACAAATTGGTCGACTTGGCTATTTTACTGACTCACCGGGCAGAGATTTGAGGCCTACTTTGTAGACGTCAGGCGGGTTAAAGAAGTTATAGCTTCGCGGAAAGTTTCTAAAATTTTTGAAATGGGAGAACCTTCACCTCAAACCTGGACGTTTTGGAACTTTTATTTTTGGGGAAATCAAACTTCAGTAGAATTTTTAATGTTTTCATAAGTTCTAATGTCCTCTTATAGCAGAACTTAGTCATGAATTCCAATTAATATCCTCTAATTTATTTATGTATTTTAAGCCAATGATCGCTGTTCTCAACCATTATGAACGACTTTTCCCACAATAAAGGACTCATTTTATAGTTCTATGAATGAGTTCAAACACTTTAATTGATTCATACAACTCGGTTAAGTATGTTCTTACGCAACTCCCATTGATAGCTAAAAAATTGCAATCTTTTAAATGTAAGTAATTCTGTCCGGAAGGTGTTCGGAATATGCTACAGTGGACATATTTGAAATTTTTTATGTCGTTGCACAAATGTCGTCCGTTTCCAACGAAGCTTTCAAAACTACATGAAGTACTTACAAGGATTGTGATGGATATGGGTGTGTGTGCTATTCTGCATGAAGTAAAATATGAGTGCGTACATACGAGTATGAGTTTATATTCGTACCTTTGCCAAGGCTCCAATGCATCCACCTATTGTGTGCTACTTATGCACATATACATGTTTATATATATATACATACATATATATATAGATATATGCTCTTACTCACTTTATACAGACACATTCTTGTATACTCGTACTCATATAAGAACAATTATTTCTAGTGTAGTATTGTGGCAAGACGCGGTCCATTGTGGTTTTGAGAACCTTCGCCAATGATAAGAATCGCTCGGAAAAAATCATATTTATTTAGTGTGTAGGAGCCAGCCGGCGGTGTGGGAAAAAGTGGAAGTTAAAGAAGACGACGAAGTGGTCGGACGTACATAGGTAAAAAATGTAACATGATTTAATGACATGAATTATTTATGAGTTTCCTGTCAATCAAAAACCACGTCAAACGTTTTTGATGGCGATGTCAACGCGCAAACGGCGTTTCACTTCAGTCTTGCTGTCGCAACATGGTAGAACTGGCAAACAGTTATAGATACATAACGTGCATATACATATGTATGTATATAGATATATATGTATATACATATATATGTTATTATACATGTGGAGGGAACTCATTGTTTTAAGTGCGAAGCCTTCTCTGCTAAGGAAGCGAATTTCCATGTGGAGGTTCTGTTAGGTCTTGGTAACGCGGAGCCATTCTTTAGAATATTTCAATCTAAAGCTTTAAACTTAAAATAACATTTTTCCCAATTGTTGTATAAAATTTTCAAGTACTAAACAAAGAACTCATTTCGGTTGTTATTTTAAATTATTCCAAATAAAGCTTATACCGATTATATTTACAAACATAATCGAAACAAATAGTACAAGTAAGGAAGGGTTATGTTCGGATATAATCGAACACTTTATACTCTTCCAACTTACAATGACCTTTAAGACATTATTTCTGCAAAGTTTTATTTCTGGTACTATACACTGATTGGTTCTTAATTTATGTCCTATAAAGTGAAAGAATTAGATGGAATTTATATGGGAAATAGGCGTGGTTGCAGTCTGATTCCATAGTGTATGAGATCTTATTGACCAAATTTGTTTCAAATCGGTCGTGTAGGTCCGGAGATATGGGCGGTGTCATGACCATCGCTCAAGCTACTCTAAAGCTCTTGTAAAATTTTGTCCCTGGTGCATTTATTTAAAGATCTACCGCACTTTTAGTAGTTTTTTTAACAACACCATTGTATGAAGAATGGGCGGGGTTATAATCTAAATTTACTCATTTACACACTGTCAGTAGGAGCTCTTATAGGACTTGTCCTAAGCGAATTGAATTATTGTAGATTGAGTGGCATAGGAAATATGTCCTTAAACCTGTTGGAGGACGGAGCCACGCCCATTTTTTCAACATTTTTAATCGATATGTGCCCCTAGCAACTACAATCCTCGGTGCCAAATAACAGGTTTTTATTTTAATTTAGTGCTTTGTTATGGCTCTTCAAAATCTTATCGTTTGCCCAGACGGACGAACGAACAGACAGACAGTCACTCGGAATTCAACTCGTCTCGTCATTCTGATTTTTTATATTCATGTATGCATAACACCATATCTATATCGATTAGTGTTAGGTGATACAAACAACTGTTAGGTTAGCAAAGCTATTATTCTCTGTAGTAACATGTTGCAAGAGTATAAAATCATTAATCGAAGCTCCTTGTGGAGAAAAGGACTTCTTCTTCTTCTTAATTGGCGGTGGCACCGCTTACGCGATTATAGCCGTGTCAACAACAGCGCGCCAGTCGTTTCTTCTTTTCACTACGTGGCACCAATTGGAAGCCAGGTTGTTCTCCACTTGGTCCTTCCAACAGAGTGGAGGTCTTCCTCTTCCTCTGCTTCCCCCGGCGGGTACAGCGTCGAATACTCTCAGAGCTGGAGTGTTTTCGTCCATCCGGACAACATGACCTAGCCAGCGTAGCCGCTGTCTTTTAATTCGCTGAACTATGTCAATGTCGTCGTACAGCTCATCGTTCCATCGAATGCGATATTCGCCGTGGCCAATGCGCAAAGGACCGTAGATCTTTCGCAGAACCTTTCTCTCGAAAACTCTTAAGGTCGACTCATCGGTTGTTGTCATCGTCCAAGCCTCTGCACCGTATAGCAGGACGGGAATTATGAGCGACTTATGGAGTTTGGTTTTTGTTCGTCGAGAGAGGACTTTACTTTTCAATTGCCTACTCAGTCCAAAGTAGCACCTGTTGGCAAGAGTAATCCTGAACTACGATTGTTTTTTTCCCGGGTATGCGCAACACACGAAATAGTCCATAAAAATCCTACATTTATCTTCGGAACTCACTCCGATGTGCGATGAAGTTTTATTCCACGAACTTACGGGCCCGTAATATATTGTAAGACCGTTAAAAAAGAAAATGCAATTGTTGGGAATTAAAATAGTTATAAAGATATATTTGTATACATTTCAAGAACACAGTGTCATGTTTTTCGAGCTACAGGCGGTCTCCGCCGGTGCTAAAACAAAGTCCTCCGCTGATGCCGGTCTTCACCTGGATGAAAACTAAAACTAAATCTTTATCATAAGATAAAAAAATAGTCCAAAACTTTGCTGGCCAAAAACTATGATTTTATATATGACTCAAGCAGCTCACAACTTCCGGTACAAGACCAACCTTTCTCTGGGTATCTAATGAACATCCGTGCGAAGGCGAGCTAAAATGAGAAGGCGAAACTTCTCCTCCCCAGAGTTGTGCGCTGGGTTTGGGACGCGTCATGTGAAAAAACGCACCCAATGAAAAATAACAACCAGCCTGGGATGAAAGACCCCTTTTTGATGACGACCATAGCAAACACATTAAGGATTACAATTTGAGAGCATGCACCTGGATTCGTGGTGGGAGAGGAGACTCCGTCGCCGAGTCCGGGCATTCACCCCGGTGGATGAAAGTCTAGCCACAATCGGCATCAGAGAGAATTTCTTTAACGTACCGCTGATTTGCGCCCACGCCTCGACGGAAGAGAAAGACGATGTGACTAAAGGTATCTTCTATGCCTAAAATAATTATTATATTATTTCGATATAATGGAGTTGGAAATGTCTTGAATTCTGCGAACACATTCTACTTAGTTTAAAGATTTTTCGGTTAGTTTCTTCGTTGAATATCCTGTTCAGCCATATGTTTTTGGTTTTTTGGTTAGTAAACTTTACACCACTTTTGAACGGCATCAATTATTTTTGAATATACTACTAGCCTGTTTTCAATTTTAATAGTTGTGTGAACAGTAAAAGTTTTAAGTCCCAGTTATATAACGAATGATCCAAGTAGAGCCTGTCATATTATTTTTGTTTAGTATTGTTTGAGATTTCATCATGGAAGACTCACGCCTGAACAACGTTTACGAATCGTTCAAATTTATTACGAAAATTCACAATTTGTAAAGAATGTGTTTCGCGCGCTTCGCGCAACTTACGGGCTTGATCTTGACACCCAGCATTCATTACTGGACAATATTCGACCGACTAGACCACGTCCAGGGTGCGGTGAAGAAAATATAGCAGCCGTAGCTGTAGACCGTAGATAATAAATTGTGTTCCGTACGCATCAACCCGGACTGACGCATGGAACGACTTGATGCATGGATTGTGGTGGAATCATCGGTGAACAATTCTTCAAAAATGATGCAGGCGAAAACGTAACCGTCAATTACGACCGATATCGCGCCATGATAACCGACTATATGATTTTCTTGGTTTCAACAAGATCACGTCCCATCCCATAGATCGCATCAATCAATGGATATTTTGAACGAAAACTTCGGTGAGTATAAATTCACGTTTTGGGCCTGTCGATTGGCCGCCAAGATCGTGCGATAACCTTTTGCTGTGGAAATATGTCAAGTCTAAAGTCTATGCGGACAATCTCGCTTAGATGCAGGCCTTAGAGCAAACTATCAAAATAAAGGATAGACAATCTGATACATAGCCGTGGCCAACATTTGAAAGAGATAATCTTCAAAAAATAACCACGAAATTGATCCGTCTTTATTAAGTTTCGCTGAACTAGTTGGAAGCCTCGGTATATGAAATACAAAGTATTTCAAATTTTTTTCAGCATTGTCCATAAGTCCGACTATGTATGAACATTGTCGTAACGAGAAACGGTATGTTTTGATTATAAAATGTGCGTTCCAAAGTAAACAGGCAGGCTATCCTTATCGATTGTCCAGTGAGCATTTCACGACATTTCATCGATTGGAAGTGAAATTATTGCATTTTAAGTGTCAGTATGTTTGTGTTATCGGTGGGAAAATGAGCTTCGAACAAAGAGCCAACATTAAATTTTCTTTAAAATTGGTAAAACTTTTACCGAAACGTTTCAATTGATGAAACAAGTTTATGGCGATGATTGCCTATCCCGTAGCAGAGTGCACTCGTGTTTCAACGTTTTCAAAGTGGTCGTAAGGACAAAAATGACGATCAACATGTGGGCCAATCAAAATCCGTGATCACGGGAAATTCCATCGAAACTGTGCGTGAATTCATTAAAAATCAGGCGAAATCATCCTTGAAATTCATGGAAATGGAATTGAACATCTCCAAAACATCGATTTATCGCATTTGACCAAACATTTGGATTTACGAAAGGTGTGTGCACGGTTTGTTCCGCACAAATTGACTGACGACCGAAAATTGCTCAGAATCCAACATTCGAAGGACGATTATTTGACCAAAAATCACTTTTTAACCATTAACCACTCCCCGTATTCACCTGATATGGCGCCGTGCGACTTCTTCCTTTGCGGAAAAATGCATTTGCCCATGAAAGGAAAGCGTTATGCAGACGTAGAGGCCATTCAAAAGGCTTGCACTGGCATACTAGGGCCATACCAGCCAACGAGCTAAAACACTCGTTCGACATGCTTTTGACTGTGCAAAAAGCAGTATAGAAGCAGAAGGAGACTATTTTGAATAAAATATATTGATTTTGGCGAAAAAAATATTTATTCCGTTTTTTTTTAAGTCCAATTTATGTTGGAACGTACCTTGTAATAACTTACTTGTGTTCGGTTATGGAGTTATGTTTGGCATTTTTGGCAATTGCACTTTCCTTCTTCATTCGTGAACTTCTTTTTCCTTTAATTAATTAATCAAATGCATTTAATTTGGTTTGGTATTCATGCCGAACCTTAGCGCCATTTGTTAACACCATTATTGGCATCAGTTTTTCGTCGGTTAATTCAAATCCATTCACTGCCAGTACTTAATTAATATTTTTCTAATGTGTTAAGTGGTTTCTTCATTGACGTCCGTAAGTGGTCAGATTCGCATTTTATGCCCTATTTTGGTTGTTTGTTGTGGCGTCAGTACGATCTTGCGCAGAGACATGACTCGCCAAATCCGGTCTTTGTATCCATTGATGATTTACAAACATTCGTTTTTCAATGTCTACAGTGCTATGACTCTGTTTAAGTGAATTAATTTGTAGCCTCTCAACGGTTAAGTCCGTGGAAAAAGAGTAAAATGAAAATAGATGTTCTCATTCTTAACTCTTAGGGGAACAAAGCAGGTCTAATCGAAATCACAATAAATACCATAGTAATCGCCTTATTCTTCTATTCTAGTGAATCATTGTTTTGAAGGAATTTTTGTGAAAATGAAAATAGATGTTCTCATTCTTAACTCTTAGGGGAACAAAGCAGGTCTAATCGAAATCACAATAAATACCATAGTATTCGTCTTATTCTTTCTAACTTTCGTGAATCTTTGTTTCGAAGGAATTTTTGTGAAGAGTAGAACAACGGTATCTATGAGTGAATTTGGGCCCACTTGTAGTTGGTTCTTTTTCTATACTGAGTTTGTTTAGAAAATTAAGTTTTTTCTCTGAATTAAGAAAATTATCTATTTCATGAAATGTTCGAATAAAATTTAAGAATCAAAACCCTCAGAAACTTTTTCGGGTCACGATAGTAGCCTGGGTGTGCTTTCTGTACTAGGTTTTTTAAACCTAAAAGATGGAATGTAAACGAGCTGGATGTCAGGTCTCCAAATGACAATGTATGTATTTTACAACTTAATTCAAAGGAGAATGGGTTTCAAGCTTCGAAGGGACGTGTTAGAGAAAGTTCATCGCGTTCTTACATAATAATTCATCTGATTCTGAATTTAGAACCTCGCGTCCAAGTACTCAATTTCGTTGGTTGTTTCTGTTTAAGCATTAGACATAGAACTGAACCTTGAAGTTCTTTTAATAAGTAGAATTTTGCCAGTAGACCATTTTCATAAAAACCGTAATAGAAAGCAAGTCTTAAATTATATACGGGTTAACGCACTTCATATTGATTTCTTGTGAATTTCTACATCGCCTATCATCCATTGATAAGTTCTATTAAAATATTCCGACCTGTGTGTACATACATAAGTATAGAATCACAGCTTGGAAGGCAACAGCTGCTGCAGCAATGAGGACCATTGCGACCATTGATGCCTCGCAAGCGATTGCTACAATCTTCATAGCGTTTATAATGTCGCTGAGCTAACTTGTGATCACTAACATCTTGTTGACCTGGCATTCTTTTATTGCAGTGATCGCCAGGATGCCGATGTACGTCATTATGATGGCGATCTTAGAACTACGTTGTTTGCTGTGATCGTTCGTTTTTTTCCTGTCGCAGACGAACCAAAGATGGATTGTGGTCTGGCTATCTGGCAGTGCCAGAGCGACAAACATACACAAATTAGCATTTATTTCCAGGCGATCACAATCGATGAATACTAATTGC
This sequence comes from Bactrocera zonata, assembly GCA_037783105.1. Classification (NCBI taxonomy): domain Eukaryota; kingdom Metazoa; phylum Arthropoda; class Insecta; order Diptera; family Tephritidae; genus Bactrocera; species Bactrocera zonata. The sequence continues at coordinate 319,594 of JBAWJQ010002831.1, read as the reverse complement.
CGGACACAGTATTTGTAAAGTGATCGTTCATCGTTCATCGGCCTTCGCCGTCCAACAGTTGGTCAGCAGCTCCCAGCTGGGAATCACAAAGAAACCATATTGACAAACGTGTGGAAACTAAGAACTAAAGAGCGCACCTATGGGTATAAAAAGTAGTATATATATACATACTAGTATGTATGTATTCGATAGTAAATGGAAAAGGAGAGAACTGAATTTATTATTGTCTCCGTCATTGGGAATTTCGAGTGCCAGGAATATTATTAAGTGCAACGTGCGTTCACTGCTTCCTGATATTTCTACTTCTGTCCTAAAAACTTTTTATAACACACACGTATGTATGTATTTTAGGGATTCGATAGGGCTTGGCGTCTGTGCAAAATTCAGCAGTTGTCGCATCGGTATATGCGGAAAAGCGCAGATCATGGAGTCTGCAAGCGCGGCGTCTCCGTTTCAGTGGAACAAAAAGTTTTCCTCCCAGCAGTGTTCCATTCATTTGTAATTTTGTTTTGTTGCAGCCATTGTGCCTGCGCTGCGAATCGGGCTCCAATAAGAGAACGACGTGCAGTCATGCAGACACGCGACTTATATGGCGCGAGTAACCGTGATCACGGCGCTACACTCCGGCTGGTTTACTACCGTGTTGCACGTTGTCATAACTAACGATGATCGTGAAAATTAACCAAAAAGAGCAAACAGCGGAATCTGCCACGTGAAAGCAGACGTTGCATTGTTTACCATTATGTGGCAAGTAGAGTATGAGTGCCATATAGCGTAAGAAAGCCATTAAGAACGTAGAAGGTAAACATTAGCGCCGCCAGTTGCAGGTTGGTTGGTTCCACGCTGTGACTCAGTGGCTGGCGAGTGCTTTGGATTTTCCCCTAATATGGTGCATACCAATGTAGTGGCCGCCAAACGGCTAGCCATTGCATTGTAATGGCTGCGGCGGCGACCCACTGCACAAATATGGCCGCGTTCCGCAGGGAATCGGCGCTTGGCATTACTGTCTCTTCGATCTCCGAAGCAGGCGTCGTTTTTGTCAGCCTTCGTTTATAAATATTATTTTTTAATTTCTCAGCTCTGAATGTCTATTGTTGGCTTATCGCCTTAAAGTGTTCGCAATGATCAATGAGCGTTGCGTGCGTCCGGCAGTTGGCATCTAAAGTTAAAAGTGACCAATCGGGAACTAACTATTAGATCAACTAATGCGGAAATCTACCAAGCAAAATAAGTGTGTATATACACTCGTGTGTATACAGAGAGACGTGCCTTCAATTGGTCAAGCTGTCGCGCGTAAATCTTTCATTTCTTGCAAGTGATGTGCGAAATTGATGGAAGTGTCAATGGGAATGTTTCTCGCGTTTTATGATTGACTATAGCGCTGGGATGCCTGTCACACGATCAGATGTCAATATGTCTCTAATCAGCACATGGTGATTGGTTGTTTGCCAAAGCTATCGTTTCTGGCGCTTGCTTGCTTTGGGCACAGTGTGTGTTTGATCTGTGAGATAGACCGCAGAGTTGCATATGTTTTCATAGGTGTGTATAAGCAGTTACTGTGTACCAGGGACTTGGAAACAGACAAATAGACGTTGCCAGACGGAGGCCGCTCTTCCCAGTGAGGCCTGGTAAGAGTTCATGTAAATATTGATAAGTACTCTACTTTACAAGTCTAGTAAGCTATCAGATTCAGTAACCTGCTTTAAGGAAAGTAGATGTGATTATACGGAATGTACTACTGTGAAATTTTTAAAAATAATCTGTTTCATATTTCGTAACGGTAAACTTTTAAAGTTACTTACTAAATCGATATCTCGAATGGGTTTTGAGTTACAGCTTTCTAAAATGTAAGATAAACAAATAACAATATAAAAAACCGTAAAAACTCAGTTAATTGAAACTTTCACATAAATTTTGAGGTTATGTGAAGAAATGTGTTAATACAAAAGTACAGTGTCTTTTACCTTTACCTACAACTTTACCATACAACTTTTTTATATACAACTTTTAGTTATGCCAGAATTTGCCTCGTTTTAAGTCCTTCAAAATTCAACTACGACCCACCTTTTCCTCTTTCCGACCTCAGATCGAACGTAAATTATTACAAAGTTACATATTATAACTTATCAGATGGTAACACCCAGAAGAAATGCAGGGGCCCTATATAATATGTACATAAATTATCAGCATGACGAGTTGATTCAATTTAACCATATCGGTCTGTCTCTCCGTCTTTTTTTATAGTCGGAGAAAGCATCGAAAGCCGGAGTGCGGAAATCTAATCCGCTAAACTTAAGCTACTCTCAACTCATATTACTCCCAACTCATATCTTTCCCACGAAACCGTTGGATTAAGTATTACTTATGGAATGAAAAAGACTTTAATCTCCTATATGGTATCGGTTAACTGACGCGTAATATACTGTACCTGGCTTCCTGGAACCTTCGCTGAGAGCTTTCCATTTGCCTGTTAAATTTTCCACCGAAAAACTGCCGCCAAGTGAAGTTTTCAACTTTTCCCTTATGTTTGAACCACGAGGGCATACGTGCTTTCTATGCACTCTGTACACGTCCAACAGTACGGATTAAGATCGTAATAAAAACGGAACAAGATAGCTTCTAAAGCATCCATGTTCACTCTGTTTTTGGGTTAGGTGGAAGTCTAGGACCACATTTTTTATTTATCTATGCACGAATAGATGTCTGGAATTAGTCTGTGGGTCAACCGTCATTTGATTAAGGTTGGTTCCGTTGCTGCCACATTGTCATCCTTTTATTTCTTTCCTATTTTTTATGCCTTCGTTCGGAAAGCCTTTGTTACTCGTATAAAATTGAGCGTATGCACGTCGTTTATTTGTTTAGTATGTGCTTTTATGTCCAGTGCTTGTATTCACATTGGTGCATCACATATTTTTACGGAACTCATTGCTTTCCCTAAGCTCGAAATTGGTCATTATTCTTTATAAAGCATTATATATGTATATTGCCTGGTTTAGTGGAAGTATTCGTCAGGTGTTTCTTAAATTTTAATTAGGAGTCCAGTATTACTCACAGCTGCGGCTGTAAAGTAATGTCGCATTCCCTTATGGTGAGTGATATCCTTCTCCACCTTTCTTGTACTTGTGAGTAAGACAGTTTTCTTCTCTAGCTGAGAAACCCATGGTAGCACACCTGTCATTGCATTAGAGCCGTAGGTCATCTAGATGTTTATCCATCAAATGGTCTAAGACCGAGCTTTGCCGTACTCCACTCGAGATAGTGTAGTTCCTTGTGCCCTCTTTCCGTCTGTCTGTATATTGTATATGCAAACATCTTCTTCCTCTCTATTGGTGTAGACACATGGTTATAGCTGAGTTTACAACAGCGTGCCAGTCGTTCTTTTTCTCTGTTAGGCGCCAATTGGAGAATCCAAGTGTAGCCGGGTCCTTCTTCACCTGGCCATTCCAACGGAGTGGAGGTCTTCCTCTTCTTCTGATTCCCCTGGCGGATACTGCGTCGAATGCTTTCCGAGCTGGAGTGTATTTATCCATTCGGACTGCATAATGTAGACACCGCTGTCTCTTAATTCTCGTACAGCTCATCGTTTCACCGACTGAGTTATTCGAGGATGGAACCATGTGTTTGGAGAGTTTAGGAAAGTTCTTTTGCGCCATTCACTTGGCAATGGCCAGAAATGATGCTTTACATATGGCCCAAACAGCTCACAACTTCCGGTATTAGACCAGGTATCCTTTGGGTAGCCGAAAAACATACGTTTGAAGGCGGGGTAAAGTGAGAAGGCGAGTTATTCCTCCACAGGGTTGTGCACTGGGTTTTGGAACCGACACGTAAAAAAACATTTCCAACGCAAAGTTCAAAACAGCTTCGGACATGAGGACTGGTCCCTCTGTTTTTGAGACATTGAAACTTTTGCATATATCTTTGTCTCTCCAAGTAGCTGCTCATTTGTCGCAACCGCCGATAGCCGGCTACTATAGCAAATAGCTACCTTAAGAACGATCGGCATTAAGTGTTTGTATGGAAAGGTCTCTCATTTGACAAGATATCTTCACGAGATTTCGCAAGGGTTTTGTCTAAGGTAAGAGAGTATTGGAAGAAATGGTTCAGATTAGATCACATACAGTGCAAACGAAGTTAGCTCTTTTCTTGTTTTTCCTTAAATTTTAATTACTTTATCTTTTCATCACTGTATAACGGTGATTTCCAAGCAAACCAATTTCATATGCTAAAGCCGGTAAGCTCTTGCATTCATCTTCTACGTATACGCAATCAACGCAACGCAACGTAATGTAAATTTTCTTATTAGACCGATTTTAATTTGAATGAGAAATATTTATGAATTTCATTCGCAATATCAGTGCTTATTCATGATTCGTCACCAACACGCGCCAAACAAGTAAATTCGTATGCAATTACAATGAGTTCGTAAGCTCGTATGCATAGACGCTTTGGCTACATGTGTATAAATAACATGAAAATTCCATTTAGAATCGCACACACACAGGAGCTCCGGCACCATGCTTTAGATACTTTGCAACGTGTATTGCGGCTTTTGCGGCCAGCGTTCCATTTTGAAGCGTGTGTGGAATGCAATGACTCATTTATTAAACCGTTTGCCATTATTTTTTTGCATTCAACTTACAACGCTATCATTGCGACGAGCATGTAGATGTGGCATGCTTGAGACACGGACTCGCGCCCTTCCCCGCAGCCACCGACTTGCTTCCATAAATCAAGCAATGTGCACTGCAGTGGAAATTGTTACTTGACAAATTTCATTTTTTCAGCTTAGAATTTCACTTAAATGGAAGCGAAAAAATAATATGCCCGTACACAGCCACCAAGAGCACGCGTGTGTACGTGTGATCATAGATGAGTGCGTTGTAAGGCAACTCAAAGGGAAAAATTCATCACTGCTCGGAAAAGGCAGGTGTCATAAAGGTGCTACACACACGGCTTGTGGCAATGACAAAAATTCAATTTATATGCAGAGTTGTCATGTAAGAAAAGCGCCACAAAGGCATCTTCGTTGATACTGTGTGCATGTAGTGGTGAAAAATTGTCACCACTGCAATTTCATTAGACAAATTGAAAAAAGGCGCTGTTGACCAAGAGGTGGGGATTGGGGCTACCGGCTGTACATAAAGCTGCAGTTGGTGTAGCCGAGCGTTGCCACATAAACTTACATGTTATTTGTATATACGCGTATTAGTATATAGGCATATGTATGTACATTGACAAAATATCTGCGTATTTACGGGGAGTGCTCCATTTTTATTTGTTATTTACTTGCGCCACTACTAAAGTGTCAACCAAGCTTTGGCACCTAATGCCCACATATATATGTATATGCACACATAAGTTATCGTACCAAACCAATTGCAGGCATACTGATGCATGCATACATATGCACGTCGTTATATACACTCACACATCCCCTAAATGGTATGCGCACACGATTGCTTCCGTTCGTTGTGCACAAGGATGCTGCGATTCGTTCGTCCTTTCCATTGAGCGCCTTCTGGCCAAATCCGTTGTGTGCTTGTGTGTGTGTGTAAACGGTGGCGCAAAGTAGGCGCTGCTTGTGGAGCTGCCAGTGAGTGGGAATTGCGCGCGCGTTGAAAATAGGCGGAGTCATCGAAAGCTTGAAAGAATGTACTGAGAATTTATTAGTACATATGTATGTATGTATTTTTTCATCCACATTCTATTGAAGAACATAAAAGGAAAATAGCAGAAATAAGCACAAAACCCATTAATGGAAAGTATGTGCGAGAAAAAATGTTAAAGAAGAAAAATAAAATGAGTTTGAGTCGGCTATCCTCTTTACATAGATATCGGGTCGCCATATACCCTACTCATGTGTCATAATATATTTCCGATGCTTTGTCCAATTTTAGCGTTCACAAACATTTGCTTTCAACTAATAGGAATTATCCATTTTTCTTTGCTTTTTCCATCGTTTTTATTTTATTATTTGCTGTGGGCGGAGCTGCCGATTGCTCTGCATTGTTGTACTTGTTTGTACATGCATAAATATGTAGGCATGTAGGATGTGGTACATAACTTTCATATAAGTTTTTGGTTTGGAAAACTCGTGTCTTTGAAACACAATATTCAATGTTTAAAAATGAACTTAAGATCCGCTAAAGCTTCCAGCTTTTGAAAATACGTTAGAAGTATTTATAGCAAAAATGTCAATGTTTATATATACAATATAATAGAATATTATAAATAAAAAATATAAATTATATTTACTGCAGCCATTACCACTTACCAGAGTCAAATATGGGGAAATACCTTTAAGTTAATTAGGTTTCTAAGTTATATGGGATCTAAGGCAAGTTTTCAACCAATTTTATTTATTTTAAGTACAAAGGTACACAGTTATTGTAAAAATACGACCCCTCAATTTCATTAAAATTACTCCATCGGCCGATATACATACATAGGCATGTAGCATTAAGTTATTTGATTTGATTGAACCTATTTTTTCACAAGGGTACATTATTTTCACGATAACATTTTCCCTGAATTTCAATAACACATCTCACAGATAGGTCGATATTTTTAGAAAAAAGTCAGGCATACGCAATGGGGTTCACATATTCGGAATGTAGGGACTTGAGCAGTTATGGTCCGATTTTGACAACTTTTGGTCTCAAAATGGCTTACCTTAAAAGGACTATTTGTGCAAAAATTTTGTTCGAATGTATTGCTTGGTGCTTGATTTGTGTACTCGAAAGTGAAAGAATCGTGTGAAAATGAAAATTAGGGTATATAGGGAGTAGAGGTGGTTGTAGTCCGAAATACCGGATTTGGTTGAAATTGGTCTAGTAGATCCGGAAATATGTTATTTTACCTAAATCTGGGCAGTGCCCGGCTTCCATAAAACACTCTTGTATCATCCTGTGTGTAAAGTTTATTGTCTCTGACGCATTTTTATTGATTCATCGCACTTTAATTATCATTCGTTTTCATACTGTCAGAAAAGATTATTAAAGTATTTGTTTTAAACACATTTGGTTATTGTAGCTTTAGTGGTTTTCGAGATATGTACAACACAAATTTTTCAAAATTTGTTGTCCACAGGCGCTCCTTGTTACTTCCATTATCTATGTCGAAAAATAGGCTTACTATATCTTAATTTAATTCCAAGCATTGAAGGCGTCACGGAAGGCATTCTTCGGAATAGCCTTAAGAGCCGAGGTGCATGCAGCTTGAATCCCCTCTGTCGTCTCAAAAAGCTTGCCTTTCATCGGTCTTTTCAGCCCAGGAAACAAAAAATTCCGGGGCCACATCTGGGCTGTAGGGGGGCTGCGGAGCGTTGGTCACCGAAACACACTCCTCCTTGGTAAAGCAACATGTTTCTGTAGCAGATTTAGCGAGTTTCACACAAAATTTAATTGCGTATCTCTGCTCTAACGAATGCTGCATTTTCGTCTTGCCCCACTCACAGAAACATATCGCATGAAAATGTTTGTCCTGACTTTCCAAGTGCTCGGAGACAACTGACCAGCCGCTAGTTCGTTAGCTAGGAACGCCCTCTATCGAACCCAGTCGGTGCGCGCACGCTCCGAAGTCGTCATTCTGATCGTTTGTACTATATACATATAATATTTATAGTATATAAACCCATATCTAACTTGCTTAGTTTTATGTGATACAAATAACCGTTATACTGGTGCGATCTAAACACTTTTTTGGAGATTTTTCCGTTGTTCTGCATAATAGTTCATGTTAAATTTCGAGAAGATGCTAGACTAGATACTGGACTTGAGTGTGATCGGTCAGTTTGTATGGGAACTAAATGGAACAATATGTTCGGAGATTGTAGCGATGTCTTAGGTAATAATCCGTGTCAAATTTCGTAAATATACTTTTCAACTAAAAAACTTTCCATGCAAGCATTTAATCCCATTCGCAGCTAAATCCTATAGTGGTCCGATATCGGACAAATTAACAGCTTATTGGGGTGAAACAATCTGTCCAAATTTTTGACTGATATCTAGATATCTAGTTCGCGCGTATATGACGGTCAGACAGACAAACAGACCGTCATGGCTACATCGACTCAGCACGGCACGCTGATCTTCTATATAAACTTGATAGGATCTTCAAAGTATTATTTTATTATTTGGTTTTTTTTAGGATTGTCAACACTTTATTACATAAATGGCGGTAAATTTAAATCTTGGGACACCCTGTATTTAATTCCAATCTTGATTTAATTTTAGGAAAACCTTTGATATAAAACCAGTCTCATCTTCAAATTAATTATTCAGATGTTTAAAGCAAGTATTGGTCCTTTACATATCATATTTCCAAATTGGTGCTGTTTAAAAACGATTTTCTTCTAAAAATATATGGAATGGTAGCATATTTCTTCAAGCTGTTAACTCTCATTATTCCCGCCTTATTATACGGCGCAGAAGCATGGACGATGACTATTCGATGTGAGAAATCACCATCGCGTGAGTTATGAATATCGAAGAATATGAAACCTCGAACTGTATGAGCCCTAAGGCGATGATGTTCCAATGAAATGCTCCTTCGATTCGAGATCAATGGGTGGACAATGGAAGCTTCCACAGGAAAGGCTAATTGAAAAGCGAGCTCTCTGCATTTGGTATATAGAATTGGCGTGGTTTCGCAAAAAATACAGGTAACTAGAGAAGTTTTGTGGTTTCGGCCCAGGCCGACCCATGGTTGTGGCAAAAAAGAAGAAGAAATTACACTATATTCTCTTTTATTGCGAGAAGCCTTGCGTCTGCTATTACATGGATTTCATATAGTCACTTGATTTTAATCATTTAAAAGGTATTTTATGGGATTGTAAGCACCAGAAGGAAATCTATATCTATAAAAGAAAGTTGTGTTAGGTACACCATTTATAACTCAAGAACGGCTGAACCGATTTGGCTGAAAATTGGAGGAGAGGTAGCTTTGAACCATGGTAAGGACATAGGATATCTTTTATCTCTTTATATCAACATTTAATACAACTCATAAATACAAAATTTTAACAATCTAAGAGATTCTTCCTTAAAAATAATACAATTGCTAAGTATTTGGAATAGTAGAAGAGAACTGCAACCAAATACGCAGTGAAATAGATTATAACTGGCTCAGTAATCAGTTGTTGAGTATGTATTATACTACGTGCATCCCAAAAGACTGATGTCATAACCTTTTCAGCCGTCTTTTTCGTCTTTCCACGCCTGAGAACCGGTTCATCATGTGCAGTCCACTAGAATGACTGTCGATTGGACTCCAGTGGGAAATGGTGGAGTTATGTTTTTATTGTCACACCGACGCCAAAATTCGGTTTTATTACGATTAAATAGCCCTCAAACACTTCTCAGAATCAGTTATTCGCTGCGTTTGTTGGAATATGAACTTGCAAGGCACCCACTTTGCACAGAGCTTTCGCCTCTTTAGAGAATCATTGTCCTCGGTGCTCATTTCGCCTGTTTCCAGCTTAGCAAATAGTGGATTTCCCCTTAGCCCAAATTCAACAGTATTTTCCCCCAAAAAGCAATGCTTTATTGACACTCGAAATGCTTTATGATCCATTTTTTTGTTAACTAACACAAGTTGCTTCACAAAAACGCTATATCTCATTAAATAATAGTTATAATCCAACTAATAGAAATCATATAGATGGTGATAGTAGTATTATCTATGTATCGGCCACAGTGAAGCGTGGATTGGTCCTCTAGTTATGTTAATGAATAGGGTATTCAGACCAGCCTTGTTAATTCGTTAATCGTTATTCGGTAGTTTTTTATATGTATTTTGTTTTTGTAAAATTAACAGACTGCCGTTCTACCGAGTAACGAACTATCCATCCGGTAAGCGTGATAATTGTTTCGTTACTCGGTAATATCACATCAGCTGTTCTCCTGCTCTTCTGTACATCAATTTAAAGTACTTACCAGTAATAAATTTGATTTGCTCCACATAATTTTCAATTAAATGACTGACAATTTTTGATTTTGCACTTTGTTGAGGCATTTTTACTCTTTAATAAAATTGAATCAGCTGTTTCGGAATAAAATTTACCATACTAAAGATGTAGAACAAAAAGTATGTTCACAGTTAACCCTTTTAACGAAGTATTAACTAACGAATTACCAAATTAACAGGCTTCGGTCTGAATACCCTTTATATCTTTATGCTCGCCTAAGTGAGTACGCCTTTAAAGGTGTATAAGTAAAATAATGTTCGATAAATTTTCTCTTCTTTAGAGCAATTGTTGTAAAGAACATCTTACGTCTTCATTTTCTTATACTAAATTAAAATTATCAACGGAAGATATACAAATTCATAACTATGAATCGTTCTCAAGTGATAATTTTTTCGTGTCGTGCCTTCCTTACTTCCTTGCTGTCTTTCAGACGTTTGCCTTTTCAATCGAGTTCCAAAAAACGCTTCAACCATCGAGTTAGCATCATTTTAGGAGCAAAAACATGAGAACGACTTGCTGAAATATCATGAAATTTTGCTAGTGTTCTCTTTAAGGTTATTTCCCCAAGACATTTGAGAATACGTCGGAAAAATGTTAGTACTTACACCTTTTTTCATTTCATATTTTTTATAAATATATGAAGTAACGCATTTCTGTTTGAATCCCTCAAAATTTATGGCCCAACAGTGGGTCGCCGGTACTTTACTTCAAATGGACACTTTATCGCCTTCTTAAGTTTTCTGCATGGCTCTTCTCAAACAACACATATTCGAAGGAAGCAATAAAAAATAATATTATGCAATGATACGAAAAGTGAAGCAACAACTCCTGCTGAGCGCTTCCAAAATAATAATAATAATGATTGCCTGGAAATTTGGCAACAGGACCAAAAGTAATAAAGAGAGAAAATATCTTTGCACTTGTGTACACACATGTAGGTTAGAATTCGTTATAAGAGATGGCCGATTGAGCGGAAGTAAGTGACTTAATATATGAATCTCTTAAGCTTATGAGAGCGCTTTGCTTCGTTTGTTTAAATATTGGACTCTTCGTGGCTTTAGTAAACATACATATATAGTATTTTTGCAGTAGTATTAATGCTATTTTTTTCACACAGTGCTAAAATACCCAATAGTGGTGAAAAGTAATATTCTTGGCTATTTTTTATGCGTCGAAAAGTTAAGTCCAATAAGTACTATTTATGGCAAGTGTCATGCAACAACGGTTTTGCGAAAAGACATTTAAGCTTGGCGAAAAAAATACTGTTGCAAAGTCACTCAAGAAATTGCCATATATTTACCACCTGTTTACACTTTTGTTTGCATCATATCTCTCACATACTCATCTCAGAGTGGACCGTTTTTATGTACTGATGGGGAGCCGAAAAATTTTACAAGCCAATTGGGCTTGGCTATTCAAAACCTCTTTTTGAGAAAGTCAAAAAGCCATGTTCTTTCCAACTACAAATAAGCAGGACGGAAATCTATATGTGATAACTTTACAACTTAGCCGGTCTTAACAATTGATATATTTATGCCTCGCGCATTTGAAATCAAAATTTGGGCACTGCATACTTTTGAGCTTTTTCAGACTCCAAAGTCTGAATTGTTCAAATGTATTAAAGAATTGAGTCCGAGTACTTACAATAATAAAAAAATAATCAGCACATATCTTATTTTATGCCGTTTCTGCCTTACCGATTATCTGGTGAGACCTCAAGAATAAATATCCCTATTGATATTTTGTTCATTATCATCTTCAACTCCAAAAAGTAATTTTGTAATACGCTTTATATTAGAGGTGTTGCAAGAAATTAAATCTAGCTTCCATTGTTTTAAGCAACTTTTGAAGAAGTCGAAAATCTCTGAACAGTTTACTTTGAACGCATTTGTGCACTGAGTTCATTACTAAAGAGATCCCGTAGCTATCCACTAGAAGGTTTCGATTAGCGAATATTTATGTATAAAGTGATTCGACACTTTGAAGTCATGTGTTTAAAGCTCCCTTCCTTACTTTCCACATACGGTTAGCCCCAAAGAACTCTGCTTTTATATTTTGTATTTTTTATATCACTTGATTTCCAACCTCATTATTATCATGGAGATATGGAGATTCATCTTGAATCAATCAGACAAAAATTTTTGTTTTAGTAATACATAATCTTGATGGAAGCTTTTCATGTTAAATTAAGAAATTGCCAGAAAGCAAATTGTTTCCCAGATTTCCAGAAAAGAACCAACAGTTAAAAAAGCTGTTAAAATTTTAATAAAATCTTTAGAGTGGTTTCACGCTACTGTGGTAATCACTTCAAAAAATATAGCTTTGAGAAAAAGCACTTGAAGTTTAACATGAACGTTCCAGTTCGGTGTCTGTTACGTAAAAAGGCAGATTAAACGATAATATCAACACTTTCTAACATATCTCTATAAAATACTTAAAGGAATTATAGGTCAATTACGAACGACCATATCATAATCCTCGGTCCTTCGGACCTTAAAACATATAGGCTCCTCACTCACTTTTATTACACCAGAGAAGATACTCACCAAAGCGCCAAATAATTCTTTCTTTGTGAATGTATTTAGTGATCTCAAACATTTCTTCTTCGTTTTACTTTATTTCAGTTTTACACGACCACTAACTTGTCGTAAAGCCGACTACTTGTTAAATTCATGGTTGAGGTGTCGGGTTTAAAATTCCTTACGCTTATCTGGTCGCAACAAAAGTTTTTGCCACTTTAATATCACAGCCAATATTTAAAATGTGTTGTTGGTGCGGCAGTGATACGAGACGTGTTGAAAGTATAATTTGTATGCCTTAGCGGCACAGGCACTTTTTAATATCCACCTGTGTTGAAGGGTAGCAGAAGCAAGCAATCTCCTCAGCATTTGCAAAAAGCCTTGATAAGGAAGTGAATGAAAGTAACTTTCTCTAAGCCGTTGGGGAATGTATGTGTGTAAAGTTTAAATTACTTGGGTGTGTAATTAGGTGGAGCCAAGGCGCGGTTGTGCTGATAAAAAATTATTGTGTACGAATTTATGTTGCGCCGTCTACGTTTCACCTCCACCGCTACTAAGCAGTTTACAGATATGCCCAGAGAAATTATTGGCTAAAGATTACAGCCTACTGGAAGAGGTTACCATATTTATGTACGCGCAAAGCTCGAGAGAGCGCTTTTGACTGTGGTTTGACTATGTAAAACTCGTGGCAATTAGCATTGTAATCAAATAATCCCAGCTAATTGTCTCCACTCCAAAACGACACTTGAAAACTTCCAAGGTTGTTACCGACGCACACTCTTCTTAGTCAAAGAGAAAACATTTTTTTATGGCAAACTGGATAACATAAGCGGGAAATTTTATTCAATCCTAACTAGTGTATATCTGTTGCAAACGTGTCTGTTATTTGGGGAAGTTATTTCAAGGGCATTCAGCAATTAAAATTGGTGAACAAGTAATTAAGGTTTTGTTAGTTAAAAATAGCTTTATCAAAACACCATACCCATAAATGTTAATCGCTATTTAAAAGTCTAGTATTGAGAAGGTCTGCACTTGTTGCTTATTTGTATATGGACAGTGACTTCTCTTCAGACATGATAGGTGGAACATTAGGTTTGGGTTAAAATGAGACTCATTACAAGATTTGGTGCTAAGCAGCTATCGTAAGTGCAATTCAGCTCTACGGTGCAGTAGTATGTTAAACAGGCTTACGGAAATCCACCTACCGGAAACCAATGGAAAGAGTTCAGAGACTCCCTGCGCTGTGCATAACGCGATCTTTAAGGACAACTGCTACGGTGGCTTTTGAACCGGTACTAAACCTGCCACCTATAGACATCTTCGCGGAAAACTGCGCAGCGAAATCGGCATGACGACTACTGGCTGCAAGAGAATCGACATATTGAACCTTCGGGTAATGGCGGTTGGGCAAACAACGACTACATGGTTCCTGGGAAAGAAGGTTCAAAGTAAATATAGGGAAAGATGGCTGGCGTAAAGGTATGTTGGCTTCACGCAACACTAAACATTTATATGGATGGCTCGAAAACGAACAATGGAGTGTGTGAGAGACTATACTGTCCAGAGTAAGGCATAAGACAGCATTTCAAGTTGCCGGATCACTGCAGTATACATATTTCAAGTCATTGCTATCGCAAAAGATGCGAAGCTGGCCTCTAAAGCACTTGCAGGCAGTTCCAGAATCAACAACAGGCAGCCAAGCAGTAATAAAGGCAGTAATCTCGTATCGCATATCGGCCAGAAGTATCTTGCGAAGCAGGGCAGCAGTGGAAAGTGTTATCAGAAGCAAGAAATATCACTTCTATTGGGTGCCAGGCCTCAAAGTCATAGAGGGCAATGAAGTAGTGGGCGAGATTGCTAAGAATGGTGTACAGCCCCACAACGTGATCAACATTGGGAAACCCATGCATTGTCTATACAACGATCTGGACAAAAGACAATATACAAAAGAATCGAAACCCGATAGAAGGAGCTACCTGGGTGCAAAATTGCAAAACGGTAAATCGGAGGTAAACAAAATTCCATTTGGCACTCGATAGAAGAGACTGTAGGAGCATGATTGGAATACTAACTGGCCACTGACTGATGGCGACGCACGTCCACAGATTGGGGCTGAGAGGACTGCATGAAATGTCTAGAGCAAGACACGAGGGAAACAATGGAGTATCTCTCGTGCACCTGTCCCGCATTGTCAAGACTACGCTGTAAGCATCTGGGATCCCCACTGTCTGATACACTGGAGGAGGTATTGATAGTGAGGACACAGAGTCTGTTAAAATTCGCGTCAAGAGTAGGCATTGTAAAAGATGTTGGACTTAGCAACTGAACTCCATCTGGTATCGCAAAGTACCAAAACTGGTCTATGCGTGGCTTATTGGCCTACCAGATTAACGTAATGTAACCTAACCTAAAGGCGAAGAAGAAGCTGAAAAACTGACGATTTGTCGTCGATTTGGAAAATTTAAAAAGAACCTAATTGTAATAAGTAAGGAAGTGCTAAATCCAGGTGCAGCCGAAAGTTTGCTCTGTTTCAATTTGTAAAAATAAAGAGCATTGAGGTTATCTCAGGCGTGGGAAAACTAAATATGTACTTACATTAGCCAACGAAACCACAAATGGATTACAATAAAACATGACTTTTTTATGGTTATTGCCCATTTAATTTCATTAAAATATCACAATTCTGACCAGTTCAATTGGTTTAAAATCATGTGGGAGACCGGAAATCATTCTATATTTTATATTGGTGGTAGAGAAAGGGCTTTCATTAACTCAATTATATTAAGATAACTCACATAGTGGTCAATATGCTGATTGATCTTTATACGGTATAAGGGAACTAAGGGAAATATTGATGCGATTCAATCCATTTTTGGCATACAGGGATACGTTTTCGAGCCAAATTTTGTTCAGCCCTTCGCAGGTGCATTTCTTTTGTGTCCAGTTTGTATGGAAGCAATATGCTATAGTAATCCGATCTGAACAATTTTTTCGGAGATTATGTTATTACCTTAAGCAGTAATCCATGTCAAATTTCGTGAAGATACTACGTCAAATGTGAAAGTTTTCCATACAAACCCTAGCTTCCGATCGTTCGGTTTGTATGACAGCTATATGTTATAGTGGTCCAATACCGGCAGTTCCGATAAATGAAAGAAAACGACGTTTACAAATTTTCAAAACGATATCTTGAAAACTGAGTTACTAGTTCGTATATATACAGACAGACGAACGGACAGACAGACATGGCTAAATCGACTCAGCTCAACATACTATTTATATATATACTTTATACGGTCTCCGACGCTTCCTTCTGGGTGTTACAAACTTCGTGACAAACTTAATATACTCTGTTCAGGGTATAAAAATTAGCGGCTTGGTGTGGTTGGTGAGCCGCTGGAATTATCGCTCCATATTTCTTGAAAAATGCAACATAACCGTCATAAGCGACCATTATCGTGCTATGAAAACCGACTATTTGTTGCCTGGTTTCAACAAGACCACGCCACTTCTCACACCTAGCACCAATCAATGGTTTTATTGAGAGAACGCTTCGGTGAGTAGATAATTTCACACGTTTTAGGCCGGTCGATTGGCAACCAAGATCATGTGATATCCCACCGTTAGACTTTTTTCCGTGAGTATATATAAAGTCTGAAGTCCATGCGGACAATCCCATTTCGACTCAGGCCCAGTTACCAGTCGAAATGCTGGACTCAATGGTTGAACCATTTGAAACGTACACACGTCCAATATTTGAAAGAGATAATCTTCAAAAAATAAATGCCAAATAATGTTCTTTTGAATAGTAATAAACATGTCCAATTAAATTTGAAGTTTCTGTGTTTTTTCTTTAAAGAAGTTGGGAACCTCGAAATGGTTCACCCTTAACATTTATCATATGAGTGCTGGGAGAGATATGGCCCACTAACTTTATATTTTGTTACATACAAGGTCTGTCGCAAAAGAAACAGAACTTTTTAAATATAACTGTTCCTGGTGGCGCCACCTATTGGTGGGTATATGAAATAAAAAGTTTGATCTCTTGTTGACATTTCGTAAAAATTTTAAGACAATTGTATAACTACAATCGATGTTATCCATCAAAATGTGACGAAATATGAAAAATGAAGTTTTCATTTGCCCATGAAAGGACACTGGTTTCAGGACATTTCAGTTATCCGAAAGGCGACGACCGATGTTCTCAAGAGCATTCCGAAAAATGACCTTAAACACTCATTTGAAATGCTAATTGACCGGGCTAAACGCTGTATCGAAGTACAAGGAAACTACTTTGAATACAAAAATATAACTTTTGAAAAATATTAATTTTTTGTTCTTTTTTTTAACAGTCCTGTTTCTTTTGCGACAGACCTTGTATGTGTATATTTTCAAAATTTCTTGGTGGAACATAGAGCCTCAATAAATAAAGTATAATTCAATTTATTTATTACTATTTATAAAGCCAGAAATTTGATTCATCTCCAAGAAGATCTCGAGGAGACAGCGGTTTAAGAATGATTGTAGTATATGAGAGCGTATTGCAGTCGTGCATTTAGATATTGCTTTCCATACCCTGTCTAACGCATCCAATGCAGTGCGTGCCCGAAATAACCTTCTGCATCCTGGCTGACAGTGCGTAGCAGTTTCCTCACCGCTGTTGATGCTACGAGTATACCGCCTTTTTTCGGTCGTCGGAGCCGTTTTCGTATTGCATAGGAGGTATATTTGGTCGCCTGTAACCGTATAGCGAAGTAAAAGTTCTACCAAGACTTGGCCTGATGCATGTATTCGTTTTCATTTAATAGTAATTGCAGGTTTCCACAGCCAAAGCAATATTAAATGTCTTTATGTATAATACGTATTTATATAGTACATCAAATACATATGTTGAAGTCATTGTTCATGTGAAAGCCAAAGTTATTTTTTGATTTATTATGGAACAAGAATAAATCCATGCGTTCTTGAGAAATTCAACGGAATCAAGGCACAAAAGCATTGCTATTGTTTTCGGCTCAACAATTGAAAGAGTTGAGATGTGTACGTGTCTATGTGTTTGTTGATTTCATCAAGAACATCAGCATTGATTGAGCCGCACCTGCCAAACTTTTCAGACGGAAAGGTACACATTTTTAAAAGATTTACGCATTTATTATTTGCATTATTTGAATATCCTTGCTCTGCTGCTCTTTGCTGCTGTGTGTCTTAGAGAAATGCAAGACTGCTTGGCTTTAGGATTTTGACAATTCATCGCCAAGAAATACGTTAATGTTAAAAAGTAGCGCAGC
Organism: Bactrocera zonata; assembly: GCA_037783105.1. NCBI lineage: Eukaryota > Metazoa > Arthropoda > Insecta > Diptera > Tephritidae > Bactrocera > Bactrocera zonata. The sequence continues at coordinate 301,817 of JBAWJQ010002831.1, read as the reverse complement.
GAAAGCGGATCTGCATGTATTTGCATATATTTTCGAATTATTTGACAAAAGTGCTTCGCTATGCGGATGGATGTGCACCAATGACATCAACTTAGCATTTGACAACTGCTCAAGAATTGGGGGCAGTAACGAGGAAGGAACCAGAGGACGGAAAGTCATTCCATCAGTCACTTACCGAACGTACAAGCACACATTCGCTCTGGCGTACTTTTGTTATGTGTGTGTGTATATATGCTTGCATTGTGCTTTTTGAGCTGAACCCTTGCGTTTTCCCACTTTTGACCTTGAATTATTTATTTAAATTTTATTTGGGTTGAACAGGAAATCTGAGTGATTAAGTTTTCTTTCGTTTTTCAGTTGAAGTCATTTGTCAAATCTGGGGAAATTGCCATATGCGCTATTAACGGTAAGCTGGAAAATCTTACAATGTAAAGAAAAAAAGCAAAACATTAAAAGAAATATACATACATAAGTATGTATAACGAAACAAAAGTTCAGGAAAGTCGACCATTAGTGATTCTAGAAGAATCAGCAGAAACCAAATTATTCATATGTTAGTTACTTGGTTCGGTTTTCGCTAACGCTGGCATACCAGATTTTGTTACCATGTCTTTACTATCTGTACCCTTTTTATTAATTAAACTGATGACCGCACTTATTTTGACGTGACGAACTGAGTCGGTTTAGCCACGTCGCCTGTCTGTTTAACCGCGAACTAGTTTCTCAGTGTTAGAGATATCGATCTGAAATTTTTGCACATCCGCTTTTCTCTCTAAGCAGCTGCTCATTTGGTGTAATTGCTAATATCGGTCCACATTTGTATGTAGCTGTCTCACATTCCGCACTTCTCTTCGGCAGGATTTGCCATATCATTATGGAAAGATATACGGTTCCAACAACGAGTAAAATTATTAGAATTTAGCACCGGAATTCGGAGTCAGTGGTCGTCATAATCGTCCTGTCAGATCAACATTTGAGCGTTTTGTGAAAAAATTTGAATCCATAGACACAGTACAAAATGTTCCCGTGCCAGTGAGACAAAGAAGTGCCTATAGTGTCAATATTGCTGCCGCTGGCGCATCAATTGAGGAATACCCAAATCAGTCTCTCACACGTCGTTCTCAGGCGTTGGACATCTCTGTGACGTCGTTGTAACGAATTTTGCGAAAAGATCTTGGTCTACATTCTTACAAGATCAAATTGACACAAGAACTGAAGCCGCTTGACCACCAAAATTGTTGTACATTTGTGAATCGGGCTGAGCAACAACTTGAAAGTGATCCGAATTTACATCGAAAAATCAATTTCGGCGATGAGGTTCTTTTCAGCAAAATATGCGTTATTGGTTAGGAAGCAAGCCACACGTACTCCATGAGTCACCATTGCATCCCGAAAAAATTGCGGTTTGTGGACCGGCGACGTCATTGCGGCTACCGCTACCGCTCAATGATAACTGAATACTTTTGGTCCGAATTGGATGATATGGACTTCAACAATATCTGGTTGTAACAGGACGACGTAATGCCACAATCAATTTCAAAAAGAAATCGTGTTCTGTAAATAGGAAATGGCATCGAATGTACTTTCACAGGAATAAAGAGTTCCATTGATAGCCTGAACCGCTCTTATTGAAAAACCCATCAGGTAGGAGTGCTGTCATCAAGGGTCCATTTAGCGCAGTATATGCCAATTCGATGCACTATCGCATGCTCTTGCTATTCCGCAAACCCCGTTATAGCAGCTGTAAGTCTGTAAATACTGTTCCAGAATCAATTTTATAAGTTGTTCATTCTATTATTGTCGTACTTGTGCCAGATTTACTTTGTTACCTTACAATTTGTTATTGATTACCATTTGTTCCGAGCAATTTATTCAAATCAGAATCCTCCGCTTCTACCAAATCTCTTCTCCATTCACGTCTATAGGGTAACCGCCCCCCAAAAGTGACTATTCAAAACTAATATTGGCAGGAATATAGTCAGATTTACTCAGGTTTAACTAACTCAGGATGGCGCTATGTTCATAAACTTTCCGGTTCCAATCTTCCAAATTATTCTTAAAGCAGAACTTGATGTTACTTTCCGGGTTCCGGAGGCAGTTGATACGGGAGCATATTAAGCGCCGCAGTCAACTGCTGAATATGTACTCTTTCATTGTACATATCGTCACCTAAAATTCAAAATAACGTTACATCACTTTTCATAAGTTTACAGGAGAAGAGAAAACGATATAGTCAATAGAAACCACTGAAGATTATGTGCTACATACCATGTATATAAGTATGTAATATGATCGTAAGCAATAAAAAACTATATTTCGATTTTTATACCCTGAACAGGGTATATTAAGTTTGTCACGAAGTTTGTAACACCCAGAAGGAATCGTCGGAGACCCTATAAAGTATATTTATAAATGATCAGTATGTCGAGCTGAGTCGATTTAGCCATGTCCGTCTGTCTATCCGTCCGTCTGTCTGTATATATACGAACTAGTCCCTCAGTTTTTAAGATATCGTTTTGAAATTTTGCAAACGTCATTTTCTCTTCAAGAAGCTGCTCATTTGTCGGAACGGCCGATATCGGACCACTATAACATATAGCTGACATACAAACTGAACGATCGGAATCAAGTTCTTGTATGAACAACTTTCACATTTGACAAGATATATTCACGAAATTTAGTATATATTATTTTATAAGGCAACAATGTAATCTCCGAAGAAATTGTTCAGATCGGTTAACTATAGCATATAGCTTCCATATAAACTGAATATATAGGTACTAACAGAAATGCACTTGTGAAGGGTATTTAGCTTCGGTGCAACCGAAGTTAACGTTTTTTCTTGTTTTATGATACATTGTTTTGCATTTTAGATGACGATATACCAATTTACTATATCCATGGTTGTGCACGAAAAAATAGATCTGATTTGACATAACGTTCAGGAGAATATTTACATTAACGTCGTAGGGGCTTACCAAAAAAATATGTCTTCTACAAAACTTGATGTTTTTCTTTAAATATATTTTACCACTTCGTCGTGGAGCTCAATCTTGTATAATATGCTTTTGAGACTCAGTTGAAAGTGATAACGAGTTTTCATAGTGAAACGCTTATTCTCAGATCAATCAATGGACTTTTTATGATATTTTAATTCTCAGAGTGATCGAGGTCTATCTTTCTTGGCATAAATTTCACTGTCAGAGAATACGTAGCTCTGGTAAAAAGTCAATGCTGAGCCGTTACTGTCTTACAGTGCTGCTAATCAGCGATGCAAATAAATCGCCAGCGAGAAATTAGGTAAACAGTGAGTTCGGCTTTCGTAAGAAAATATTTTTTCTTTGCAGTATACATACATATGTATTTTTGGTATTTATGTAATGAAACCCATAAATAGCACGCACTACTTGTACTCACAATCACAACACAGCAGACACAACAATAACATTAGAATGAAAAGAAAAATAACTGCGAAGCATGAGAAGTACATGATAAGTTGATGCCGACGAGAATTACAATAAAGCCGGTGGTTGAGGTGAAAACTAACATTATGTGTAGTTTTGTTGACTCACCGGCTGATTGGCCACCAATGAAGCTGGGCACACTTTGGTTGCTACTTTCAGTGGCTCATTTACGCATTCACTACACACGACGTTGCTTTCGCCGGTATTGATGATGATGAACCGATTTGAATACCGCGCGACTGGCAGTCATTAGTCAAGATTACAGCTTTGGCACAAGTTAGTGCTTATGTCTTTTTACTCATAATCACAACGCAAATGATCTATGGTATACGGAGCCTTCTTCAAGTTGAAGTTTTTTTTTTTCAGAAAGCTAAATTTAATTTTTCCATTTTCTAAAGAATGAAACAAGCCTTCGACATGTACCTGACACCTGTTCATTAAGCTCGAAAATTTGGTGAAATTTTGTAACAAGATTAAAGAATGACATAAACTAACGCGTGATCCAAGCAGATGTACTTTTTCAATAGCCTCTGACAGATCTCGCGTGAGTCGTGGCAGTCTGTCATGTTATTTTATTCAGTATTGTTTGGCATTTCATAAACAACATTTACAAACCGTTTAACTTGATTACGAAAATTCACGCTCTGAAAATAATGTGTTTCCCGCGTTTTTCTCAACTCATAGTCGACATAATCTGCCTACTGAGCGTACCATTTGCAACACCGTCACCCATCTTGAGATCCAGTATTAATTATTAGACAATATTCGACCGAACCGTTTTCAAGTCAAATTTTGTTCAGCGATGGGGCCCATTTCTGTCTCAATGGGTATGCAAACAAGCTAAATCGCGGCATTCGGGTCGAAGAGCAACCTGAAGAGATTTAAGAGTTGACATTTCATCCAGAAGATACCACGATTTGGTGATGTTTGTAGGCCCTATTTCTTCAAAAATGATGGCGATGAGAGTTAACCGTCAATGGCGACCGATATTGTGCCCTGATAACCGACTCTTTGATACTAGAAATTGAAGCTCGTGATCTCGGCGACATTTCATTTCAACAAGACGATGCTATTTCCCACACATTCTATCAATCAATGGATTTATTGAGAGAACACTTCAGTGAGCAGATAATTTCAACGGATGGATGAAAAAATTCCAAAATTTCAGATCATTTCCAGCATAGTAAAGAAATGTAGGAAGGCTTTAAGCTTATTGGCAGGTCAACTTCAGTTATTTATTAATTGTGTTCTCTGTCACATGAACATTTTCGGCAACGAAAAAGCAGCAGACTTGGTTAAGCCAGGAGCCACTCTAGACGAATACAAGACAGGTATAATACACGCTAGGAACGATTAAAAGGGAGCTCAATGCACAATTTGAACAAATAGCTAAAAATATATGGAAAGCATAACGGAGATAAGTAGTTTCTGTGAGGACACCAACTGGTTTGAACACAACAGGGGAACATGATATCAAGATATATGTATAAAAAAATCTTACAGTGGTTATCAAACTGGGGCATCCACCGCTAGTTGATGGATTGAGCTTCTTTAATTTATATCTTCTACTATTTATATTTCATGGCATAAACAAATGTGTCGAGGTTAAAGGGGTATTCTAGTCTAGAAGCATGAATTTCAGGTAATTTTCAAAGTGTCGTAAAAAAGAGGCAATCATGTTTTTACTATCCGTTTTTTATTAGTTATTTGTTAATTTTAGAAGAGCAGAGAAAAAAATTAAAAACTAAAAAAAGTGAAAAATTTCAAAAATAATGAGCTGACGAAGTGGGGGTCTCTAAAAATTTCCACGTGACCATACCCATGATTTCAACCGATTTCCTAGTTGTCTGAAACCAAAAAGAAAAAAAGATTATTAATCTAGAATAATGCCGCAATGGCCGGAACTACGGAAAAGTGGGGAAAATTTTTTTTCACAAAATGGCGACTGCCTGAAAAAAAGTTTTTTTGGATCACTTTTTCTGACAATTTCGAATTTTTTAAAAATAATAAAAATAAAAATGGGGTTAGTTCCAACCATAGACAAGCCTATAAAGAAGACTCTATTTCAAGTAAATCGGTCCAGTAGAACCTGAGAAATCGTGGGTATCGTTCCGAAAAAGTCAGTTTTGAGAAAAACGCGTTTAAAGTTGCCCTAATGTCTTTTGTTCGATTAGTTCCGGCTGAAAAAGTTTGGATGCCGGGTCAGAAAAATGTCTATATCTCCGAAAATAATTTGAATTTTGAAAAATCCTTTTGTACACATATTCTTGAATAGTTAAACTTTGAAAATGTAAAAAAATTCGATGTTTTTAAATTTCTAGACTAGAATACCCCCTTAAGTTTCTGCCTGATATGAATGGCAACCTTAATACCAAACACTCTTGATTAATGTCAGAAACCCGCTTGGTAGATAGTTTACAAACTGGAGAGCTTCGTAACATATGGTTTCAAATCTATTGCCATCTTTTCAAACTCGCGCTGGATCGTGTTTACAAAAGGCAAAATGCTTGAAGGGATTAACTGAACTGTAACCAGACGTAGCTAGATAACAAAGCAACCTCAGTTTGTAGTCTTTATTTTTCTAAAAATATAAGATATGAAAAACAAAGCGGTAAACAAATAATAACAATCATAAAGCGGTGCGTGCTGGCATTAGCTGCCAGAGAAGTCAAACAGACAACGAGGCAACAAGCGAACCACTGAGCCATGGCTTCTATCAGCTGCTTTCCATGCTTACAATTCACATGCCTCAATATATGGCATGTGCCCTGCACTTTTTGTACGCCACGCAATTGTGTGCTGCAGCCACTCCGATTGCTATTGTTCAATGCGCACTTTGAGCCGCTGGCTGCCACCCGCGGCAGGACGTGGCACAGTTTAACGCTTTAACGAGTAATGTCAACAAATCGCCTCATTTAAGCTGAAAAGGTGCACAAAAAATATGTTAATAAGTGAACTTGTTACACATATAACCGTGCATACCTCACATACATAACCATGTTTGTGCACGCACATTAACGCTGTTGTGAATAAATATTTAATTTTTGAAAAATGGATGCGCACATAAACACACACACACACGTACATCCAACGTACGAAAATAAATTAACAACAACGAAATATCGTTTAGCACTTCTGTGGAGGCCTTTGAAGCTGGGTGGTTATGATGCGCCGCGAGCGTAAATTAACGGCAGCGATGTGAAATCATCAATATCCATAATTATGGAGCGTACATTGGCCGTACAGGTGTAACAATATCTAATAAATATAAATAAAGATTTAATTTTACTAACAAATTTATAGAGTTTGGTTAAATTTGGAACATTTTTGAATTAGAGTAGAGATGAGTGGACTAATTTATAACTAATTTAAAGTCTTAATTTTATTAAGTGAATTTATTTTAAATTTTCCGACTCTATATGTAATATTTCTATTTGCATCATTTTTGAATTTTTGATTCCAGCGGCCCAAAAACCTCACCAAACCGTTGTTTTTTGACAGCTCTTAAAACTCTTCAAGTTGCTCTTCCTCCCAAATGCATATGTTTACATACCCATTGAGCCAGAAATGAGCCTAATCGTTGAACTTGGCTCGAAAGCGCCGGATTTTCTTGGCACTTTTCAAGAGCCCAAGAGCTTGGGTAGGTCGAGCGCTTTCAGTTCTTGTACAAGTTGTACGCTTTTAATTTAAGGTCTCAACGTAAAATGCGCTAAGTCGTTCCATACGTCAGTCCGAGTTGCTGCGAAATGCTCCTAATCGACTCTCCACGGTCTTCGAGCACACTCTCAGCTGCGGCTGCTATATTTTCTTTACTACGTGCTGGACGTGGTCTATTCGGTGGAATATTATCCAATAATGAATGCTGGGTCTCAAAATGAGTGTTAGTGCTGCGAATAGTGCGTTCAATAGGCCGATCATATTGACCATAAGTTGAGTGAAGCGCGCGAAATGCAATCTTTGCAGAAGGTGAATTTCGTAATAAAGTTGTCTGATATCGGCGGTTCCGCAAAACGAGCAGCTACCTTGGGAGAAAGGGACATGACGAAATTTCAGATTGATACAGAAATTGAAAATAGTGACCACCACTATATAACCTTCGAAATAAATTACCTAAGTCCAGTCAAATAAAATAGGTCGCACGGTACAAAATATAAGAAACGGAAACGTCTCTTAACTTAATATCGATACACTGATGAGCATAATCTTCCAAACAATGTCAAAAATGGCTGTGAGGGAAAACGTAAAGAAAACACTGGAATAAAAGAATGTGTCGAACGAAAAGCAGGACACGTTGTAGATTGTGGACGGGGAACGTTGTTTAGCTTAAAAGAACGTTCTTTCATTTAAGGCGGGTCCCCATAAGAAACAGACGTAGAGCTGAGAAAACAATAATTTTCCTATCAAAACGAAAAAACTAAAGTGCGCCATCGAAATCAGCAAACAAAAAATCGGAGGAAAAAATTAGGGGCTCCAACTATGCTACTTTATTTCCAACAAAAATACCAAATACCAGCAAACCAAAAAAATTACTTAGACCAGGCGGATACTGACAGAGGTACTAAAGATAATAGCCGAAAGCCACCCAAAAGTGCTATGCCTGCTTCAAAACTGGCGTATTTTCAAAAATTTAGAAAAGGCAAGAGCTCGTGTTAATTTGTAACTAAGAGAAATTCAGACAGCCCATCAGCATATCGACCTCTCTGCATAAGTCATTCATTATTCCTGTCCTGCTATATGGTGCAGAGGCTTATTCGATGACATCATCTGATCAGTCAACGTTGCGAGTTTTCGAGAGAAAAGTTCTGCGAAAGATTTATGGTCCTTTGGGCGTTGGCCACGGCGAATATCGCATTTGATGGAACGATGAGATGTATGAGATACTCGTATACATAGGTCATGTCATTCGAATGGGCGAAAACACTGCAGCACTGAAAGTATTTGACGCAGTACACGCCGGGGGAAGCAGAGGAAGAAGAAGACCACCACTCTGAAACCGGAAAAACTGCTTTGTATATAAAGCGATGCGATCATGGATATCGATGAACGTACGTTTTTAGAATGCTTACGCTGGTAAACACGGCGAAATAGGCTTGGGGTCGGACTCCTGAATGTGGAGTATACCTTATCCGTCATGATTTAAAATAAAGAAAACTGGAGGAACATGAAAAATTACTTAGAAGCAGGTAATGTCATGACCCTTAAGACGAGAAAAGTGGAACACCACCCTAGATTAGTGCAAAAGTGAACCCAATTCGGTCGGCGGTACCTTGTAGGAGAGGTTTTTACTGACCTCTTTGTGGCACACACTATTGCAGTGACGACACAATGATGATGCGGAAAAGGAGCTAAATAATTAATTGCTTTGAATGATTCAAAGATGAGAACGCAGAACTGATTCTACAGTAATGAACATATGCTTAAAAAATTAGGGTTTGGCCTCATCTACGGAGAGTGCATCGAAGATCTTATCTACCACCTTAAATAAAACACCAACTACCTACATATGTATGTATGTATACTTAATCGCAGATGTTTCTTGTTTTTTTATTCTGGAAACAGGTTCTTAATAGGAGATAGGAGCGATCGAATTTACTTTCTTAAGATGTTTTTATTCATTCATACATGACTGGAGAGTGTGACCGTCAGCCACTGAGCAGATCTGCAAATTAACTGCTAACTAGCGATTCAATGTTCAATGTGCAATGTTCACAAACTGAAGACACACACATCCCCAATACAATACTTCAGTTCAAGAGAGTGAACAGGCGAGTGTGTTTCTGGGAAAAAATAATAATTTTAGAAGATATTTTAAGCAAAGCAATGCCTTCGTATTTTCGCCGTAGCTGAAGTCTTTAATTTTATGGTGAATGAAGCCAAATCTAATATGGCTCATGCAGCTCACGAGTTCCGGCCTTAGACTAAGTATTCTCTGAGTATCCAAACAAAAATCCGCTTGAAGGCGAGCTAAAGTGAGAAGGCGAATCATCGCTCTCCAGGGGCCCGCCATGTAAAAAACAGTGTCGCTTTCATTTATGTTTTCGCAATTGTAAGAACGCGACCAAAGCTTTGGTATATAAGTGTTCATGATGCGTGTAGTAATTATTAAATGTATGGCAATTCCTTAATTTAGTGTAATACTGAAGCAAATAGAATAAATTTATATAAAAAATTGAAAAACTCCAGTCTAAACACCTGTAGTGGAGAATTCCATTCTCGGACCGTCGTCGGCTTTTATATGTACATATATCTGCATGGTTTTCTGACAGGTCTTTTGGGATTAATTGATTGCTCAATTGGTCTTCAACAAATATAAACACTTTGAAAATTATTGCTACTTTCAACAGTTAAAAGCTGCCCAGCATATTTGAGGCGATTTCATAGCCTGTGAGCGTCCGAGTAAGAAATGCGTGGGGTTTTGTGAATGAATTGCCAACGGTATACTTACTATATGCGTGGTGTGTACGAATGTACGGGAATTTATTCACTTATTTGTTTAGGGGTTGTGATAGCCTATCAGTAGAACTCATCAATACCTATTTATTTGATCCTATTTTAGTTAACTATGTCAGTGAATTGTTGTTGGACTTTAAAGCACGAAAATCGATGGGCAAGAGGTGAAGTATGGGTAAGGCATAAAAGCACTTTGATGTTTTTCGTGCAGGAGAAAAGTTGAAATTTAAACCCTTTATTCATTTTTATTGGCCATGTCTTTGTTGTTGTTGTGTGCTTATTTTCCTTTATTGCCTTGAAAATTGTTTTTATAGGATGATAAAAATGCCCGTAGGAAAGAAAAAAATAGTTGTTGTGGTAAATATGTGCGAGTACTTTTTTGGGTCGGTGGTGTGGTACCAAATTGTTGGATTGGAGAAAATGAATGTGAGCGAATATTACTCTGCTTCAAATAAATTGCGGTCGAATTTCAAATTATTATCTATTGCACCCCTACTTTTTTAGGTAAGACGGTATTTAATTTTTATTTCAACCGAGCGGACGGAAGAAAGCGTTTCTAACATTGAGCCCGATTTGTAAGTATACCATATAAAGTAAAAGTCTAACTATACCCTCTATATAGTAAGCGTAAGTTTTTATTTTAGTGGGACTCTTTTCTAAATGTGTTTTCTCAGAATCATTACGTCAATTATAAACAATTTTCAACCAACGCAGCAATTAGACTCGACCAAAGTTTTCATCTTTAAACATAACTCATCCTTAGATGGAATAACGAATTGGTCATATGCTATATAGCAATGTATTTTATACCGACAAGTCCATCATTGAGGAAGTCAGATAAGTTTGAGGCTTTTGACAGCTTCATTTACTTTTGAATTAGTTAAGCTATGTGAAGAAATCAGTTCAAAAATCAATCAGCTCTATATGTACTCGTATGTATTACGGATGAGACGCCTTACTCGTGGGGTTAGTTGTAGTCATAATTTCCATAATTTTTTTTTTTTATTATAAAGTGTAATGTCTGAAATCCTTTGAAAATGTGAAGTAAATTCGGCAAATATTTCTCAAGGTGTTCGATTATTAGCAAAGAGCTTTGAAATGTTCCGAAACTTTTGTTTAAAACTTCAAACGCGTTTTTCTCAAAACTAAATTTTTGAAGTGAAGTTCATTGTAGCTCAAAACCGCTTGGAAAATTTCAATAATATTTATTAAATTTTTTCGTAAAAAATCAGTTGCTCTTCGAAATATTTTTTTTACACTCTCGCAAACAGAGCACTAAATTTTTGTTCACCTAACGGTTATTTGTAAAATTTGGCTAAATTAGCTAAATACAAACGTTTTCGGTATACCCTCCGAAAGTGTGAAAATGGAATAATCGAATAAATTCTACGCCCACTCCCCATATAACGGCTATGTTGAAAACTAATAAAAGCTCAATAACTCTTTAAATAAATGCGTCGGGAACAGTAAATTATACAGATATATAGGAGCCGATATCAAAATAGGTCTATGGACCTGACATCACCCACCTTTATGCAAAATTCCAAGACCACCTCTACTAATTAACATTACCTTGCAATTTTTGTGTTTGTCGAAATCGAACGACAACCACGCCTAGTTCCCATATAACACATTCTAAACGACATATGATTCCTTCGTTTTCAAAACAGATGAAACGCCAAACAATATATCGAGATAAAATTTTGCACAAATACTGGCTTGGTGATTTGCTATCTCAAGTCTAAAATTGGTTATAATCCGATCTTAATTGTTCATGCTCCTAGATATGTGGTCATTCTGTGATATATATTACTGAAATTTGGAGACAGTCTTTTTCTGATAATAGTGTACTCTCGTGTCGAAAATTCGTAAAATCTGGCCAATACTTTCTCTAGCATTTTCCTAATATAAAGACTTTTGAAGACCGCTGTCTAAGTTCTAATATCTCGGATATGAAGCAAAATATAGTAATGATGCTAAGTGAGTCTAATAAACAAGGCCCAGGGTTGCAAATAATGCTTTCCAAAAATAATTTGAATTAAACTTTTTTATTTCATAAATCCAAATACGTGAAATAATTTAATTCCAATCAGTTTGCGTGCTTTAATCATATTAAAAGTAAAATTTTGAATTTCTAATTTTTAATCCCAACATCGAGCTATTTTTGAATTAAAAAATTAGCAAGTCTGCTTATAATATAATTTAATCAGATACTACACATAGTTATAATCCTTTTTTGCGTGCTGCTCTCTTTTTTTATTTTAAGATTTACAGAAAAATTATTACTCTACCAAAAAAGAATAGTAATAACCTTGCGCATCCGTCAGAAAACATGCTAGCGCAAGGTTGCTGCCTTTTTTTTGAACATTTAGTATACTTTGTTCGATTGGCTACTCTCAAATGTTGGTGAATCGAATACAGCTAATATAAACATTGATGAATTATTTCCTCAGCTGTGATCCTTGTGAGAGTATAATATGTTAGTAATATGTTAGTCCTTCCTTATTTGTATTAAAATAAATTGTTGGTAAACTTTTAATTGTTCTCAAAAATTTGAAAACCTTTTCTGAGGCCGCCATTTTGTTTATATAAAAAGGCTTCGATCGGACACTAGACTATCTATAATATCTTTTGGCCAATTGGTTTGGTTGATTGGTTTTCGAATATTAGTGATGTTCACTAGAAGATGCTTCGGTTGAAACTGTATAAGTACAAAAAGCCATTACTTAAATATTTTTATACCCTGAACAGGGAATATTAAGTTTGTCACGATGCTTGTAACAACCAAAAGAAAACATCTGAGACCCTATAAAATGTATATTGAAATGATCAGCATGATGAGTTGAGTCGATTTAGCCATGTCCGTCGGTCTGTCTGTCTCTACATGGTATACACAAACTAGTCTCGCAGTGTTGAGATATTGAAATTTTGCACACATTATTGTCTCCCAAAGGAGGTGCTCATTTGTCAGAATTGCCGATATCGGACTCTACAGGTATAGCACATAGCTGTCAAACAAACTGAACGATCGGCACTATAGCACATACATAGCTGTGAAAAAAACTGAACGATCGGAATTAAATTTTTGTATAAAAATATTTTGTATTTGACGAGATTTCTTTACCAAATTTGGTATAGATTATTTTCTAAGACGACGTTCTTCAGATATTAAGAAATTTTCAGATCGAACCTCACCGCCGTCAGACGAATTGAACGATTAAAATCAAGTTCTTGTTTGGAAATTTCGTTATTTGTGAAAGGTGCATCTGAAGATAAAGTTTTTTTGTTGTTTTTAATTCTGGTCAAGTCAAGCGGAAACTTTAATGAATAATTCTATGTTTTTACTTTTATAAAATAAAACTATTTACCGTCGAAAAAATATTATTTTTTTATTGCAATTTTTCAAAGTTTCTTCCTAAATCTTACCTTTTTTTGATTTTTAGTTTCCTATTTTGATATAATCAATTCCTTTGTTAGATATGAAATTATCAAAAGAAGTGGCAAATATGCGCACGACCATCTTGCGTGTATCGGGTTTGCTCATTGGAGGCCAAGAAGCGTGATCTAACCATTGGGGTATCCTGACTGTTACTTTAGATATCCAACTCGAACAAACAGAGCATTAGTAGCCAGTTAGGGCAAAATCAAAATTTGTTGTTTCATTTTAAACGTTGTTTTGTGTAATTTAACTACAAGTTGGTCGAATTATTATATGTGACAGTAATGAAAGCAATGTCGTGGACAATTACGAAGCCATACCTATGTGGACCCTTTTGATTTATGTGAAGCAATTTGCATGAAATAAAGTAACCTAAAGCTTGCTTTTAACATTACATACAATAAGATTGACATTCAGCTGGATAACGACAACTCATGAACAGAAATTATATTTTTCACTAAACGCCATCCTCAAAATGGAGCGATGATATATGGAAGCCGACATGATAATCTCAGTACAAACATAAAAACACAAATGCACATGCTATACATACGGGTATATGCGTTTGGCCAATAAGTTAATACCAGCGCAAATTAATTTTTTTAAGTTGTGGAGAGATTTTATTTGTGTCCTGCCAAATATAAGAGAAGCAAGAAAAAGTGTTTGCCAAATGCTATTTGCCTTCGCCATTTACCTTCGTTTCGCGGTGGCATTAATTTTTCGCGTTTTCGCTGTATTTCGCGGTTGATTCAGGGAAGAAATGAAAACAAATTATGAGCGCATAATTTCGCGTACACCATTCACCTCACCGGGTCATGTGGCAGCATGGCCATTATGAATGTGAGTCTGTCATGCAAGTATTAGCCATGTTTTGTTAGCCATTCAACAGTGCTAAAGAAAAAAGCAACGGCTCTCGTGGCCTTAATGGCAGCAACGGAAGCGGGAAACCTTAGCCCAATGCTTCCTCTACATGTCAGCTCGCTGTTTCCGCAATGTCAGCGGCGGAGCAAAAAAAAAAGATGGGATGACAGCTTTCGAAAAAAATTGTATAATTTGTGGCATGCCTGCGAAGGCGGCTCTTATGGCCAATTGCCGACTGCCGATCAGGCACTCCTGCCACTTGTATGCAGGAAATGCCAAACATTTTACATGCAATTTGGTCAACAGTGTGGTAAACATTTTTATTGCCACCAAGAACTCCGGAATTTTGAGTGGAGAAAAGCCATAAGATAGAGGGGTAATGATATGTGGCATTGTCGGTTTAATACTGCACAAATCGAGCATATAACTTTCAGCTAAGTAAATAAGGAATAACTTCTACGAAGAATTCAAGACTAACCAGAAAAAGTAATTATTGACACTGGCAAAAGACCACCTTAAAAGAAAAATCATTTAAAATAAAATTATAAATTCTCCGTTTCATCCGTTGCGTTAAAAGCTAGTTATATTTCTGGTACTCGAAAGTTCACAAATAGGCCTCATGCAAGGCCGACCTTAACTTCGCGATAACGCGTCGAACCTTCTTATTCAACCGGTTAGGTTAGATAAGGTCGTAGGGTTGATCTTGGTCGTCACAGGTCGGGAAGCGTCTTGAGCTTACTACAAATTTTTGAAGGTTCGCCTGAGGTGTCAATCTCAGTCTGGCAAAAGCCGGGGAAAAAGGACAACGTGGCAAGATGATTTCATATTGCCTTCCTCCATTCAGCTTTGTCGTCCGACTAAATACTTAGCAGAAATTGAGAATTGTCAAGTCAACTACAATTGCGGCGCGACTGACTTTTCTAAGAAGAAGTGGTTCGGAGAACATGTTACGGTTATCCATGTGTTAGAAGAATCTCGAAGTCGCACAAGTTATGGTTCTTTACCAGCGCTTGTCGAGCTCACTGGAGGTTAATAAGCCCTGCCCTAGAATACAAGAGTACAGCGGAAAAGCAAACCATTCGGATGAAATTTGGGTAAGGTTCCGGCGACTCCGCTGTAATGGGGTCCCCGTACAAGTGTAATGTAAAAGAAGCTTGATGATTCCGTCTACCTTGGAACCAGCATTAACACCAACAACAACGCGAGACTCGAAATCCAACGCGGAATATTTCTTGCCAACAGGTGCTACTTTGCAATTGAGAAATTAAGTCCTCTCTCTTCAAACAAAAACAGAACTCTATAAGTCACTCATTATTCCTATCAGTGCTCTGAAGGTATTCGACGCAGTACCCGCCGGGGGAAGCATAGAAAGAGGAAGACTTCCACTCCGCTGGAAAGCCCAGAAGGACCTGGCTTCGCTTGGAACCTCCAATTGGCGCCATATTGCAAAAAGAAGAAACGACTGATGTGCTGCTGTTAACTCGGCTATAACCGCGTAGTGGTTTCTACGCAAGTAAAGAAAAATAATATGATAACGATCCTTGACTACACAGCGCAAAGTCAGTGAAGCTCAAATTCAGTAGCTGTTGGGCTATCAGAGTGAATACATACCGCTTTGAAGGAAGCTACATTTTGTAGTACATCTATTGCTACCTCCGCTTGAAAGCTATATTGGTGTGATAACCTGAGACTGGAGTTGATGCAGAGTTCCCGACAGAAGACTCAATCTTCTTCTCTAGTCAGTTCAAGGCCAATACCAAAGAGTTTTTGTGATATTCCTGCCACGAAGAAGACAGAGATTATTCTATCGGCCGGAAAGTTGATGGTCACCGATTTCTGGGGTTTCCAAGGCGTTATCCACATCGACTCTTATTATATTATTGGTCGATTCGATCAGAATTGCAAGAAATTAGACTTATTGATGAAGAAAAACGTGTTCTTCCAGTATAACAATGTACCGGCTCTTACTCCTATGCCACGGATATACTGATTGAATTGGACTATGAGTTGCCCATCCACATATTTTATCCATATTTTTTCAGATGGGTTAAAGAAGTTATAGCATAGCTGGGTCCACTGTATGAATGAAACGTTGTTGAGAAATAAGTAATATCTATTTTTTCAAAAGTTTTGTTTTCACTTGTGAGTCAATTCCTTATCGAATCCAAATAATATTTGAAGAGAATGTAACCTTTTACAACACTATTACGTATGCATTGTGACAAAAAGCCCTCGGAAATTAAAATTAAATTCCCCGAGTAAATTATATTTCAAAACGTGTATTTTGCTAAGTTGGTAGGACTATGCCAAATATGAACGCGATCTGTCAACTAGTTTGTTGCAGCTGCTTAAGTCCGTACATGTGAGATTTTGCGATTTTTACAATGGATAAAAACATCGTCTCAGATTTGGTATTTACAACCAAATTTCGTACGTGGAATCATTGCGAATGTTAGAAAGGGCTTATTGTGATTCAGATTTATCAAAAACACAAGCCTCCGAGTGGTACAAAGCTTTCAAAGGCGGTCGAGAGATCGTTAAAGCATTGCCTCGTTTTGGACAACCTTCGACCTGTTTAACTGATGAAAATATTTAAAAAATAACAGAACTCGACATTTCTCGCGAGTCCGTTCGAATGACATTGCTCACATTCGTCCCGATAAAGCTGAATCTTTTACAAAAAGAGTATTTTTGTGACCGCATTTAAAGACAAAACGCAATGAATACCATTGACCAACTACCAGATTCGGCTTCGTGTGATTTTTTCTTCGTCTCCAAACTGAAATTACCGCACCGTGGAAACCATTTTCAGTCGATCGAAAAGATACTTAAAACAAAATTCGCTGAAGGAGCTGAAGGCCATCCTAAAAGGTATTTATGAAAAAATTGTTAATCTCGAAAAGTACTATTGCTTCAATCTGAATAATTGCGGAATATTTCCTAGAGCTTAGGCAGGTCTAAGTCCACTTCCATAAAGTCTTAGCTTTTATCACCAACCGGTTTGCGTATGAATCTTCTCGTATACCTTTAATTGCACTGGTAAACAAGAATCCAATTGTTTTTTATGACATGAACAGAACAAGGTGTTCATTATGTGAATACAAATGCAGAAAATAGCTACAGATTTCTTCTATCACCTATAATTCTTTTCTATGTTATAGATTTTATTAACCAAAGAGTATCTTAAATTTTTACTGTCGATGTTTTTCGGCGATATTTTGTTTTTGGAGTATCTCTTAACAATGTCCAGCAGTAACAGGCAAGCAAACTGGCACTCCACTTGCCTTGGTATTCTTTCTCTATAGCAGAAATGTCTTGGTGGAGCCGTTCGTCACTCACGGCCATTAAAATTTTCGAGGAAAAAATCCAGATGGGAGTACAGAAGGTGAATTTTAAGGGACATATTGTAACCAATTTTTTTATAGGCAGTAAGTAGTTCTGACACAAGATCTTTGTAATAGTCAGCTTTCACATTTCTTAGAAAATTTTTAGCAACGCTTTTAAAGGCACTCCAGGCTCGTTTTTCAGTTTCATTAGGCATTTCCTCAAATGTTTTATATTTCATAAGTTCTCTTATTTGCGCACCCACAAATATGCCCTCCTTCATTTTTGCTCCACCGTCTCTTGGAATTTTTTTTTTCAGATACAAGAAACCTCTTCCATTTCTTTCCATTGCCTTAACAAAATTCTTCATTAAACCCAATTTAATACGCAGAGGTGGTGAATACCTTATTGGGATCAACTAGAGGTTCATTATTAACGTTTTTTTTGTCCCGGAGTGAGTGCCTGACGTAGTGGCCACTACTTTTGTGCATAATTACCGTCTCTCGTACGGCTGTCCCATTCGCAAAGGAAGCAACAATATTTTGTATATCCTAGTTGCATTTCAAGAAGAAGGGCTATTACTTTTAGGTCCGAACATGTTGCCCAACCATACTCATGATAACGGATGTGCTCTAAAAGAACTCTCATATTCTCATATGATTCCTTCATATGGACCGCATGGATTAAGGGCACAGATGGATGTCTGTTACTGTTATGAACCAATACCACCTTTAAACTAAGTTTAGTGGAATCAATTAATAGACGCCAATCACGTGGATCATGTTTCCGTCCCAGTGCGTTAAAATAAAAGGTTAACTTCTGAACAGTATACTAGATCCCATTCTTGAATAAAGCAATTTGTGAGGTCTTTCTGCCTTTTTCTGTTAAAATTAATATTTACATCAACTTTTTAGTCTGGATGCCAAAAATTCGGACTGCGATTTTGAAAGGCTTAAATCTCGAACTAAGTCAAGAGATTGACCCTGTGAAATTAGATGCGGCACTTTTGGACATCCTGGTAAATCATATGAAGGATCGGCTGTCATTTCCTTTGCGGTTTCTATAACATCACTTGAAGAGCTAGTCGATTTTGGAATATTAAGTGGTTCACTGTGTTTGACAGGTCTTAAAGCGGATGGCAAATTACAATACTTAACCGTATGTTTAGACTTTTGTCCAATACCCTTTAATATTCGTGAGACAAAAATAGCTGTAATCTGTAACATGGTCTTTAGGTTCTTCCCAAACCATTGGCACTGCAAAGGGCATTTTACGATTTGAACTTTTTAAATAAGCCGTTAACAATGTGACACAAGTTTTACAACAGATATGAGGGGCCCATGCTTTGTCTTTGTAACCAACTTTGAAACCAAAATACTACGCTTAAGTTTTAGCACAAGCGGAGTAAAATTACTTTTTTGGGATTTGAAAGTTCGTTCTCCGCACACATAACAAAAACTGTTGGCACTATTTACGCACTGCCTAGGCATTATACCTAAAAATCTTATACACAGTAATTTCAAAAACGTAAAAGAATGTGAACTCAAAAACGTTTTGCTATCCAAACCGATTCGGACACCGTTAGTCTACTGATAAATTTTGTAAAATAAAATGCTCGTAAAATACGCTGTTTACTTCAAACAAGCAGGCAAAACCGGTCTAAACCGGACAAAACCCTGATCGTATGAAATTTTATGTATTGTAAAATCTAAAGCCGCTGGTTATGGAATATCTGTGGGCGATAGAAAAAATATTTTTTCAGATTTGATTCAAACTGAATTAGATACCCCTAAGAATTTTCATGTCACAAATTATGTCTCTTCCAGTGTTATTTGTATTTGACATCAATTGTTGCAGTGAAATAGGGAGCAACTTTTCTAATCTTTCACAGAGTAATAAATACTCAAAGAGGTAAAGGTTGGGTGCAACTCACTTAATCATTTCGACGCTGGATGTTACTTTCTGTGAACATCCATTCTCCCGTTCATTTGCAAGTAAACAAAAATTCAAAAATATTTATGCAAACACTTACATACTCTTATCTGCGGTTCATTGTTGGCCGCCACCTGAGAAGAGCGGTTCACAGACAATTCAGCGCGACAATAAAGTTCGTTACCACACTAACCGCTTCCAATTGATAAACGATGCGTTGATAATGCGAAGCGTTTATGTTGCTGTCACCACTTTTACACAACAATGCGACAGCGCCGTGCTTGTTTTGTGTTCGCTTTCGGGCGACAAACCACTTGATTTCCGGTAGTGCAACATATTTCAATAGGAAATCATTGTAAGGGTTTAGCTGAAGCGCGTGTGTGAGGGTCCTTTCGCGTTGGATTTTTTGATATGCAGATTTTTGTCACTTCAGTAAGGCACCACATTGCACATGTTGGCGCTACGCTTGAGTGATTATCCTGTTGTATCCTTGCGTGGGTTTATCTGCGGCAGAGCATCAGTCACAATATTAAAAGGATTTGCAGAGACGTTTCGAATTATTGTGAATTATTACGCCTTTTGCTCGCAAATGCTCCAAGTACTATACACAACTGCACACATACATACGTACATACGTTGGCATGTTGATGGGAGCGTGTGAACACACAAAAAGGGAAGGGTTTGTCGGAGTGACGCATTGAAAGGCGACAGGCCGTGAAATGATGTGTCAATCGCAAGGAATGCAGTCCTCACTGCTGCTGCTGCTGTACGCTCGATGATTTCAATTTGGGACAATTGTACTTTGTGGCAGTGTTATTTGTTGTTGTTGTGTAGTGTTGCCAACGATTATGCAAATATTGCGGTCGAATGTTAAGCGGCAAATGCCATTATTTGTAGTGGGGTGCCCATATATGTACACATCTATGTATGTTTGTATGTAGATAACGGTATATATTATTATATATAATAGACTCAAATTTGTAATTTAAAGCGTTTTAACTTGAAATACTCATGGAAAATATGAAAAGCTGTTGCGTTTCAACCACTCAGTTTTCCAACTATTTTTTTGGCCCCTCCTTCTCGTGTAGGTGTACGTTTTTCATCGACACCTCGTGTTTCTCTTTAATGGTTAATTAAAAGTTTCACACTAAATTCCTTTGAAGTTGCAATCATCTGCTTTGAGAACTTTGTCTTCTCAATATCACGTGGCCCCGCCACCACGTCCACGCTTAACGTCAAGTTTTTAATTAAATTCACATTGTTTGAAAATTATCGTAGCATAATTTACGGCGTCAACTGAGAAAAGACACTGTGCCCGGCCTTGTATGTGGCGTTGGTGGTTATAAATCGTTAATTTAATGCAAAGGTGCAGCGTAATTTCTGCTCAAAAAGCAATTTTAAAGTTTGCACTTTCAATAATTCCCTCGAAAGAAATACCGTTAAACAAATGAAAACCAACAAACGGCGTTTTGTCTTAGAAATGCCTAAAATTCTGGACCAGTGTATCAAAATAAAACACTTAAATGGCAGGTGACATTACTCTTATAAACACCGCACTGAGAAAACCCTCGCTTATTGTGATGTCAGGAACAAAATTATTTGCAACGAACGGGTGGTTTTAGAGGTGTGGTTTTCTATGAGGCAATACTTTTTTCGGAGTTAGTCTTTTTGACAGCTGTTACTACTTTTACATTCACTTTGGTTGGGTTTCATAATGAACTGACTTACTCCGTAACAAAGTTTGGTCTTTGGGCAGAGGGAATCATTGATCCATATTTATTCAAAAATGAAGCCGGCCATAATGTTACAGTCAATAGGTAACGCTACTGAGCCTTTACTTATGAGTTTTTAGGGTCTGAATTGGGGGAGGTTAGTGTGGATCGTCTTTGGTTTGAACTAGACGGTGACACATGCTATAAAACAATCAAAATTTGAAGAAATTTCAGGAGAGAGTTTTATATCACGTCGTGCGCCTGTGACGTGGCTTCCAAGATCGTGCGATTTAACACCGCTGTACTATTTTTTTATGAAATTATTTGAAGTCGCTTTTATACGCAGATAAGCACGACGCGATTGACAACGTAGATACATATAAGAGAATATGCGCGCGTTGTTGCTGATATACGGCTCCACTTGTTACAAAAAATTATCTAAAAGTAGGACTCATGGCTGGAATTTTTAGTCAGCTGCAGCGGTCACTTGCCCCAAATAATCTTTAAAACATAATGACAAACATTGATGGTTCAGGATCATTAAATTTAACTCAGGTACCGAAAAATATTCTAGAAGCAAAGCCACTATCCAAAAGGTGTTGAAAAATTATAGGAAAAAAGGTTAGGCTGTTCAAAAGTAACCAATGCTCGCGAAGTGACTAACATAATTAAAGAAGTGAAGAAAGACACGATATCGACTTCAACCCGATATATTTAGTAGATCAAATATATGGGTGAAACTCTAAATTTTAAATTCTATTGCCGCTTGAAAGTAAATAGTTGTAATTTTCGTTTTATAAATATGCTCTTCGTTGAATTTGTAATGGAATGGCATGCTTAGAGCAATAATCATACTATTGTGTGATTCATGCTTTACGAAGTCTAAATTCGCAGTAGGATTCAAAGCTACATATGTTTCAAAACGTTAAGTACTGAACTTTATGTATATATGTATACATGTTAGGTTAGGTTCCTCAAGTTGGGGATCGCACTTGGACTGCTATTTAGACATAAATATAAGACTCCTGTGTTCGATCTTATAAGTTGTCAAAGAGTGTTGATGCCAATACAAATTGGCTTAGGAGTTTTTATAAAGGGTGGGCCATATAAAATTTTAAATTTAAAAAGTCAATAAAAAAAAGGCTTGATATTTTTCAAAGGTCTAACATTTACTTAAAAGGTTGTTTTATGAAATTTATTTGTGGAAAACAATTTCGGACAAATGACCACCACGGCTGAGTTTACAGTAGCTTATCCGATCCACCCAATTTTGGAGTACTTTCTCGATGGTTTCAGGCCTTATGGCAGCTACAGCAGCTTAAATCTCGTACTTTAGATCTTGAATTGTTTCTGGATGGTTGACGTAACATTTATCTTTAACAGCTCTCCATAGAAAATAGTCCAACGGAGTTAAATCACAGCTTCTGGGAGGCCAATTCACATCACCTCTTTTGCTGATTATGCGATTTTCGAAGATAGGGCGTAAAAGATTTAGTGTAGCGTTTGCTGTATGGCACGTAGCGCCGTCCTGTGCCCCAAATGGGACAATTCTGCTTGTTAACGTAACCATCGAGGTGGAAATGAGCCTCGTCCGAAAAGATGATTTTTCGGTAAAATTGACCATCCTCGGTTTTTTTTTTCAATATTTTCCAGTTTTCTTCTAGTGAATAGCGACCCATTTCGTAAATTTTAGACTTTTTACTGGATATCTGTCACTTTCCGAATGGTATTTGACGTTTCCAATGTCGAAATATAGATAATTCAAATTTAAAACGTTAGATGGCTCACCCGTTATTACCACTAGCTCAGTTAAGTCCGCTCCCGACGAATAAAGACCAAACTCTATAAGTTCCTCATCATTCCCATCCAGCTATATGGTGCGGTGGCGTGGAGAGCGATATCATCTGAGGAGTCGACCTAAGGAGCGTTTGAGATAAAAATTATGCGG
This sequence comes from Bactrocera zonata, assembly GCA_037783105.1. NCBI lineage: Eukaryota > Metazoa > Arthropoda > Insecta > Diptera > Tephritidae > Bactrocera > Bactrocera zonata. The sequence goes on along the minus strand of JBAWJQ010002831.1, from coordinate 278,687 downwards.
AAGATTTATGGTCTTTTGTGTGTTGACAAAGGCGAGTACGAGTAGGCAGTCGATGGAGTGATGAGCAGTGCGAGATATACGGTGTCATTGACTTAGTTCAGCGAATCAAGAGACAGCGGCTGCGCTGGCTGGGTCATGTTGTCCGGATGGAAAAGAACACTCCAGATTTCAAGGTTTTCGATTCAGTACCCCCGGCGAAACCTCCATTCCGTTGGAGCGATCAGGTGGAGAAGGACCTGACTCCACTTGGTATTTCGAAATGGCGCTAAATAGCGAAAAGAATAAATTATGATGCGCTGTTTGAACTCGGTTATGAACGTGTAAGTGGTATCTAAAGTAGAAGAAGAAGCTTAGTGGAATATCCGAAGGAAAGATCTTGCGGTAGCACAAAAATCGATTTAAGCACAGGGCCGTCCTAGCTCCCGTGGAGTCCAGTTATCCAATAGTAGAACGCACGAGGAGAGCGGAGCACCGACGCGTTCCTATTCTACTAATAGCGGGTTAGTATCTTTTCTTGCTAGTTCGTCAGCTTTGCAGTTACCAGTGCTTTCGCAGTGGCCACGCATCCAGACTAGTCTTATTATAAAGTTACATTCTCCGTCTAGACTGAACGCTCCAATCTGAGATCAGAGGTGCTATTGGGCTCGAGGCTGCGATGTGGTCAAGAACTTCTTACCTGCACGCAGTCACTAAATTAGTAGTCACTATTATCAATAAACAGTTTTCGCGTACAATAAATTCGATGAGAGACTCACTTCTATGAATTGATATTCCAGCTGGCCCAGATTGAGTGTCGCAAATTGGCGTCCAAATCAATGATTATCTATACACGTACTTATACATTTTATTTGCGCATAATTGCGCCAATGTACGACATGCGCAGAGGAATTCCCGCAGTTCGCAAATTAACTATAAATCCAAAGTGATCCGTCAAAGTGTCCATCGCAGCAGCTCATACGTAGCTTTTGGGCCGTACTTGTTCTGAGTTTTTATTGTTGGCGTTACTAATGTCACAACGATTTCAGTTTACCTCAACCAGCCGGGAGATGGGCGGAGAGTTTTTCACAGCTCAACGCTTGCTTTAGTTATTACATTTTGCAATTACAGCTCTAACATATGTACATACATCAGTTTTGTAGAATTTGTCATGTTTCACTGGTATTTACCTCCATTCCACGGCGCTCGTTCATTTGTGTCGGGCGCATTGCTAGCATAAGCCGCGCGCTACATGATTCCGATGTGGACCTGGTGGAATTGTATCTATCGCAATTACAACGTACGAGTACATGTGTACGAAAAACATGTGTGATAGTGAAAAGGTATGCGATATGTCGCTAATATTGTTATTGCTATCGGATTTGTGCTGACCGACCAATTGTTAATTGCATTTTTTGTCTCGGTCATGTCCGTTGGCAACGAAGCGCATTCGGACGCATAGGATCGCATTTCATGTCATTACAACTGCACTGATTCATAATTAATTGAAAGCAGCGCAGACGCATGCTTGACGTGAGTGGCTTGATGGGGGGTGCTTCAGGGCGGGCGGTAACGGGAGGCTGGCGCTATAGTGTAATCAATGAACTGGTCCGGCTACTATTCAGGTGTGCATACTATACATATGTCGCTGGAGCCCATTGTTAATAAATATGATTGCGAAAATATTGTTTACATTTGAAGAATTTCGATTGTTCATTCTACACAGCTCAGCACAGCTGCGGCCGCACCCTTCGTTGCTGCGGCTTATTACAATTCACATTAATATTATTCCATGAGCTAAGTGATGATTTAATGAGGCAGCGGCGCAAAAAGCAGTGGCACGTTATGAATGAAAATGTGTGATCCATTCAATCATGTGGCCAACGAACAAATGGCTTCGAGGCGTGTCGTGGAAACTCTATGTTTAGTATAGTCAAGATGCAATGACTGAACCTTATTAATTTCATATAGTGATATTAATACGAAACTTTACAAATATTAAGAACTGAAATGTTTGCCTTTTAAATGTTATAAAACCATTTACACCGAAATCGCTCAGAGAATACTTCGAATTTTACATACTTTTAGATTTGGCGGTGCTGAGAAGAGTTTGCGCGATTCATATATAGATAACTACTTTTGTCTTTCGCAATTTTCGAAGCATCTACCGATTTAAGCAGAATTTCATGGGCTTATATTATAAAGCATATCTTGAAAATATTTATATAGAGAAAGTTAGGTAAGGTTAGGTCGATGGGTTAATCCTAATCGATTGATCTCACTTGGATAGCTGTGGTTGGTTCTTTGCGCCATGCAAAAACTTCTAAAAATGGATCACCAGATTCTCATTGATCGACAGAGCGTTTTGAACTTATCATAAGTTTGTTAAGGTGGTTAATATCAATATCACCCATTTCGCTAACTTCGCCGACAGTGTGTTTACCGAGATATTTCAGTATCAGCCTGACAAAAGCCGGACAATGCAGGATGAAGTGATAAGAATGATTGACCTTGTTTTCTCCACTCAACGTTGACAAAGAGTGTCCGATAAAATGTTTAGCCACATCGCGTGTGAACTTATTCAGCAGCGTCCAGTCAGAATACCTATAATTGCAGCGGAATTTACGTTGCTAAGATCAACTAGTTCAGAGGGTTTCCTACGCTTCAATCTGGGACAAAAGAATCTTGTCACATAAGTTCTGGTTGGTTTATAGATCCAGTGCTAAAACGCAAGAGTACATGTAGTACCGTTTCGTTTCTAATCGGATGCAATTGGGGTAAGAACGAGGCTTGTGGTGTTGTTACAGCGATAATGCACTTCTTGCCTAGTCATCGAGGTCAAAGTCAGTAAAGCCGCTGTGCTATCGGGTTAATGCAGACCTATCTGAAGGCAGTTGCACTTCGGAGCAACACATCTACAGATAACTTGTTGCTGAAAGCGTTCACATTGGCCCAGTAGCCTGAAATTAGAGTTGATTGAGAGCCATTGACAGAAGATTCCAGCTCCAACCCCATCTGTGAAAAAGGTCACTGCACCAGTGATCTAGATTGTCCCTGCTCTAAATCTCTCATATAACTAGTTCTTCTATGTTTTATAACAGCCTCTTTGAGCACATTTCCCCTGCTCATCTGGTGTAATTTTCCATTAGAGAACGTCCCCAAAAAACATTAATTGCCTAACTACAGTCGGGACACCATTTTTGATGAGAGGCCCCATCTCTTCATCTCAAGTACTCCTTTATAATAGTTTAATGGGCGCGATACCTTCTTCACTCTCCGCTCAATGTTTGGCTTCCTTGAGAGCTTTTTTTGAAGGTTATGTCCTAAGTACTTCACCCGTCACCGGGGTGCACCGATTTACTTGCTAATGGAGCTTTCTATTAATTGGATTGGAATAGTAATCTGAAATCCAATGCTTTCCATCGTAGAATGTATTGCTTAACTGCTTTGCAACACCTTCTAAAGACTGCTAGTATATTTTTGTCCCAGTTTAAGTCCATTTTTCAAAGAAGTGAAAAGATTCATGAAGAGATTACCTCGAATAAATCTTGACATTGATCTGGTCGATAATCTATTTCGCTTGGCATTATTTTCTGGTTTCTAAGAGACAACGACTGCGTTCGCGAATACTTACGTAGGTTGCTATGTATATTTCTGGACTAGGCAACACTAAGTGTTGCCAGGTGCAATCTGACATTTCCATTGGAAAGTTTGACATTTTTTAGCATAACATCACTCATAACGTTTTGTCATTTAATCGTGAATTGTTTTATTTACAGGGAATTAAAAAATTCATCTCGGCAAAAAAATGGAATTAACTCGTGAACATTTTTGTGCGATCATTTTTCACAACTTTCGACGTGGATTATCACGCCAAGAGTGCATCGATGAACTAAAATCTTTGTATGGCTATGAAGTACCATCCTATAGCACTGTGAAAAACAGGTACAACGAATTCAATCGTGGCCGACGCTCACTCAAAGGCGAATTCCGTGAAGGTCGTCCAAAAACAGCCGTTGTGCCAGAAAACATCGATGCCGTACGTGAACTGATAATGCAAGACCGTTATGTAATATACCTTCAGATAGAGGCATGCCTATGCATTTCTCCCACCAGCATACATTCGATATTGCATGAACACCTGGCCGTAAAAAAGGTTTGTTCTCGTTGGATCTCGCACAATTTGACAATCGCTCAAAAAAAGGCTCGTGTGGATTGGTGTAAAGAAATGCCCGAAACAAAACTGCAATCGACCGTGTGGGTCTTCCAAGACGAGCCAAATCCAACGAAAAAAAAACATTTTCGTTGATAAATATGCCTATTTTTATTATTAGGCATGGTTTGAATTATGTCCATTTTTGTCACCCACTGAAGATGTTGTTAAGCATGAGTACTTTAAAATTTGATAGTTCGTGGATGTTTTGATTTCTTTGAATTTTTTCCTAGTCATTCTAGGATTTTGAAGAGAGGAGGACCGTTTTTCTTTTCTTGATTATTCTTGCTTTAGAATGCTCTTCAGGATTTTTTCAATGCTCATAAAAGTTCCTTAGTGATTTTCGTTTAAATATATTTTCAGAAAAACTACGGACTTATATGTATGTTACACATACGTATACGACTTATAATAGCAGTAATGAACAATCAATATGTTATTTAATTAGTTATTAGTTTGTTTGGCTAAATAAGAGTAATTTAATTTTATAAGTAACAGAACAAAAAGTTTTCCGACTAGTTTCACTAGACTGTGATTCAGAGTAGAGTAGATATTTAAAGTTCAGCGAAATCACATACCTTTTAAAGGGTTTAAATGTACATACGCGAATATGTATGTGTTTATTTGTGTTCCGAAAAGCTCACTTGCATATGCTCCGCCTTTTTCGCATTTAAACTGCCCATAGGATATGAGGGAAATTAAAGTTTACTAATTTCATTTAAAAGTGAACAAAAAAAAGAAAAGCAATTACTAACTTCGGATGCGGCAAACTTTAGATACTCTCTTATTTGTTAGTAAGGATGTGTGTGATGTGTGTGAAATATAGTATTTAATGCAGAAATTTGTGTATACATTAAATATTCTTTATTAGGGAAATTGTACTAAATTTATATACATATATAATGAATCGGAGGCAGTTGGGAACACAATTTCCCTAAGCTACTCTATACCATTCAGATTTTACAAGGATTGTTTGAAACAATGTACCATAGAGGTACAGCTAAGGTCTAGGAGCACAAACAACACATTATTTTTGCGAAGGTCCAGCCTTCGGGCGACTGCTACTTGATATCTTCGGTTCTCAATGGTTTAACTTAAGATGCATCTGGAAAAAATGGTTAAGGTTTAATTCGGTAACCACCCGGTAGCAGAATGGTTTATGGGGTTAGGGGTAGTTAGAATTTTCAAAAACTTATTTGTTTTTGTTGCATTTTCGTTAAATGTAATATCTTAAAATTTCACGTTGATCCGATAATTAGTTTTTGAGTTATTCGAGAAATAACAAAGAGAGCAATTCAAAGCGCTAGTGTGAAACTTTAAACGCGTTTTTCTATAAACTTTTTTTTTTTGAACTGTTGACAACTGTAACTCGAAAATCGCTCAGAAGATTTTAATGAAATTTATACAGCTTTTAGAATACATAATAAACTCGGGCCTGATCGAAGGATTTTTTGTTTTTCAAAAATTTCGATTTTTTAAGACCAATTAACTCTTGATTTTTTCCCAAAAGTTTAGAAAAAAATTTCCTGAGGCCGCCAATTTGTTAATTTAAAAAAAAAAAGTTTATCTATTTATAAAATTAATTTTTTTGTCCGATTGATTTTAGATGAATCTCCAAGGACTTATAGTTGTCACCGCAAGTACCTGTTTTTGGAACTGGGTCAACACAAACAACTATAACTTTGGAAATTAAAATTTTTTGACATTTTCATGACTTCAAGTCAACACATTATATAATAATGCCATATTACTACTTTTGTAAAATAACACGAAAAAAGTACTGAAAATTCTCATTTTTTCGTGCCTGTGACTATCCCTAACCCCTTACGTGCGACGGCTTGTGGTCTAGCCTTCCTGTGTCTCCCTTTTCAATCAACCAAGAGGCCAGGGGAAGGTCTGGAAACATTTAATTAAAGAGAAGTAAGACTAAGAAAATATTCCCACGATATTTCTTTAAAGTAACCACTTATTGACGTTTATTTCCAGTATAAAGTAGCCTTAGGTATACTGGTTTCATATTTTTTTTTATCTATATGAGGGTTATGTGCACAAAACTTTTGTATTCTGTGCAATATATTGCGGTTGTGCGAATTTCATAACGCCGATACCATATAAAATATACCAATATAAATAACTATCGTCCACCTATCTGTCTGTATATACGCGAATTAGTCCATTGGTTTTAGAGCTTTCGATCTGAAACTTTACACATCTCCTTTCCTATCATATGAGTGAACCATTTGCATGTATTATTTTCCGACACAACAGAATTGCTATCAGTAGATATTATATGCTCGGTGCAACTGAAGTTCAAGTTTTTTCTTGTTTTCTCTAAAAAAAAACAGCTAAAAGCCGATTTTAAAGAATTTAATTTTGTTTCAGATTTTTAGAAAAACTTAGAAATGTAATTTCAAAGCACTTTAGGCTTGCTTTACCATTCTTGAAACATTCGGGATCATTATATGTACTATTCTTTTAACTCCTGACATTACTTTAATACCTAAGAACAAACAGAAATAGACTTTTTAATAATGTTTGTAGTTTATCTGAGAAATCGGTTTGGGTATTTTTGAAATCTAAATTTGTTAAGTGTGACGAACGTTATTAACATTTTAGATTTGCCGATGTAATAAATATTAATGTGTATAAGAAATCGGATAAAAATGTTACACTTTACGAAGTGCAATTTTAATTTTCGAAAATTCATGCTTTATCAGGAAATTAGGGTAGTTTGTAAATTACTCGTATCGTGCAATGCTCTCAATACAAGGTACAATAATTTTAAAACAAAATATGTCAAGTGGATCATTTTTTTACATGGCAAATCACTGCAGGCGGTTGCTAGTCTTGAAAAAGCATACAAATATTGCACAATTTCTGAAGATATTCTTGTCAGGACTTTTCACATTTTTTACTAAATTTCGCTCAAAATGAAAATGTTCGTGATAGTTATACAAAAATTGTGTCGCAGTGCTTTTGCCACTTGGCTCCACTTCATGCGGCGACGTCCATTCTCGCTTTTGCTGTCATTGTTGCTCGTGAATATTGTCGGTCGTGTTTGCTAGTTACTTTGTTGTTGCTTCATGCGCATTTGACAACAGCTGCTGCATATTTGCTTCATCTCGGCATCCAATCGTAGCGCCTCCTATTTAGAAAGTCCACGAATCAAATACAGACTTTGCTTATATCGAGCCACCTGACTAGTTGCTTTTTTGTTGGAATTGCAGCGAAGAGCAATAACAAGTAAATAGTGTGATAGAATGACGTTAACTGCAACTTGCATTTTATATAATCGTGAACTGCGCGATGTCATATTCGTACTAGTATGTGTGTACATATATACGTATGTAAGTAAGTGTATGCATGTATTTATTGTAGTAAATAAATAAAAGTGTAATTTATTTACTTATCTGTCACCAACGCAGCTGATTTTTTACCACATCATCTTCCATTCGGGAGGTTCTTTGCTCAGCGCAAAGTTACGACTTCACCCCGCCTGCTTTTGTAGATTCGCTGAACGCCGCTGCACTTGCAATTTGTCCATGGAAAATTGCTTTTCTGCGCATTTGTCAAATAAATTTGATTTCTGTTCAGTTTGCCTTAGTTCCACTGCACACTCACCTCCCTCTTCACGTATAACCCCGGCTAGCTGTCATAGCACAGCATTTTACTGCACATGATGATGTTGTTTGCTTGCTACCAACCAACTTCACCAACTCCTTGCACTTTTCTTATTTCCTTTTTCATAAATTTACGTTTTCCATTAAAACACGTCTTTGAATTTAAATTGGATTTTAAAAAGTTAACCAAATGCATTCCGCTTGCATTTCCTTGGCCATGAATGAATAACCAAAAGGCGATCCCACCATGTTGCTCGTAATATAACGGCATTATTTTTTTAATCAAGCTTAACAAATTGCAGAATATAGAAGATAACAACATACAATCTTATAATTATCGTGGAAGATGAAATTGCAATTTTCCTAAACCGAAATATGTGGCAGGTGTGCGCTAAGCTGACAGTGCACGCCCAGGTATAGTATAACAGTTTTAGTCGGCGAAGGATTAAAACATGTAGAACTCTCTAATTGTCGGATAAGATTGTATGACAAATGGATGGAAAATTTTGGCTTTATTTTCGAACTGTTTTTGACGTTAAACTTAATATTTTTATATGAAAAAGGCTGCATCGTGAAAAAGGACTATCCTCTTTGTCAATACTATGTGACCTCAAATATTCATGATAATAACAGAAATATGCCAGGGATTTCTTTGAGATTCGGGACATTCGGAAGCAATTAAATACTGGTTAAAAAGTATATATCTTCTTCGTACTTTACCGGTTAAACATAATGAAGATTGAATGTGGTTCTGTGTAAACTTCGATTGCGGCGAACTTTGAATGGGGGCATATGTGCTATAGTAGTCCGATCTGAACAATTTTTTCGAAGTTGTACTGCTGCATTTTTCAGTAATCTGTGCCAAGTTTCGAGATATATTGACAAGAACACAGTTTATCATACAAAGCTTTTGATTGCTATATGCTAAGGTATCCCGGTATCGGAAGGTTCAACAAATTAGGAACTTTTTGGGAAGAAAGGGATGTGAGCAATATTTCAGATCCGTATTTCAACAACGCAGGCACTGGTACGCATACGTAGGTTTCCTTTTACATTTCAGTATTCACCAGGGTCTCGCAATCTGGCAATTCACAAATTTATTGCGAAGTTTGAATTTTCTGCCGCCATAACGGGTGATCCAAGTAGAAGTAGTTTCGCAATAGCTTGTTTTTATTTATTACGAATATTCTTGTTCTCTAAAAAATGTGTTTCGTGCGCTTCGCTCACCTTAAGGTCAACATAATCGGCCTACTTAGCGTACTACTCGCAAAACCATCATCCATCTTGAGACCCAGCATTCATAATTGGATAACATTCGACCGAATAGACCACGTCCAGCACATAGTGAAGAAAATATAGTAACAGTAGCTGAGAGTGTACATGAAGACCATGGAGAGTCGATTCAGCGCCGTTCGCAGCAATTCGTACTGACGTATAGACCGACTAGTCGAGAGTTCCAAGAAGATCCGATGTTTTCGAGTCAAATTTTGTTCTTCGATGAGGCCCTTGTGGGCAACCTAAACATATTAAAAACATGTCATTTTATCCAGATGTGGTTCATGGGCTGGTGGAATCATTTGAGCGAGATAATCTTAAAAAAATAAATGTCAAAAACACATTCCCCATCAAATTTAAATGTATGTGTTTTTTTCTAAAAAGTAGGAAACCTCGAAATGGATCTCCCTTTACATACAGAATGTTTTGTCATACGATATGGGTTTCGGTCTCTTAAACTAAACAGCTTAACACAAGACGAGTTAAGTAAAGGTCGTCCAAAATCAGCTGTTGCTACAAAAACCAGAAAGCCGTGTGCAGATTTATATTGCCAAATGGTCATTTGACCAATCGTGAAATGGAGATAACTAAAGGCAATAGTGGGATCAGCATGCAATCAATATTGCATGAGCATTTGATTTTAAAAAAACTTTGTTCACTGAAACCAACACGATTTGGCAATTTGCAAAAAAGTGTGGTATCGATTGCTCAAGAGAAATGCAAAAAAATACAAAAGCGGCGATTCGTGGATTTACGCGTACATATAAGCATTCGACTGTATGGGTGTTTAAAGAAATCCAAAAAAGTTGTTCGCTTACGGAGCACTTCCAAGCAAATGGACACCTGAACATGTCGAAACCATATGCTATACAGTGCAATAAATTTTGAGTACACCAGTAGTATGGTACACCATTATTTGCTTGCCAGTTGTCTTTCAAGAAATCAGAAAAACCAGCCGCCGAAAACGAATCTCTCTTCATCACGACAATGCAAGCACCCATTTTCACCTGAATCACCTTCATTTTGAAGCACTTAAAACATCGATTTGATAAGTAAATCACCGTAAAGTTCTGAGTTGGCAACCAACGAATACTTTTTATTCCCATAGCAATAAAATAAACTGAAAGGTTAATGTTTTTCGAGACCTGAAAAGGCGGTTTATGCGTTCAGAACTATGTTTTAGTGATACAAACCGCAATCAAAGTCGCAAAAGTGTTTTCACAATTGGTTCAAACGCTTGCAGAAGTGTATAGATCTTAATTGCGAATATTTTGAAAAATAAGAAAGCGATTTTCGCTTATTAATATTTGATTATGTTCTCTAACCCAAAATATAAAAGACAACTCTCGTATATACAGACAGATGGACCGGGCTAAATGGACTCAGCTTGTCATGCCGATAGTTTATAGATATTTATCTTGTAAGATCTCTGATGTTTATGCTGAAAGGCTTAGTTTAGTTTAGTTTAGTTTAGAAGAATTCATTGTATGTATATGTGACAGAGGAGGAATATAACTTTTCCGTGTAAAAAATGTGATTCTTATTAAATAGAGCGCCTGTTCTTCATTGGTCCTGTCTAGTGCAATATTCATTTTCATTGTAAAAATGCATTGCTTTCAAAACTTTTCGAAAGTTCATGAATATGAGGACATGAACTCATACTCCTATTTACATACTTATACAAGTAATTGCCATAACTTAACTATTAGAAATGGTGTAAAACTTCGCACTCTATTAAATAATTAACTGATTCATGGATTCCAAGGTCAGAAGCTGAGATGAAAGCCCTTACCACTGCGTTATAGATTCTGGTTTCAGGATAAGGGCTAATTGAGATTCCGAAGGGGATTTAATTAATTTGATGTAAAATATATATAATCATAAACAAGCGTATCAATTATTTTAATGAACACGAAGCGGAAGCCCACGGCATGGCACTGTTGCGGTCAGCAGGCGCTGCTAACCCTCGTGCGAAGCATTTGTTAATGGTTGATGAGCAGGCTATAAAATTGACCAGAAGTTAAATTGATAGTATGCCGCAGAACACTGATTGTATGTACATGTGTGGGCTGGCAGAAAACATTTATGGATGTGTAATGGAAGCGTTGACTGCGGGAAATAAGCGAAGACCAATATCTAGTGCAGAAACCAATTGAGCAGAACGGCACACAGTCGAACTGGGGAGTCTCGAGCCGGTGACAAAATAATGAAGGTTCGGTTAAAGGTGTTGAAGTGTGCACACCAGTGCGTGCGTGTGTGTGCGAGAGCCATATGCATTAGGTGCATGTGCGCTCGTGCGTCGCCGGCCGTAAGGTGTTGTGTTGAGGCTGGCGTGCAACCACTATAATGCATGTCCGAAAATACCAATTACAATAAAATAGGGTAACTAAGTGCTCACCATTATATCAAAAGATGGTTAATGTATGTGGTCATTTGGCAAGCAATTGAGGTGTTGCCTAACAATAGTTCCTAAACACCTCACCAAATTGTTTAATATATATTTAAATGGAAAACCGCAAATGTACTGGCGAGTATGTGTGTGTGTGTTGAATAGATTATCAACTCAACAGATTTTCAATTTAATGTAAACCGGGGGAAAGTTAATGTTCGACATTTCCGGCTCACTGCCTTCCTGATTGCCGTGCCAAATGTATTTATTGTTTCTGATGATGGCGTCGGTGACTTCACCCCAAATACAGACCGGTTGGTCATTGGCAATATGCATGAGCAGATACACGAATTTGTCAGCAAATTTACTGTCTTTTTGTTTCATCGCCTACTGTAAAATTTCAACATGTGCCGTTACATTTTGCCCACCTATCTGGACTTTTCTCGCTTCCCCTTAAACGCTTTTATTGCACAGAACGCTGCTGCCGCCCAGAGCAATTTGGGACAATTTCCATTTGCGGATTCGCTAACGGTTGTATGTGAGTGTTCCAAATAATTGCCGCATTGACCATTGTCCATCATTTCTTCCCTTGAATATTACTCGATTTTCGACTTCTCAATTTGTGTCGAGCTTTGTGTTAATTGTTTTTAAAATTGCCGCCGATTATGTTGCACACATGTGACCATACGCCTGTCACTGCGTGAGCATTGTAAAATGTTACACTTTGCAGAACAAATCACCGTCGCAATCGGTGGAACAGATTAGCGCATTTATGTTATGTAAATACATACATATGTTCATGTGGACATAAGTCGATTGTATGCAGATATGAACGCGTTTATCTCAAAAATAAATTTTTTAAGTCGATGTATATTATTTATGGAAAAAGTTATTAAGCGTTTTTGTTCAATTTGTGTATCATATCGTATGTATCTTTGAAATAACTTATCTATTAGCTGAAGGCATGCTTTTTTATTACAAATATTTTTTTTCGAGCCAATAAATGGCTAACATTCTACCAATATTATTATTGGAATGTCAAAAACTCAAATTTTAATTACTTCCCTAGTTCAATAACAATATACTCTTTAAATATGTATGTTTTATATGCTTTTTCAGTTACTTTTTGAACACAGTTCTTCAACACATATTATTAAAATTTGATAAATGTAAAGGATCAACGTCAAACATAACAAAGATTAAAGAAATATTTATTTTGCCGCCTTTAAAGTTATCCCCATCAGACGTAATACACTTATGCCAACTATTTTACCAGTCCTTGAAACCCTTTTCATAAGCACTTCTTGGAATGGCCTTCAGCTCTTTCAGCGAATGCGTTTTTGGCGTTAAATCAAGCAAAATCCATGAATTTTTCTTCCACAATTTCATCCATTTTCGACGTATGTTCACCGCCTAAATACGGCCAAATAAAACTCCTAATTGACCGTCTGGTAAAAATTCACAATCAGCTTGATTTTTGAGCGGCTTTGCCGAGTTGCTTTTTGGTTTCGGTTAATTTTTTTTTACTCCATTCCGATTACACTGATCAATAAAAAAATTTTGTTTCTGTGTAACAAGAAAAATTTTGGCTGATTCTATTAGGAATAAGGTCAAGTAGAGTAGAATTAGTAGTCTAAAATTTTAGATACGAATAGTTTTATTGTAATATTATTTCTTAACTTTTATGAAGTAACAAATTATTTTAACAAAAATTAAATTATTATCAATGTTATAATATTAAAATAAATACTTTATTATGAATTTCTCATGTATTTCGCGTCAGGATCGTCCCTCTGTAATCCCCAGCAATAATCAGCCAGCATAGTTAGACTCCATTTTCCCTGGTATCGTTTTTCTCTGGTAAAAATGTCTTGGTGGAATCGTTCCCCGTGTTCATCACTAACGGCACCCAAGTTTGATGGAAAAAAGTCTTAATGTGAATGTAAAAAATGTATTTTCAAGAACATATTGCAGCTTAATGCTTCATAATTCTCTAGAACTTCCTCAACAATAGTTTTATAGTCATTTGATCGGTGATTTCCAAGAAAATTTTCAGTGATTTTTATAAATGAGTTTTTCCAGATCATTGAACTGGTTTTTAAATATATCATCTTTTATCACTTGCCTGATTTGAAGACCTACAAACACGCCCTCTTTAATCTTGGCGTCACTGATTTTAGGGAATTTTTCTTTTAGCTATTGAAATCCAGCGCCATTTTTATCCATTGCTTTTACAAAGTTTTTCATCAGACCAAGTTTTATATGGATAGGTGGTAAAAATATATCTTCAGGTTGTACTAATGGATAATGTTTCACATTTTTTATTCCTTTTAAATCTCCATTTTCCATTTATGATCGTCGTACTGAATCTTTTCTAAAAGAAATTTCATTTTTTCATAGGATTCTTTCATGTTAGCACCATAACCTAACGGTATGGAGGAAACATTATTTTATTTTTGAAGAATCTATAAATAAATGCCACTCTTCAGTTTTGTGTTGTGTTCCCAAAGTATTCATAATATCACAAACACTGTTACAAAACATCAAATCATTATCTTGTGAAAAAAAGCTTTTTACTCTTCATCTCGATGACGAAAAAAAGTTATTTTTGTTTTTGGTTGCAATAAATTCCATCCTTTTAATCGAGATCCTAAAAGTTTTCCTTGTTATTTAGACAAGTGCAAATCACGAACTAAATCATTAAGATCTCCTTGAGATAGTACTTAGGTGTGGCGTTTCTTCCTGGAGACAGATAGATGAAGAAGCAATTTGAAAATCAGGATTAGTATTTATATTATCTGTTTCTTCTGATTCAATTGAAAGATCAGAGCTCTGAGGTGGTTTTGGTGTAGGTAGTTCTTCACTGTGAGGAATTGGTTTTTTAGCAGATGACGCATCAGGATACTTAATTTGTTTTTTAGTTTTAATTGTAATGCCTTTTGTATTAGTCAGACCCAACCCGTAAGAAGTCCTACATACGTAACACAACAGATGTGTAGAACCCACACTTTATCTTGCTGTTCAACAGGAAAACTGAAATAACTTTCATACAATTTTTTTATTAAAAGTGTTAAATTTCTTCGTTGAGATACAAAAGTTATTTCACTACAAATGTAACAGAACTTGTCAGGATCATTTTTACTCTTTCTTGACGTTCTTTAAGAATCACTCCACTCAGCAAACACAAAATACAGCCACTTTTCTGAAAAATAAAGCACTGAATTAGAAAATAATAAGGAAAAGGCGATTAATATTAAACTTTACTGATAAGTACCGGAACACGGAAACTAGTCCTAATCAAATAAATATACGTATGATTTTGTAGAGAGGTTAGGTAGATGTTTCGAAAGTACTGCTTACATTTTTGGTAACAAAATTTTGTTGACCAGTGTTATCATTGACTTGTTTGCATATCAAACTCTTAAACCCATGTCTCATCGGCAGTTATAATGCTCTCTATGAATGTGGTATCGGAATTCACACGATGAAGTATGTCCAAAGGGACCTGTTTAGGGTACTCTTTTTGAAAAAAATTCAGTTCAAAAATTCACCAAAATCATTCGAATGGACTCGTGAGAGATGTTGAGAGCTTTCTTGCCATCTCTTTAACACTTTTAATATTTTCATCAGTTGAAGAGGTCGAAGGTCAAGAACGAGACATGTCTTCATAAATCTCTCGACCGTTTTTGAAGGCTTTGTACCACTCGTAAGCTTGAGTTTTAGAAATACAAAATTTGAGACAGACTCTTTGCTCGATATTTTGATTCATTGCAAAAATCGCAACGCTCTACTGAGGTGTACTGACTTAAGCAGCTGTTGTAAACAAACTGACTGACAGATCGCGCCCATATTTGGCATAGTAATTGATGGCAGACCTACCAACTTAGCAAAAGAAATTTTTTGGAAATATCATTTACCAGGGGAATTTAAATTACAAATTCCGGGAATTTTTTATCACCATACGCTGCTGGAGAATATTTTCTATAAAAACGATATCGACAAAGTTGAAATGTGATATTCTGTTTTACTTAATGAAATTTTCGCTTTATTTTCGAAAGTAATTCGGATGCCAGCAAAAACAATGGTTGTGAATAAGAGGGTGAACATCTACACCAAAGTTATTTTCTCAAAATGAAATCAGTGATTTAAGTGATGAAGTTAGGAAAGATAAATCAATATGTGACCTGGTCTACGAAAAGGGGGCTTAGGTGTCAAAAAAAAAAAAAAATGATTTTTTGACACCTAAGCCCCCTTTCCGTAGACCAGGTCACATATGTCAAAGCGTTTAACGTAAAAGTATATTATTTTAGTGACATTTGTAGAAAACTCCAACATATAGTATGGAAAAAAGGGAAAGGTGGAATTGAAAGGTACATATTTTGTTTATTTTGAGTTTATAGTCAAAAAATTCCTAGATTGCTATTGCGTACCAAATATGAATAAATTGTGTACAATATGCTAACAAGCTGGCAGACTCTACGAGCAAATAGGAGTATCACGTTAGACTATCTCCGTAATAATCTAGATACATTTTCGGA
This sequence comes from Bactrocera zonata, assembly GCA_037783105.1. Lineage (NCBI taxonomy): Eukaryota > Metazoa > Arthropoda > Insecta > Diptera > Tephritidae > Bactrocera > Bactrocera zonata. The sequence goes on along the minus strand of JBAWJQ010002831.1, from coordinate 262,676 downwards.
TCATATTGGCAATTATAGGATCTCATACGTTTATTTTTGGATATTACAAACATTGTGGAAAATAAAGCAGTGTTTGTTCTTACATACTTTTCTACCCTTGAAGAGGGAGCTATGATTTTGCGCTAATTATTGTGAGCTTTATGTGACATTCTGAATTGAACTGTTTATTGACTTTCTTATAATTCATTTACGAATATCGTAAACCTTTTTTTTTTGTTTCTAGGTGTATCATGGAAAAAATGTTCATTATCTAACCGGAAGATACCAGATATAAGTGATATAAAGTACATATGAAATAACAATATTCGATGTCTATAATTCAAAAAAGCAAATACTGAACCATGTGCACAAACCCCCTATATTTTGCTTCTTTTTTATAAATCACACTGCTCTAACTCTTGGGCAGGGAACATCATTAATGTGCCGAGAAGTCAGTAAATCAAAACTGTATTTTCTAAATTGACAACGCTGCGAAAGCTAATGCATTGAGAGCGTGAATAGTTTATAAGCATCCGCAGAAAAAACTTCCATGGTTACATTGTCTATCTCTGAGCAGGAAAAATAATGAATTGCTTCTGAAAGTTGCTGGATACAGTGCCGCCTCTAAAACTTAGAACGCTGAAAGCCGCAAAAGTCACATAAATCTGAGAATCACTTGTCGTATTTGTCCTGACAGATGAATGAGTTGTGTGCTATCAAGTGTGAGGCAATGTTGAGGATAAAAGGAATAATTGCAGTTAAGTTGAGTGTAACAGAAGACGAAGTAGCGTACATTAAATTTTAGTAATATTAAAAGGCGCAAAGCTACAACAGTTAATGCCTCCCGAACCGCGAGGAATCATGCCACACACACGCAAACATACAAATGTGTGTAGAAACATTGTAGAACGTTGTGGAGGGCAAGAATTGCTTGTAACACTGAATTAGGCGCATTTGTAAGCCAAATTGTGTGTAAGCGTCCAGTTTGAGTAGATATTTTAAGAGCAGTGATTTGGTTGATTTTGTTCCGTATGGGACGAAGGAGGCGAGACGGACGGACGGCAGTGCTAGTAGTAGCGCATCATTCCACTTCATTGGCGGCTTTTGCAACATTTGTTTGTGACGTTAATATATACAATAATTGCGGCGGTTGTTGTGGCCACAATAATAACAACAACCAGTTATAAAAGTAGACAATGAGCGGTGGCGTCTCTACCCTCTGCGCTGGTACCAATGGTATGTTGCGCAGCGCGGCGAATGGGCACTCCGCGAGAGGGTGGGTAGAGAAGGCCCCCCTTGTTGGCAGTTTACTAAACGTTTGCATTAGATCCTTAGTGCTTATTACGAATTGTTGTGTTTAAGGGTTTTAACTGTGGTTTCTGCTTCTAGATGACAAGCTTAACGAATCGCATGCCAAATATTGCAAATGAAGGCAAATAAATAAACAGAAAAATGTGTTTTTTATTTATCTGAAAACTAGCGGATGTTTAACAAAAGCTTAAGTTGTGAAGATATTTTGATATTTTTTACCTACTTTCAGAATTTTATTTGAAACTTAAACACTACATTTTGAAGCTTCGTCTGATGACGCGAACGGTGGACACCTTAAGGGGTTATTGATAGTCAGAGGCACGAAAAAATGAGAATTTTTAGTAATTTTTTTTGCTATTTTACATAAGTAGTAATATAAAAATTTAATTTTCAAAGTTATAGTTGTTTGTGTTGACCAAGTAAAACAATCAACCATAAGTCCTTGGAGAGTCATCTAAAATCAACCGGACAAAACAATTACTTTTATAAATAGATAATCCTGGGCCTGATCGAAGGATTTTATTTTATTTTTTTTCAGAAATTAACAAAATGGCGGCCTCAGGAATTTTTTTCTAAATTTTTGGGAAAAAATAAACAGTTAATTGGTCTTAAAAATTCGAAAGTTTTGAAAAAACAAAAATCCTTCTATCAGGCCCGATTTTATTATGTATTCTAAAAGCTGTATAAATTTCATTAAAATCTACGGAGCGGTTTTCGAGTTAGAGTTGTCACCAGTTCAAAAAACATAGTTTTGAGAAAAACGCGTTAAGGTTAAGGTTTCACACTAACGCTTTGAAGTGACCGAGCTCTTTTTTATTATTTGTCGAATAAATCAAAAACTAATTATCAGATCAACGTGAAATTTTCAGAGAATATTTTTAAGATATTACACTTAACGAAAATGCAAAAAAAGTACAGTTTTCAGCACACTTATTATACCCTCTTAAGATTTTCTCATACATTATAAATTTTTGACGAGTTACTAATTTTTGTATAACACCTATAACTTATCGTGTGAGATATAGAGTTGTATATAAATAATCACAATGTCGAGATAAGTTGATTTTCGGGTGTTTGCGTGCTCGTCCTGTTCAACATAAAGTGAAAATGGGTGAAATCGGATGCTAACCATAGTGGGCATGGTATACACAACAGTAATGTTGAAAATGACTAAAATTGCGATAACTCCATACATAAATACGGCAGAAGAATAAAAAATTAAACCGTCAATATGGTGCTTGAAGGCTTCTGAGGAATTGGGGTAAAAATATAACAGTGGGCGTGGCACCGCCCATATTTAGGTGAAATCTCATACCTTAGGAGCTACTTGACCAACTAAATTTAGTGCATTATATAAAATATGCATACTAATATCATAGTCTGAAAATATGTAAATCGGACTGTAACCACGTCTACTTCTGATAAATCACTACTTTAAATGTTAAGTCATTCAGACTAACAAGCACTGATGAAGTTATCGGGATAAACCTTTTTAAAGATACTTACAAATAAACGAATGAGGTGTGAAATCACCTAGATACAGAACCTGTTTAACTCAGTGCCGAAAAAATGGATAAAATCGGGGCAAAATACTACTCTATAAAAAATACTAAGTGTTTTTCATACAATTTTGTGTGTGGAATAAAATTCCGCCGAAACATTCACAATGTTGGAAAACGCCTTCGGTGATAATTGTCTATCGCGAACTAATGTTTTTGATTGGCACAAATTATTCAAAGAGGTTCGAGAACGCTTTGACGACGAACTACATCCAGGAAAGCCATCAACATCAACTGAAGATGCACACGACAATAAAATAAAGAAGTTGGAACTTGAGTATAGATGATTAACAGTCAGAGGTCTTACTGGCATCGTTGGAACATCGAAAAGATCAATGAAATCAATTTTTAAAAAAGTATTTGGGCTTGAGATAAGTGAAAGCACGATTGGTTCAAAAATCACTAATTTTTTTGGAAAAACAGCGTTGTGTTAACGTCTGTGATATAACGCTTTCCATCTATCACGATGACATGAAACATACTATTATTGGCGATGTGTCTTGGATCTATGCCTACGACCCCGAAACAGACTATCAATCGGCCGAATATCGTGACAAAGCTAAGTCGGAGGCAAAAAACCCACGTCATAGTTATTCAAAAATCAAGGATATATTGACAGTATTTTTCGATTACCGAGGTGTGGTGCACTCCGAATTTCTTCCAAACTGTCAGCATATAATTCTATTTGAGTGCTATGAGTCGTTTGCGCGAGGCTATTCGTAAAAAAGGCCGGAATTATGAGCCGACAACTCTTGGTTTTTGCACCACGATAATGCACCGTCACATCCCGCCTTGAATCTTCGTGAGTCGTGATTCGGCTGTTTTGGTTCTCTGTGAATTCTGGCTATTCAGGAAACTCAAACGATCGCTCTGGGGATTCCGATTTGAAGCAATTGAGGACACTAAACCTGAATCGTTAAATACATTATTCCGGAAATTGATTTTACCCACTGCTTCGAGGACTGGATGGAATGTTGGCAAATATAGGTTTTAAAGAATAAATTAAGAATTTTAAAATTATGAGTGAAGTCTTACTATTTTTTGGTCTTAGTTGTTAAGTGAATATATGTAAATATTTATGTTCGATTTTCACGTTGACTTTAAACTCTATATTATCGGTCTTATGTTCGTTATTTTAATGAGACGCAGAAAGTATCTCTTTCTAATGACAGTGTATGATTGTGCGCAAAGTGACTAGAATTGGGTGAAACTTCGCCTAGTCTCCAAATACCTAATACAAAGATTTTCAAACCATCCGGCAGTATTTATGCCTTATAATTTAGTAGCCAGAGTGTCAGATATTGCAATAAAATTCAGGAAACATCTTTTTCTGGTAATAGTTGATAAAAAAAAGTCAATACTAGTACTCCACCCTAACACATCTCAGCTAAATTAAATCAACGAATAATTTGGCATATATTAATGACTGAAATTAGGAATTAACCAAGCTGCCATATATTGTTTATAACAATTTTTATATTACAGAAGACTTTATGCCGAATATGTCGGTCAGTGGGGAGTTTACTTCTTAAAAATGGGTGAAAACATGCTCTAGAGTATACTAAATTGAATGCATTTGGACAAAAGATGTTGGATTGTTGTAAAATATAAAAATTTAACTTTTCTCTTTTTAATGGCGTTTGACATTTATGCCACAAACTCCACCAAGTTGTTGTTTTTGATAAATGTAAATGGTATATGTAGGAAACATTATTTTATAGCACATATTTTCCAAACAATTAAGTGAACAGTCAAAAATCAGAACGCTTTTGATAAGATTACTTCGAACATTTATTTGAACAATGAAATTGAAATAAAGGAACGTTTTCTTTCTTTTGTAGATTTTCAAAATATTGGAAAATTAAAATACTCATTTGGAAGTTTTCCGTGCACACCCAACAGCATATGACGGTAGAAATAAGCGGTAAGTACGAAGGATTTTGCGCTCTTTTTGCAAATACATTGTAAAATTAAGTTTCTTGATTTTGACTGAAGTTGTCTCGGCTGAACGCTGTCCTCGAGCAATAACTTATTTTGGTGTCGCTCAAAAAGGTTTCAATAGCAGCACACAACGTTTCAAAATTTTTAATTCCAAAAATACCCAATTCAATTCGAATAAAAGGTGGTCTGGCAGAATTGTAGCCGTGAATATATTTGCCCGATTTATGAACGCTTAAAAAGAAATAAAAAAATGCAACCTTACGGCAAAAACTCATTGGGATATTGATGGATTTTTGAGACATACAATAGTTTACGAGTATGAACAAATTTGAGTGCGTCTTGATGGTTTCCATATGGTTCGAAACCCGTCTTTTTCTATAACATCCAACTTATTGCTTGTCATCAATCCTCGAAAATTAGGAAATTAGAGGCAGAATTAGCCAAGATGTTGAATTTAATTATTTTTATCGTCGCATTCGCTGCCACCAAAACTCGACAAGCTGACTGCTAAGTTCCAAATAATTGAAGATTGGAGGATTTTAAACTGCATTTTCAAAAACTTGTTCATGATAGTCGTCAATACGCCAGCAAATAATCTGCAAAAATTTGTGTGAATGAAACTCTATGTTTGAACTGATTTATGCATTACTGACTTTCAAAATGGGGAAAAACAAATTTGTTCCTTTCAACATCAACAAGAATGCAAATTGAATACAGATGTGATGAGAGTATAAAAACTCCGTCATATTTGACTTATTCTTCAAAACATTGAAGTAGTAAGGGGGAAGATATTTAATAATGTTTATAAAGTATTAGAAACATTCCTGTAGGAAAGTGAACCCTACCATTTTACCCATGGGTCTCTCTCGGCGTCCCTGCTTATTCGCATTTTTCAAGCAGGTGCTCAAATATGTAACTGAAAACAGCTGATATAGCGCATTATGGCTTCGGAACATTATTCTATTAATTTATGTCTAGAAATTTAAATGGTTGATGGTAAATTTTTAACAGAACATGTTAATATATAATATTTTTAATTTCTCACACAAGGTTTTAATATTTCACTTCTCCATTTGACAATTGAATTCTCAGTTTTTCCCCACCCTGTGCCCACATAAGTTTACTTCAGTTACCGTAAGTCACCGAAGTGAGTTGAGTAAAATATGTAAATACGGTTACATCGCACATCATTTGAATATTATTTGACCTGGAGTGGACTTTGTCAGGTAAACCGACGCACACGTATACCTTTCAAAAGGAACGCATACATTAGTGGTCACAGTGTTTGCTCATTTCGTCCGAATGCCGTTAATGGTATCGCAAGTAAACTGTAGGGCCGAGTGAAACGACTAAAATTGAATATGTGGAATGAGAATAAAAAGGTGCACAAACCGAAAGAGCCATTAACATGTTGCATGAAAATGTCATCAAACAAAAGTTTTGAAATGCAAATGTTGAGAGTGTTCTGCGTCAGAAAATAGGTACATATTTTTAAATTTTTCTCTATCTACTTTTGGAAAATGCTGCAATTCGGCTTCGCCGATAATTTAATCAGTTTAAAACAGGTGGGAAATAAATACAAAAAAAAATTCTGCTAGAATTGTGTTCTAAGAAGCAAATAATATAATCTTATTTTTATTAATATTTCCCCTCCCTATGCAAATATTCACGGGGGAAAGCAATAATACATATAGAACGAAGATTTGTTAAAGAATCGTTTGTTAATGCTTTTTGTCTGAGGCAGATAAATACATACGGCATATAAAATGGAAGAATCCTTGTGAACAGCTACCTAACCAAGGTCGGCATCCCAACGCTTCAGCAGCCAGAATCCAAGCACTTCGGCCCTCAAGGCTATTCCGGAGAATACTTTCCGTGATGACTTCAATGGTTAGAAACAACGCTGCATTGACGCAGGAGGTGCTTATTTGGAAAGAAATTGTTTTTAAATCGATTCAGTCCTATTACTTTCCGGACAAACCCTGTGTGACGTTTCTGAGAAAGCGACAAGAGTAAACTTAGTGCGAAACTGATACATAGTTGTTCGAATTACCGACTCTGTTGGGATATTAAGTCGACCGATAATATAATTTTGATAATTTTGATAATAAAATTGCACTATGTACGGACGTTTTTCCGGAGTAAATCTATTTATTAGAAAATTGCAAATCAAACTGAACAAACAACTTCGAAAAAAGTATTACCTCTTAAACCGCAAGCCTAAAAATACACCCTTTCAAAATAAAAAGGCGATAACTAGAAACTCAAAGTGCGAAATCTTTAAGTATACGTAGATATGTGAATGTAAAAAAATGATCAGAGTAGGCACAAGTCCGTATGAATGTGGTAGTTGAAAGAAAATGCTGCTTGGAAATTCGATGAAAGTAAATATTGATGGATTTGTGGCAGAAAATCCCTCTGTTAGGCCATTTAAAACTCGTTAGAACATTTATACATATTTATGTATCCATATGGGCATGTTCGCTCTCGGTTAATGGTTACATTGAATTCACTGATTGTGCCCGCTTTGCTGTTTTGTCACGTTGTTCTGCAATTTCACGTTAATACCACAAAACTCTGATCGATTATGATTGATAGGGATTTGTATCGCATGATGTTTGTGTTGCATACTAAAAAACTATCTATTCGTTTCCATCGTTTGAATGTTCTGTGCGATTCACAATTCCATTGTGCGAATAAAATGTATGCTTCGAATTAAGATGTAAGAGTCCGCAAGTAATTGCCGTTATTAGGGCTGTCACCACGCATCAGTTGGCGGTGTTGATGTTCCAATGATGAATTTCAGTATGAAACAGACAAATAGTGTAAATTGAATGGGATTTAAATCTGAAATCAAGGGAAATACTAACTAAATGTGGAAAAAATAGTTAGGAGAAGAGTTTTGTTATACTATTACAACCTGTTGCTACAGAGTATTATAGTTTAGTTCACCTAACGGTTGTAGGTATCAAATAAAACTAAGCGAAATAGATGTAGGGTTATATATATAAATGATCAAGATGACGAGAAAAGTTGAAAGTCGAATGACTGTCTGTCTGTCCGTCCGTCTGTCCGTCCGTCTGTCCGTGCAAGCTTAGTAAAAATTGAGATATCTTGATAATGCTGTGTTAGTTAAGAGTTCGTAGATGGGTGTAATCGGACCACTCTCACGCCCACAAAACGCCATTACCCGAAAACTTAGCACTAAATTAAGACATAAAACTGTAATTATAAGAGCTGTAGTCAATTTAACGTACATATCTCGTAAGCAAATAAAGCTACAATAACCAATATATGAATACGTAAATACGCCTATTAATTAATTAAATTAAAATTTTCCGCTGAGATGGCATGAAGAGGCTTAATGGGGGCGGTGTAAAAATTGTACAAAGGGCGTGCCATCGCTCCCTTTTTGGTGAAATTCCGTATCTCGGAATCCGCTCAATCGATTTTGTCAAAGTTTAGTTCGTCATATTCTTCTCATATTCCCTATGTCACAGTACGAAAACGGACGAAACCACAACCACGCCTATTTCTCATATGGCACAATTTTAAATTCCACTTGATTCTTTTACTTTTCTGGGTAAGAATCAATAAATATAAGCGGATTAAACTTTGCACGAATAATGCCCTAAGTGTTTGGTACGTTATGACCAAAAATTGTTCAAATCCCACAAAAGTTGTTCAAGCCTCTAGGTAACGAGTATTAGCGCCCCAGTACCAATAGTTGACTTTTGGGCGAAAATATAGGTAAATGTGTGAGATAAATAATTGATGATTTAGGGATAATCTTTCTTTGACAATGGTATATCTGGATTATAAAAATAGTTTGAATCGGGCCAACACTTCCCGTAGCCCCATATACGTATTATAAAGATTTTAGACATTCTGGGTGGCCAATATCTGAGTTATCTCAATGAAAATGAGAAAGCGTGTTGTTCTCATAACAGTGTATCTGTATGCCTAAAAGAGTTAAATTTGAGCGAAAACTTGACCAAGCCCCTATATAATTAATTTTCGAACATCCGACTGGCTTTGCTCTTCATGATGGGTTCTTAGTATGTGGCAGGCTAATATTATATGGTGTTGTGAAAAATAGATAAAATCGAGTCGATATTACCCCACTTAAAGTACTTCTCTGGCTTTGATTGTTGAAAGTTGCTAGAGTATAAAATGTTTGGTTGCCCCGAACTTAACTCTTCCTTACTTGTTACGAAAAGCTTGGCGCAAACGATACATAACACTGAAGTAGTATTCCTTGTTGACAGCTGGTCGGAAGGAATTCGGAGTACACAGGACTTTGATAATCGAAGAACGTGGTTTTTTCAGCATCGGCTTACCTTTTCTACGATATTCAGCCGATTGATCGTATGTTTCCGGGATATAAGCATAGATCCAAGAGTCATCGCCAGTAATACAATGCAATACCTTTCATGATGCCCTGGTAGTCGGAAAAAATTGTTTAGAAAGGTTTTAGTGATTTTTGAACTAAAACAAATGATCTAAAAAAAATGATCTTTCAAAATAGTTTTCACTGATCCTTTCGATGTTCCAAAGATGGCAGTAAATTCTCTGATCTGATCTCGCGACAAGTTGGCCTATTCCGACATTCTGAACGTTTCGGCACCAGAAATTTGATTCCGCACACAAAATTTAATGGAACTTCATCGTAAAAATCGTCGAATGCATTTTATATACTTCAGAAAGACAAGCATATACTAAACAATAACGAGTACTTTGATGCAGTGGCGTAGCTACAGCTTCGAGCGCCCGGGGCCAAGGATGTTCTGCCGCCCCGCTTTATTTACCTACCAACTAGTTTTGGTTTTCCGTTTTGGTTTTCTTTGTGATTTTGAACAAATTAAAAAACTAAGCAGAGACTCATACAATGACAAACTCGTCGAAATTAAAGAAAAATGCCAGCAACTTGCTGAATCCTATCCAGATGACTTGGATAACGAAGATTTATACAGTGACATCCAAGACGTCCTACTTTTATTAAAGAGAGCGAAGAAAAACGAAGAACAAATTGGATTTTCGCCAGAAAAAGTTTTATTATACATTTCTTCAATGGGACTGGAAGCCTACAAGACGTTAGCGACAGCCTTAAGAATACTGCTCACTATACCTGTATCAGTTGCATCTTGTGAAAGATCTTTTAGCAAACTTAAATTGATCAAATCTTACTTGAGATCGGCCATGAGTCAGAGTAGACTGTCCAATCTTGCTATTCTCTCAATAGAATGTGAAACTGCTTCAACTTTAAATTACAATGATATGATATGTGATTTTGCAGCGATAAAAGCTAGAAAAGTGCATCCAAAAGTTCTATCACTATTTTTGAGAAAGACATAAGCCAAAAGATATAAGACAAATTCAAAGACTGAAGAGTATTCGAGTAAAAATTAATATTTTTCATTGTTATTTAGATTATTATATTGTGAGTGTACAACTCTTTATCTTTTATAATAAATTTTGTAAAAAAAAATTGTTGAAGTATTTTTCTGAATATTAAAGAACAGCGAAGATCGTTTTGCCGCCCCCAAGACGCCCCCTCCTCTCTCCTGGCTACGCCGCTGCTTTGATGTGAAATTTGACACAGATGTCACTGACAGTCATACCTGGCTAGAAAGAAATATTTTGACGAATGGGTTTTAGCGCAAAATGGAAACTAAAAGTTTTACTATTTTTTGCCTTTTTGTGGAATTTAATTCGTATTTGCGAGAATTATTTCCAAGGTATTATAATTGAAGAAATTGCAAAACTAGCTTTAAGCCTTTAAGGTTAACAGGCAGCCCGCCTTTTGGTTATTTTTTAGGGAGTTAAGGTCTTAACAGCGACAGTGCCTTTCTAGTTTATCCTCCGAAATCAAAAAAGCGCTTATTTCTGTATGTAGTATGTGCGCATGAAATAATATTGGAGTTATCTTCAAATTATCAGTGAGTTAAATTTGTACAAAACGTCTTATGGCGACACTGAATATTTACGAGATGTCTTTGGATGTGGAAAAGCTGCAATTAATTGCTCGCCAGCGGCAACAAAAATTACGGAAACTACTCAAAGTAAAAAATTAACTGGAAAGCGTAGAAAATTAGTACAATAAAAGCGAGATATTTGTTTTTCGCTTTCCACCGACTTTTATTGGCAAATGTGCCACCCAAGGAGAAGTGCGCAGCTCCCGCTGGGAAGCCAGAGCATGAATATACATATCAGTAATATTCCTGCAAATAAAACACGAGCGAGTAAATGGCTCGGATTGAGTCGATATCTGCATTTATGTCACAAAAATGAACATTACAGCCAAATAGATACATCTCACTGCCTTGGAGTTGCATAGTAATTTTCTTCGGCGATTTAATTGCTGGCGCGTGGGATTAACAGTTACTCACATATGAGTGGTGGTAAGCGTGGCCTAATAAGATAAATACAATTAAATAGAGGCAGGGATGTAAAAACCATTGGAAAACCTCTCAAGTTTAGCCGCCATTAAAAAGGAGATAAGAAAATGTCAAGTACTTCGCCATACTTAAGAGGGTGTATTGGATGGTGCAAGAAGTACTATATAACTGTTGAGGAGTAGCAACTCACACAAGCATCTGAAAGTAAAGTAGAGTTCTGCCAAGCTATAGCGAAGCAATTGTAGGGTTTCTTTGAAGTGCTTCTGCTTCTTATATCCTCCTTCAAATCTGTTCAAGCGCAAGGAAATGTATTGCTTGTGACATTTAACAGACGCCATTTTTATTATTGCATCTCAGCGCCACTTATCCGTCTCCGCACGCCTCACTTGCCAGCTGCCACCCAACGCTGGTTAATGGTTTGCTTTCTGCTGCCGTTTTTACGGACAGTTTTTATTTTCTTTCTGTTTCTTCTCCCATCCGAACTGGCTTGGAGGCTTCAAAGCCATTGGAGCAGGACAAACTCAAACGAACGCTTTGAAATGCTCTTGCTATTTGTCGTAATGATGTTGCACTTGAGCAATAGGATGATGGTGTTGGTGGGAGGATTTCCGCAACTGCCCGCCTGGCGCCTAAAACTGCACTATGGTGCTGGGTACTACTGATTCAGAGTCGTTGAATTGAAAAATGCCGCCGCTTTTACTAACTTTCGTGAGCGGGATTTGACTTTGATGTTTTCGGTTGTCCATATAACAAGTATTATTGTAGAAACTTTATTAATACTCGTAGTTATCATATTTTACTAAAAAAATTTTTCTTATTATAGTTTTATGCGGCTATTGCCAAGAACTTCAAATGACTGGTCGTCTAAAGTCTATATTTGAATACTTTGGACTATGGTTAGTGCTCGGAGTTGAGAAACATGGCTAACCGATTACTCCATAAAAATTTAGACGGTCTCAAAAATATTCAGTTCGAGCCTGGGGAGTGTTCTGTTATTTGCGGCATTTGAATTCCGTTATGCTCAAGTGATAGATAATACAGATTTTTGGTTGTTATGTTTAATACTTCTTCTTTTCTGGCGTAAACACCGCTTATGCTGTTATAGCCGAGTTAACAGCAGCCCGCCAGTCGTTTTCCTTTTTGCTATGTGGCGCCAATTGGAGACTCCAAGCGAAGCCATGTCCTTTTCCACCTGGTCCTTCCAACGGAATGGAGGTCTTCCTCTTCCTCTGCTTCCCCGGCGGGTACTGCGTCGAAAACTTTCACAGTTGGAGTGTCTTTCTCCATTCGGATGACATGACCTAGCCAGCGTAGCTGCTGAACTTTGTCAATGTCGTATTCGCCGTTGTCAATTCGCAAAGCATCATAAATCTTCTGCAGAACCTTTCTCCCGAAAACTCGCAACGTCGAGTCATCAGGTGTGATCATCATCCATGCCTCTGCTCCATATTAGCAGGACGGGAATAATGAGTGACTTATTGAATTTGGTCTTTGTTCGTCGAGTGAGGACTTTATTTCTCAATTGCCTACTCAGTCCAAAGTAGCACCTGTTGGCAAGATGGCATCAAGATTGCAAAATTTCGAGGCTGTCGTTGTTGTTGGTGTTAATACTGGTTCTAAACGAAATTATCTACGAATTCGATGTTATAACTATCGACAGTGACCTGTGAGCCTCGTCGCGAGTGCGACGGCTGTTTGTTTGATGACAGGAGATATTTCGTCTTGCCCTCGTTCAATATCAGACCCATTAGTTTCGTTTCCTTATCCATTCTAGAGAAAAGGGAGTCCCCTTGTCTGAAACCTTGTTTGGTATCGAACGACTCGGAGAGTTCCTTCCTGTTATTGACAGAGCTTTTGTTATTGCTCAACGTCAGTTGACAGACAGAACCGTATTAATTTTGCGGGGATACAAATTCAGACATCGCGGCATAAAGGCAGCTCCTATTCATGCTGTCGAAAGCAGCTTTGAAATCCACGAAGAGGTGCTGTATGTCGATTCTTCTTTCACGGGTCTTTTCCAAAATTTGGCGGATGGTGAATACCTGGTCAATTGTTGATTTGTCAGGTCTAAAGCCACACTGATAAGGTCTAATCAGTTTGTTGACGGTGGGCTTTAATCTTTCACACAATACGCTCGATAAAACCTTATGTGCGATGTTGAGGAGACTTATCCCACAGTAGTTGGCGCAGATTGTGGGGTCTTCGTTAAATTCCAGTTGTTGGGCCGTATTCTACAAAGAAGCTGATGCTTCTTCGCCGCTGTGTTTGAATGTAATACTTACTACAGAAATTTAGAAATTGAATTTGAAACATACGAGTTTATACATTGGATTTAGCTCGCACTTAAAAAAAAAAATATAATAAAATGGCATACTTTCTTGCGGTAAACTTATTAGTGTTGCGCGCTTACGATAACTTCGGCTGCAGCAAAGCGCTTCACATAGGCACTTCTTAAAGCATAAAAAATACAAAGATCTTTATCTTGAGATTTATAGTTTAATTAATATCTATATGCTATATTGACTCGATATCGGCGGGTTTTAAAAAATCGGGCAGAAAAGGGCGTGTTCAAAGTTTCACATCAATATTTCATAAACTGTGGGACTAGGTGACAAATATATAGTACACTCAGACCGACATTGCTAAATCGACTCAATTCGTCATGCGGATCATTTATATACTTTATAGGGCCTCTGAACTTTCATTCTGAGTGTTTGTGGCAAACTTAGGATATTCCGTTGAGCGTTTAATAATAATATTGTGCATAGCCAATACATTCGCTATCCGACTTATAAGTATGTATTCCTTCTCCGATAACCCGAATAACAATTTCACCTTGTTCGCTGAATGTTTTTAGTCTCATAGGTTATGAAACACACAGTTTTTTAACGTACTTTTCCAGGGTACCTTGAGTTAGGTGCACATGATACGCCGGATTTGAGATTATTGACGAGTTGTAGGCAAACATATATTAGGTAAGAATGCTTTATCATCAGAGATGCTCCAAAAATTATGGAAAACTGTAAGCAACAAAATTTAGCGTAAATAAATTGTAAATGCTAAATTAAATAAAGATGTCTCAAGCAATCATTTTTGTTCAAAGTTATGCATTGCTTACATACCGCGATAAAAAAACAAAATCCAAAGCCAAAAACGAATATTTAAGTATATATAAATAATGAGAAAATATTATACAAGGTTTGTCGCAAAATAAACAGGACTGTTAAAAAAACAACAAAAAATTAATATTTTTCAAAAGTTATATTTTTTTATTCAAAGTAGTTTCCTGGCGCTTCGATACAGCGTTTGGCTATTCAATTAGCATTTCAAATGAGTGTTTAAGGTCATTTTTCAGAATGCTCTTGAGAATATCGGTCGTCGCCTTTTGGATAGCTGAAATGTCCTGAAACCAGTGTCCTTTCATGGGCAAATGAAGTTTCCCAAATAGGTAAAAATCACAGGGTGCCAGATCAGGTGAGTAGGGTGAGTGTTAATGGTTATTATGGAGTTTTTTGTCAAAAAATCAGTGAAAAGCGTCGGCCGATGACACGGCGCATTATCGTGCAACAGGCGCCAGGACCCTGCCTCACGGTATTGTGGTCGAGCACGACGAATGCGTGACAAAAATCGCTTCATAACACCAAGGTAAAATACAGCATTTGGCCAGGTGGAACGAACTCTCGGGGTGCAATAGCCTCGGAATCGTAAAAACAAATCAGCATTGTTTTTATTTTTGACTTCTGAAGACGACTTTTTTTCGTTGACTTCTGATCATCACAGAGGTCCTCACGACCTTCTTGGAATCGCTTAAACCACTCATGCATATTACTAGGGGATAGTCACTGATCGCCATAAACTTTTTTCATCATTTGAAATGTTTCAGTAAACGTTTCCCCAAGCTTAAAACAAAATTTAATATTTGCCCTTTGTTCAAAATGCGTTTCACGACCGATGACCAAAGCTGCAGTTATATTTAAAAAGTCCTGTTTCTTTTGCGACTGACCTTGTATGTTAATATAATATCAATTCTAGTTATTCGTTTGGTTTGTCATTTTTTCAGCATTATCGATCTTGCTCACAAAGAGCTCTCAAAAGAGTAATCGCATTCAATATGCTGAATGAGTAGAAGTTTTGATTCACTTCCATCCATCAGGCCTATTTCTGTACTGGAATAATGTTCAAACATTTCATGAGCTTTCGTTATCTAGAAATTTTACCTCTAATTAGCAAATGGGAGTCTACTCCAAAGGAAAGTCTATTTCATCGAAAGTTAATCCAGTCACAAATACTCGCAAACATTATACATTGCCTGTCGACTGATTACAGACTTTAGAAACTTTTAATACTCTCGCAACATGTTGCATAGCGTTCAATAGTTTTGTTCACCTAAAAGTATAGACATGTAGAATTACACATACATAGTATGTACATAAATGATCAGTGTGACTAGACGAGCTAAAATCTGGGTGACTCTCGGTCAATCTGCCCGTGTAAGTGAACTTAAGTAAAAATTTATTTACCTTTATGAAACTTTGTACACGTGTTCCTTAGGCAAAAAGGTACTCCCATCTGCCATGGAACCACTGCCATGGAACCACTGCCATGTCCACGCCATCAATCGAAAATCTATAAAATGACATAACTAGGCACTAAATTAAGATATAAAACTTCAATTTGGCATAAAGAATCGCAGTAGCAAGGTGCACCTGTGGGCATGGCTTCGTTGTATAATGGGTTTAATGTACATAACTCCTAAACCACTGAAGCTAAAATAATCAAATTTGCTTGAGACAAATCTTATAAGAACCCCTACTGGCAGTGCGTGATATAACCACGACAAATCTTAATATTTTTAACTACTAAAATTATGATAAATCAATAAATAAATGCTTCAGAGACAAAAAAGTTTACAAACGCGATCGTACGATACGGTTTTACAGGAGCCAATGTCAAATTTTGACGTTGGGAGTGGTCCCTATTAGAACGATAGCGACCAAATTTGGCTAACAAGTTGTTCAAATCGGAAAGAAACTATTCAAACCCCAGATACTCAATATGTGGATCCAAGTTCCCATTCCGAACTTTTTATCCAAAATATCGATCAATCTGTGAGATATATCATACTCTTACCCCTATATACCAAATAAAGCTTTTTGCGAAATACAGCCAAATATGTGAGTTGTCTTAATAAAAATGGGAGGTTGTATTTACTTATAACATCTTTACATTTTATGCCTAAAATGTACAATGTCGAATTCTCTAGACCTCATATGACTAATATCAGGATCAATATCAGGTCAGATATGTCTTATTTTATGACTTTTATGTAATTTTCGTTTTAGTCTATGGCCTATATACTATATATGGTAAGTTAATGGGATACAAATTTTATTGGAATTAATTTACGAATCAATTTTTTTGTATTATTAAATACTAAAACACCTCTAGAATATTGTCCTAAATTTTCAAGTTCAACTGAGTAATAGTTTCGGTGATACATCCTTGAGGGCTTGTGCGCTCGGGGCTAGATAAACTAAGTGCGCCGTCTTTGAACGCGTTTTTCTCGAAACTGTGTTTTTGAAGTCGGTTGGCAAAATTTCTCGAAAACTACTCAACCGATCTTCGTGAGATTTAACACAGGTCTTCGAAATACAATTTTAAAGACTTGGCCGAAGGACTTTTTTCAATTACAACTGCCAAAAATCCAATTTCAGTTTTTATTCCTTCGTGCAAGTTATAAGTTAAGTTTTTTAACTAAAACACGTATTTTTCACTTTAGGTGATCTTGTAATGAGTTATTCTGCCAGCGCGGGCAAATATTTTTCCAAGGAATCGGCGGAAAAGGCATTGCAATGGCCGAGTTAGGAATTTTTTTCCAAAAATTTAAAATTCTTTGTTAATAATGTATGTTTGTAACAATAAAATATTCTAATAAAATATTTCATTTTTTATATGAGAAAAAATTATTGAAAAAGGCTGTCCAGGTAACCCCAGAAGTTGGTCGATCCAGGATTGGCTTTTGGTTCTTAAATCAGTATGCAACAACCGCTGTAAAATTAAGTTAAATAACATTCACTAATAACCGCTTCATCTTCAATATTTTACAAATTGAATATACTTATAATACTTGTGCATATAATTTTCACATAACAGTAACTTCAAATTCCAATTGTCGGAAATTTGTGTCCAAACCTTTATCTCCTACGATGTGTTTGCTTAGCGGAGGCATGTAAATATAAATATTTGTTTATGTATTTGTGATTGCTTTTTGCTAAGCGGGCATTCTGCTGCGCCAAAGCTATCACCATAGGCATTTCTCCCAACAACCTAAAAATATGCAATTTAAATTACAATATGACTTCATATGTTCAACAGCTAAATTGCTGTTGATTGATGATATGGAAGGGAAAGGGTGAAAAACCGCAGCAACAACAAACACCTATTACCTATACAAACGTGTGTGCGTATATGCGCGTCCTTACTTCACCGAAGGCGGAGCGGTAAAAGTTTTGACGACATTGCCCATTGGAAGAAGCGCTTTGAACGGCGCAAATTATTTTGTGTAGATCGTTGTTGGCGATACTTAACATTTGCATATGATTTACATGCATTAACCCACTGAGCATGTGGCCAATCTACACTGTGATAGTTATAGATAAACTCGTATGTGGTAGACGGCGGAGCGGAAATGTTAACTGAACAATGGATGCGTGCTGTTGGGCACCCTTAACCCTTAATGCAATTCAGATCTAGCACTTTAAATGTGTTGTTAATATGTTCGCATGCGTTTACTGTGACTACTTGCTAATAATTTAATTATAAGGGAAATTTGTCTGTTCGCACACACACAAATACATACAAAAGTCGGTAGTAGCAAACAACAACAAGCGCTGAAGTTTATTGAACGTTTCCCCACAGCTCTATTCAACTTTAACGATTATTGAATTAATTTCGAATGCAGAATTGAAATTAACTTTTGTAGAGCACACGTGAGCCAGCTGGTCAATTAAGCGGCGGTTTAGGCGTCCAATCGCAACCGGCTACGTCAATTAAGCGCGTTGACGCCTCAAAGGCTGTGGGAATTCGATAACTTTACAATCGTTTCGTAGTTTTTTGTAGGGTGTGTGCTGAATTACAGCGCCTCGACTTCACTTACACAGATTTTTTGTGCTTTGGGTTACGATTCTCACGCGTAACTAGAGCAGGCTTCGGGAACGATTTCAACTAACTGAAGCGCATTGCAAGGCCACGATCGCAAGAGTGATTGAGAGTGATTGCTGTTTAGTGCCACAAGTAGGCGCGTATTTTCTATTTTTTACTGGTCTAAATTTGTATAACGTTTTTGAAATTTAAATTAACTCGGAGGCCGATTCCGATCTCAAATTCCTTTAAGTACATGTATCATTAAAAGAACTAAAATAATAACAATTCGTATCGTGATTGAGCTAAGTTAATTTTGACGGCCGTTTGTCAAACTGCCTAAAGCCTAAAGTTGGCTGTGCTGTTATTTGTGGCACCAAAGTGAACCGTTGCAAAAGCGTACACGTTGTAAGCCCAATTTCACATAATGCCCACTGTTTTGACTTCAGCTGAAAGGTGCTGTGACCGATCTCCCTCATTAGGCATTCACCTACTGCAGCGCAAAGAAATTTACGACTGCCTCACACATTTCGTTCGCTCAAGAGTTATTGTGTACATGTGTCTATTTGACTTTGTTCTTTTCTTTCCACTTCTTTTCGAGCCACTAGTTGACATTTATGGCAAACACCTTACACCTTTCGAAAAAGTACCGTTCACTCTTCATTTTATTAGTTTTATTTTTATTTATATTGTTTGCGAAGAGTCTTTACAATACAATTCATAGGTTAACGGTGATCGTATTTGCGACAAAGCTATAAGGAGAATGAGAATTTTTTTTATTATTTTTGAACTTCATATCTCAATATCTTTGTACAAGTAATCCATTAAAATTAATAGAACGTGTTATAATGTTGAGTTTGATTATTATAATACCGTGGTTAATTCTCTTAAGTACGTAACTTCATACAATATATAGAATCAAAGTTAATTATTTATTAAGATTGGACAGTTCCAAATATTGCACTGTTTCTGCGTAGTTAATTTTAAGATTGGGTGACATCCAAATTTTCAGATCTTTCGCACACCCAAATATTCATGAACGATCATCAACACGTTCTTTTGACTACTTTAGAGTGTCAGCTTTCTCCTTCAAGTTAAAAAAACAACACTTCAATATCGTTGTTTCGCATCAAAAATATATGACATAGATAGTTCTTAATATCTTTTAGTAATAGCCATACTTGTACTAAACGATAGTCTTTTCTCGATACCAATTCGGCTAGAGGTCATAAAAGAGATGCTTGACACTGTGGCTGAGGCCTCTACATACTCAAAGAGAACTATGTTTATGAATATATTTTTTTTTTATTGAAACGTAACAAGATATGGTTTTACATTTAATTCGAATTGCAACTAGTGACAAGTGTACTAACAAGCAATATTTTTCATAACTTATAAGGTAAAACAAAAAAAGCGCTATTAAGAAGCTTTTTCAAAACTAAACTTTGTATTAAAAACTAAATATTATAATATTTGTTATTTGCTTAGAAGATCATGGAACGTTGTTCTTTTCAATCTGCGCTTGCTATTTCTGGCCTCTCCTAGCTGTCGGGCTTCAGCGTTTACATGGTTTTGCAGCCTTGTGGCATGTTTCGCTGCTGTTTCGCGAATGACTTCCCGAACCGTTTTTATGTGAAGATCACGATGTAGATCTGAGTTCCGTATGTACTACGGGGCATTTACAATTTTTCGCAGAACTTTGTTTTGGAATCTTTGCACCATTTCGATGTATAACGGTGCAGCCCCATAGCTGAATTCCGTATGTCCAAATGGGCTTCAACGTTTGATTGTAGACTAAAATTTTATTTGGGGTTGTTTGGGGTGATTTCTTGCCGATTAACTAATTTATTTTGTTGTATTTTAGTTTTAGTTCTGCAACTTTTCTCGAAACTCGAAACTGTCATGTATATACTTTTGCCCAAAACATTAACATTGTATTTATTTTGAAAATTCTTTATTTATTCTTCCAAATCAAGTTCATCCCTTTCAAAGTAATCCCCTCCCGATACAATGCACTTATGCCAACGGATTTCCCAATCTTCGAAACACTGGTTGTAGTCACTTTCCGGGATGGCCTTCAGTTCCGCCTTTGCTGCGGCTTGAATCTCCTCTATCGTATAAAAACGGTGTCCCCGGAGCGGTCTTTTGAGCTTTGTAAACAGCCAGAAGTCGCACGGCGCCAGATCAGGTGAATACGGTGGTTGCGGAACGATATGGGTTGAGTTTTTGGCGAAATGATCACGAATTACGAGACCAGTATGGGATGGTGCATAGTCGTGGTGTAAAAACCAAGAATTGTCTTTCCACAATTCCGGCCTTTTTATGCGGATAGCGTTACGCAAACGACGCATAACGTTGAAATAAAATTCCTTGTTGACTGTTTTACCGGTTGGAAGGAATTCATAATGCACAACACCACGATAATCGAAGAAAACAGTCAACATGACCTTGATTTTTGAGCGACTTTCGCGCGATTTTTTTGGTCTCGGTTCTCTTTTGGCACGATATACGCTCGACTGATCGGTTCTTTCGGGGTCGTAAGCATAGATCCAAGTCTCATCGCCAGTTACAATGTGTTTCATGACACCCTGGTAGTCGGAAAGCATCGTTTCACACACTTCAACTCAACGCCTTTTTTCCAAAAAATTCAATGTTTTCGGTACCAGTCGAGATTTGACGCGCTTGAGGCCCAAAACATCCTTCAAAATGGTATTGGCTGGCGATATGCCAACTTCATCAGCAAGGTCTTTAATTGTTAATCGACGGTGTTTCAACACCAAATCTTTGATTTGTTGAACGTGAGCTTCGTCGGTTGAGGTCGATGGTCGCCCTGGACGCTCTTCGTCTTGGACACGTTCACGGCCGGCTTGGAACTCACTATACCACTTGTAAACAATTTTTTTTAAACATAGCCTCATCACCAAAGGCTTTCTGCACCATCCTCAACGTATCCGCGGCAGAAAATTGATTCCGTGAACAAAATTTAATTCAAGTTCTTTGCTCAACAAATTTCGACATCGCAAAAAACGAGAAAGTCACTTTTAGCAGCTCACAAAACGACACGTATCTCAAAGACTAATGAATATTTTGACATGAAATTTGACATAAATATGACTGACAGTACTACCAACCTAAAAAAAAATAATTCTCCAAATCCTTCGACGCGCGCAGTTTAAATTCACCTTTTTTGGGCACAGTAGTATTTCATTTTAGGATGATTTGTAAGATTTTCGCTATTAGGAAGTAAAATATAGTAATAAATATATAAGTCTATGACCTTCAAAATAAGGTAATATTATCCAAGTAATTATAACCCATTCTAAATTTCCTCCAACAATGAAATTGAATCCTTTCTAACGTTTATTTATTTTTCCATCGGAATTAATAATTTTTCAAGTAGTTGTGAGGGTGTACTGCCCGGCCTTTTTCATAATTCAAGTATATTATTAGGATATGCTCTCAAACCGAAAATTGAGGGATAGGTTGCAGAGAACCTAAAAAGCTTTTACTAAAATCTCTTTAAATTTATAAACCAAAACCGCTGAATTTCTTAAAGATTAATTACTAAATAAATTTCCAGGAAAAAATAACAATTTTAGCGCAGTAATTTCAGCTGTTTGTAAGTATGTAAATACAAATCCGACTGAAAATTTAAATTACAGCTTGCGACGGCTGCCACAGCCACCCAACCTTGATTACAGCTCTCCTAACTTCCTCCATCAATTCTCCTAAAACCAAATGAAATTAAGTGTTTACTCATGGAAAAGTCTTTAGAATCACGATGAACGATGTGTGCCATGGCTGCAGCGTCCATTCTTCATTTTGGTTTTGTTAATTGAATTCGCTGGCGCGTTCCAGCTGTTTGTTTAGCAACGCATTGATTTGATACGCTCGCGTTGGCTTTTAGCATATTTGATTTGCCGCGGCCCTTCTTGACGAATCTACCTACAGAAATCGCTGCCGTTAGTACGAATTTAATGAATTGTAGAAAGAAATCGCTCAGTAGTATTTATGTATATGACTGTGTTCTTGTTAATTTAGCGAATCATTGAAAGGTTGGTAAACAACTAAAACAATTCAACGAAAATATTTTATGCGGGATTTTGATTTTTTGATGATTACATTGTCCACAAAATTTGGAAAATGTATCCAAGCCAGAATTTTTTTTAAACCCATAATTATTTGTCTGTTTGCATAATAGTTTGACGCATAAATCATGCGAGTTGCAAATTCGGTTTCATCTTATCAATATGAAAAGACGTTTTCTATATTGAGAGTTCTAAACTATCTTCTTCCTTTAATTTTTTTTTAAATATAAAATATGGATGCTGTTTTCCAAACTGCTGATGAAAAGTTATTGCTTGGTGTCTATTCGTAACTTCCGTACGTTACAGATATTCGGTTTAAAGTTAATGCAGCCATGAACTAAATCAGAATATTCACACTTCTGCTTCCCATATATAAGTTTTAAGTTCTACGCATGTATATGATTTCTTCATATACATATATATACTACTGTGCCCAAAAAATAAGGTACATTTGAATTTAAACTGCGCGCGTCGAATAATTTGGAGAATTATTTTTTTTTTAGGTTGGTAGTACTGTCAGTCACATTTATGTCAAATTTCATGTCAAAATATTCATTAGTGTTTGAGATACGTGTCGTTTTGTGAGCTGCTAAAAGTGAGTTTTTCATTTTTTGCGATGTCGAAAGTTGAGCAAAGAATTTGCACTAAATTTCGTTTACGGAATCAATTTTCTGCTGCGGATACGTTGAGGATGGTGCAGAAAGCCTTTGGTGGTGGCAAGTGATATAGTGAGTTCCAAGCCGGCCGTGAACGTGTCGAAGACGAAGAGCGTCCAGGGCGACCACCAACCTCAATCGACGAAGCTCACGTTCAACAAATGAAAGATTTGGTGTTGAAAAACCGTCGATTAACAATTAGAGGCCTTGCAGATGAAGTTGGCATATCGAAAGGCTCAGACAATACCATTTTGAAGGATGTTTTGGGCCTCTAGCGCGTCAAATCTCGACTGGTACCGAAAACATTGAATTTTTTGGAAAAAAGGCGTCGCGTTGAAGTGTGTGAAACGATGCTTTCCGACTACCAGGGTGTCATGAAGCTCATTGTAACTGGCGATGAGACTTGGTTCTATGCTTACGGCCCCGAAAAAACCAATCAATCGAGCGAATATCGAGCCAGAAGAGGGGCGAGACCAAAAAATCGCGCCAAAGTCGCTCAAAAATCAAGGTTATGTTGACTGTTTTCTTCGATTATCATGGTATTGTGCATCATGAATTCCTTCTAACCGGTAAAACAGTCAACAAGGAATATTATTTGATCGTTATGCGTCGTTTGCGTAGCGCTATTCGCCTAAAAAAGCCGGAATTGTGGAAAGACAATTCTTGGTTTTTACACTACGATAATGCACCATCCCATACTGCCCTCGTAATTCGTGATCATTTCGCCAAAAACACAACCCATATCGTTCCGCAACCACCGTTTTCACCTGATCGGGTACCGTGCGACTTCTGGCTGTTCGCCAAGCTCAAAAGACCGCTCCGGGGTCACCGTTTTTATACGATAGAGGAAATTCAAGCCGCAGAGAAGACGGAACTGAAGGCCATCCCGGAAAGTGACTACAACCCGGGTTTCAAAGATTAGAAAATCCGTTGGCATAAGTGCATTGCATCGGAAGGGGATTACTTTGAAAGGGATGAAATTGATTTGGAAGAATAAATAAAGAATTTTCGAAATAAATACAATGTCACCTTATTTTTTGGGCACAGTAGTGTAATAATATAAAACATATTAAGCACCAATGAAGATGTCGGTATAAAATTTTTCATACCATAAATAGAGTTTATAATATGTACAATTTCAAGCCTAAAGATTGTCAAAATCATCATATATTTAGTACAGATAAAACTGTTGAAGTCCCCCCGAACGTATGTATTCCAGTGCCTCTGATTGACTTTCTATCGAACATACTGATCAATCTACGAGGCCTGTTGAGTAAAATATACAAAAGAGAATAATTAACAACTGACCACGAAGTACATAATCCGGAAAGCTTACCCTAGCTAATGGTATCTATTCAGGTTTAAAGTGGATAACAATTCTAAATATATTTTAATGAAGGGGACAGGTAATGAGTGAAGTATATTTGTGAATCATGAAGAATGTTACCAAAGAAGTAGCTTATAAAATTCGTAGATGGCACTGCGTGGAAGATATTAATTCACTTTACTTCGGTGCCACCTTGTTCTTCATACGAAATGTTCTACTGGTGGTCAATTCGTCTCACTATTTACTCGAATATATTGCAATACTACTTCGTGTACATCTTTAGATTATGGAATAGATTTCCGAAGATCATATTATTTTATTGATATAGGGGGAAATCAGACGCTCCTTAAGTGTATGTGATATCAGATTTCATATGAAACAGAATTTCTTATTTATCTTAAGTGGGTTTCTTAACGAATTATTGGTATGAACGACATTACGGCATGAATCCCGATCGGACAGCGTCCAGTTAGAACTCATACAAAAATGAAAAGGTGGATTTTGCTGCGGTCAAAAGTTAACTTGACCTCTAACGATTTTTTATGGGCCAGAAGCATCTTGCGGCTGCACACCTGCGAGTAATTGACCAACGCTTGCTGAGCTGGTCTGAGGGCCAACAATCCAGTTGTGAACTACTAGAAGCCAACGGAGCTTCTACCTTCCTAGCAAGTTCATCAGCCTTTCAGTTTCCTGCAATACCGCGTTGGCCAGGCACCCAAACCAGTCTTATCACAAAATAACTAGAAGTTAGAGATAAACAGTGTAGACATTAATTTAGCACAGCCAGCGCACTCAAAGCTTATATCACAGACCGACTAAGTATTAGGGTGGTCAGTCAACTCTCTGCTACAGTGGCCAGGAAACCTAAAATTCGAGCTGATGGAAAGTTCCCGAGAGTGTACTTCACCACCAGCCCCTCCACGCAGGCTTTGATTCATTACTAACAAAAAACTCATTCCCCCACTCCTACAGCGAGTCCTCCCTTGCCATGCCTCCGTAAAGGTAAATGCATAAAAATGCCACAGACAGGGCGAGTCTCGATGACCATGTAATCCACGTATTTTGGAATATAAATGTGCGTGAATACCAGAGTGTTCAGAATAGTATCTATATACCCAGATTTTCTGAGTCTGAGGTCAGCTTTCGAGGCTAGTTGAACACTCGAACACAATGGCTCCTCTGCCTCCTTTCTACTTCCTCAAAATTGGGTTTGGCAGTATTGTGGGGTATTTATTGCGGAAATAATTGACATTTTTATTGATAGTCACCGAATCTACCAATAATATTGTATGAAAGATGGTTCAAAAACTATAATTCACAAATGAAGTACATTAAAAAAATTTAATAAAGGAAAATCACTGATGGTTGTATATTTATATTACATATATTATATTGAAATTAAAAAGGTTAGCACACATATCCTCCGGTTCAGTACATTATTAATAGCAATTTTTCGTGTTTAAATGGAAATGACCACGAAGATAGGAAAGCTCGTGCGCTTCATGGAAACACAGTAAGCGCTGACCCGAGAGTTTTGCCAGCGTCAGTCTCCTCGTCCTGCAGCACTTGAATTTCATTTGCCAAAAAGCTTCTGTTTCTCATTTTCAAAGCTTGAAATTTATGCGTGTGCGTCGCGGAGAAATGGAGCCAGCGCACAAACTAAGTCCGCTGGACGGGGTATGCAGTGAAGAGCAGGGATGGCGCAAAAATAAGCATTATAGTGTGATTGAGTGAGTAATTTTTTTGTAGGTTGTTATCGGTGTTCGAACATCATAAAATGCTGTGAATGATATAGAATTATAACATACATACACATATACGAATCTAAATAGATATATATATGTATATATATTTACTCTGTTGCTGGTCCACTTCACGCTTGTCCTAGTTGTGTTTGTTGGCTTCGCATATGTTGTACGATAGAGATACCACAAAGTCATTACGAAAACAGAATACACTCACATAGATAATAATTCAGATGCCCTTTTGGCGGACACAAAATCCAGCAGCTGTGAAATGGAGCCTTAGTGTTGATGTTGAGTTCAAGTCTCGAGAAAGTGCTAGAGGAAGGGGATAAGCAATGGTAGCTTCCTCGCAGAAAATCCAGAACTATTGAATGTAACATATTAATATCATCATCTTGGGTTTTTGCTTTGCTTATAGAGTACAACCTTATCTTTCATACTATACATTGAATTGAAATACTATATAGTATATGATTCATTTTACGCTCGATGTTCTCTTGTTGATATGAAAATTTAGTACACGAATATTTGAGAAAACGAAACCTAAGCATTATAGTCGGTTTTTTATAAGAATTTCTCTAGAGTTATTCATATTACTAAACTAGTTTAGGTTAGGTTAGGTTAAATGGTCGATCCGAATAAGGGGATACCACTTGGACAGCCAATAATGCCGGTCCGTTCTTGAACCTAACACTCCTATAAAATTGATCATTAAGACCCTCATAAATCGACAATGCACGGTAAAGCGATTTCAAATTTGTTGAGACGGGTAATATCAGTTTCGGCTAGGTCTTCTATTTTGTCGAAGGTAAGACTACCTAGATGTCTGGTCTATGACAAGAAGGTGCCTGGATTTTTCCACCACATCCTGCTTCAATCAACTTTAAACTTGCGGAGGAGAGGAGGAGCCTTACCGCGTGAATTCCTATTGAGCAATGTCCCAGAGGAACTTTACTAAGAGCAAGTTGTTCACTAGATCTCCTGTGCTCTACTCTTGGCCAAAAGGATCTTACAGTCATACAGGAGCGAGTCGTCGATTAGCTCACTCGTGGTTCATTTGCCCAGGGCTAGAATGCAAGATGCCAATGAAGATTCAAGGCGTAGGTTGCACCCTCTTGCTAGCTAATCGGTTTTGCAGTCTCCAGTGATTCCGATTCTGCAAGTCTGGTCACGAAGTAACTTAATGCTATTTCTAGTGATGACAGACACGCTTTGGCGCACAGTTGGCGAGCTCAATGCTATTATCGTCGCTATGTTGCCGGAATGAATGCTCACCTTCCTAAAAGAAGCCTAATTCCGGAGCAATAAATCTTATATATATTACCAAGCTATACCTTTTTTCCATGGACCGCTGTATATGTGTAAGTTTCAATATGGTAATATTTTTCTTCAAACTGTCATTATTTCTTATAATGAGTCCTACATTCATAGAAATGCTAAAAAATATAACTGTTTGCGAATTTTTGAGTTGCATTTCAGTCGTAACTTGACACGACTCACGGGTGATCTGTTAAAAAAAGGCTATTGAAAAAAAAAAAACCTCTACTTGGATCACCCGCTAGCTGTAAAACTTTTTCTTTTTCCTATCGTGTATATACCATAGATTGTGATGAATTGTTCTTTATGTATGTAAATTCCTGCAGGGTATTTAAGTAAAAATTTAGTCAGAAAGTAAACCTAAAGCGCTTTGGTGGAAAAGTCAGCGCTCAGCTGCCACCCCTTACCACCCAAGTAAAACGCAGCCTCCTTGGCTACCCGCTGGCATTATCTGCGAGTTCTTCTGCTACGGATGACCAACACGCTGCTTACGCCGTTCCCGCTGCCGTTCGATGCCACTTTCATCGCTGCTTTGCTGGATTCATGCATAATTCAGCAGCACATTCAAAATGATTATTCTTTATGGGACTGTTTATTTCAACTGACCATTTATTTCATTTTTCCCGATTTCGACTTTTTTCCTTTATTATACTTGCTCATTTCATATGTACTTACACACATACATACACGTGCACATATGTGTAATAACTGCGCATATTTGTGTCTTTTCGGTTTTATTGTATTTTTATAAATATTTTTTGGATGTTCTGGCTCCATATTCATTCCTACTCGCTCTTTATTTTCTTTCAGATTATTTTGTTGTATCTGTATACATAGTACACATACTTCCAAGCCAATTTAATAAAGACAGTGTTGGATTGTTAGGGGAGCATTTCTAAAATATACTTTATCTGAGATAGTCACCAAAGTTAGTTCTATGGTTCTTTGAAATCATAATCAAAACTATACTGTTCTGCGGAATTTTGAGAAAGACCACGCTCACGAAAAAAACTTGAGAGTGTTCATCGGGCTCTCATCAGTAATTGTGGTGCACTGCGAACCACACCAACTACGGCGCTCAATGCCTATTTGCCGGTTAGCCGGTAGGCAAAGCCGGAAGGTGCATGACCGCGAAAGCTGCTCTCAGAATTAGAAAATCGTTCGTGTCTGAGCACTCTTGAGTCCTTATTTAATTAGATTTAGTTTTAACGCACTTACCAGATCGGCAAGCATAGCACTGGCAGTAGGTTCCGTTCTCCCACACCTTCTAGGAAGCATGGGAGGAAAGAACTCGCTAGAGGAGAGGGTGAACTTTTTTATGGATGGATTTTACGCGGTAAGGGTTGGTTGAAGAGTACACATTAGGGCTCCAGTATTAGGACTTCCTGACCACTGCACTGTCTTGCACGCGGAAATGGTTATCATAAAGGTAAAATAAGATCTATCGCTCCGGAGCGGGGCCTATTTCAGTGTTTTGACTATCCGTTCTGATACTAGGGTAGCGTTTTTGGCCGTGAACTTGCTGACTATGCGCTCAAGACTAGTGAAGGGCTGTTTTGATTCCTTCTCTGTAGCATCGACTGACTACATGATTAGACTGGTTTGGGTGCTGGTCACAGCGGTATTGCGGGAAACTGCAGGGTTGATGAGCTTGCTGGGGCAGCTACTTTAGTCTCAATAACTGCGGAATGCTCCGCTAGCTTCTTTTGTTTCACCACTGGATTGTTGGCCCTCAGACTAGCTCAGAAAGCTTTGGTTAACGAAAGCTGTGCAGTCACAAGGTCTTTCTAGCCCAGGTATGCCAGTACTTATACTCGAATGCGCCGCCTTTGCCAGATCAAAGCAAAAAAACCTATGATTTCCAGATAAAATAGCGTAAATATAAAAACAGAATTTGCGATGTGTTTACGTCGGTTTGTCGATAGCTGGTATAAAATTAAAACACACTTTAACAGTGAAGCTCACCCCCACCATGTAGAGATCAATCGAAAATAATAATATTCAAGCTGCAAATGGATTATTTTTCTTTACTAGAGTAGACACTCATCTTCTTCTTAATTGGCGTTGACACCGCTTACGCGATTATAGCCGAGTCAACAACAGCGCGCCAGTAGTTTCTTCTTTTCGCTACGTGGCGCCAATTGGATATCCCAAGCGAAGCCAGTTCCTTCTCCACTTGGTCCTTCCAACGGAGTGGAGGTCTTCCTCTTCCTCTGCTTCCCTCGTCGGGTACTGCGTCGAATACTTTCAGAGCTGGAGTGTTTTCGTCCATCCGGACAACATGACCTAGCCAGCGTAGCCGCTGTATTTTAATTCGCTGAACTATGTCAATGTCGTTGTACATCTCGTACAGCTCATCGTTCCATCGTATGCGATATTCGCCGTGGCCAATGCGCAAAGGACCGTAAATCTTTCGCTGAACCTTTCTCTCGAAAACTCTTAAGGTCGACTCATCGGTTGTTGTCATGTGTAGAAGTTCACGCAAGTGAGGAAAGTCTTCTGATCGCCATTCACTTGGGAGTGGCCAGAAACGACTCTTTTACATATGATTCAAGCAGCTTTGACCAAGTATCCTCTGGGTAGCCTAAGAACATTCGTTTGAAGGCGAGCTAAAGTGAGAAAGTGAAAAATCCCCTCCGCAGGGTTGTGCGTTGGGTTTGGGACCCGCCAGGTAAAAAATCATACCAATGAAAAGGAATGCAGTAGACACTGGTTACGCGATTTTAGCCAAGTTTGTTTGGCGCCAATTGGAGATTCTAAGTGTAGCTAGTTCCCTCTCATCTGGTACTTCCAGTGGAGATGAGGTCTTCCTCTTCTTCTTCCGGCAGGTACTGGGTTAAATACTCTCGGAGCTGGAATGTTTTCGTCCATTTCGACGACAGCACAAAGGACGACAAATCTTCCTCAAAACCTTTCCCTCGAAAACTCGTAACTTTGACGCATCAGCTATTGTCAGCGTCCATGCCTATGCAACTATACAGCAGGACGGGAATAATGAGTGACTTATAGAATTTGATCTTTTATTGTCGAGAGAGGATATTACCTCTTAATTACCTTACACAGCCCGAAATAGCCCCTGTTAACAAGAGTTATTCTGCGTTCGATTTCGAAGCTGACGTTGTTGTTGGCTTTAATGCTAGTTCTAATATAGGCAAAATTATCCTCGAGTTCGAAGTTATGACTGTCAACATAATGTGGGAAATATTGGTGACCGAATGACAAAAGAAGAATTTATTTTTGTTAATAAAATAATTCTTTAGTTTTGTGTAACTCTTGACGGTGGTGGCTTTCTATCAAATAACAATAATCCCTCCCAATTTCTAAGCCACTGTTAACTTACAACTATGTGCCAATTGCACATTTCAAATGCCATTCAAAATGAAAGCTTCGTATCTATTGAACTGTTTGGCAACTTACGAAGGACTTTCGGTGGAACTTCACTCTGCACCTCGTCCTGAAAAGAAATGTAAAGCCACAGCACTACACAAACCTCCATATATATACTTATACTATATATACATATATTTAATGGCGGCGAGATACGCACCTCCAGTATATTTGTACTATCACGACCAACGGCGCTATTTTGGCAACATCATGCCATTCAGTTACTTACTGTACATACGAGTATACACGAGAGTGTGCATTTATGTGGGCTCCAATAACATCTAGGATAGCTCCATACCCACACCCATATATGTATGACGACATACACACATGCACACACGGGGAATGCTTGTGGCATTATTATACTCGTATTGTTTGTGCGGTCAAAGTGGCCAAATAAATTTTATTTGTTTTCTCCGCAATTGAATAAAATGTTCTTTTAATGTTGTGCTGAAAAGTTTCAATCGCACACTGGCTGGTGGTTTATTGCAAAAGGGGATTAGTCTTCTTGCACACTTGCAGTTGGTTGGCCCCGCACTTGATGCCGTACCACCAGACCAAACGTGTACTTTATGCCGTGCTTGATGCCTGGACAAATGGCGCCTATGTAGACACTATCGCCATCAGCCGATACCATGCATATCTGGCCAATCGTTCGATGTTTTGATAATCATTTTCCTTTATTTGTACACATTTTGTTTTTATTGTTTCCCTGGGTAATGCTTGTCCGCATGGAAATAAATACTTTGGATGTGTGCATATGTTAAGCATTTGCCCAGCGGCTTTTAACGGTTTGTAGCATTTGCCGTCGAAATTGTGGAATATTAAATCACTTCATTGTGAAGGTATGATGCAACCAAATTGTTAAGTATACTCCTTACACCGCTTTAGCTTTATGGGCAAAATATTATTCTAAAGAATAAAAATTTATACTTATACTATATGTAGAATATTTCTGAGCTAGATTGAGTTCCGATGTACACTGAATATTTCTAAGATTATTTATCCGACTTCGATTGGCTTACATCTCATCGGGTAGCGGGTCGCCAGTAGAACTTCAGTTAGTGAACCATTGTCAATATATTAGTATCCATGTCGTTATACTTCTTCTTTACTGGCGTAGACACCGCTTACGCGACTATAGCCGAATCAACAACAGCGCGCCAGTCGTTTCTTCTCTTCGCTACGTGGCGCCAATTGGATATTCCAAGTGAAGCCAGGTCCTTCTCCACTTGGTCCTTCCAACGGAGTGGAGGTCTTCCTCTTCCTCTGCTTCCCCCGGCGGATACTGCGTCGAATACTTTCAGAGCCGGAGTGTTTTCATCCATCCGGACAACATGACCTAGCCAGCGTAGCCGCTGTCTTTTAATTCGCTGAACTATGTCAATGTCGTCGTATATCTCGTACAGCCCATCGTTCCATCGAATGCGATATTCGCCGTGGCCAACGCGCAAAGGACCATAAATATTTCGCAGTACTTTTCTCTCGAAAACTCGCAACGTCGACTCATCGGTTGTTGTCATCGTCCAAGCCTCTGCACCATGTAGCAGGACGGGAATTATAAGCAACTTATAGAGTTTGGCTTTTGTTCATTGAGAGAGGACTTTACTTTTTAGTTGCCTACTCAGTCCGAAGTAGCACCTGTTGGCAAGAGTAATCCTGCGTTGGATTTCCAGGCTGACATTGTTGGTGGTGTTAATACTGATTCCTAAATAGACGAAATTATCTACAACTTCAAAGTTATGCCTGTCAACAGTGACGTGAGAGCCAAGTCGCGAGTGCGACGACTGTTTGTTTGATGACAGGAGATATTTCGTCTTGCCCTCGTTCACTGCCAGACCCATTTGCGTTTTCCCGGAGCGGAAATTTGAGTTCGCTGAATAGCCAGAAATCACACGGAACTAAATCAGGCTAATACGATGGTTGCGGCACGATATTGGTTGAAAATTTATGGAAAAACTCACGAGGAATCAATGTAGTATGCGACGGTGCATTCTTCCAAGAGTTATCGGCCCATAATTCCGCAATCTTTTACGACTAGCTTCGCTCTAACGACGCAAAACTGTCCACATAACCTTCATTTTTGACTTACTTTGATGTAATTTTTCTGGCTTCGGCTCACCTTTGCCACGATATTCGGCCGATTGATCGTTTGCTTCTGGGTCGTAAGCATAGATACAAGACTCATCGCCAGTAGAAATACACTTCATGACAACCTGGTAGTCGGACTACTACTTTCGCTATTCTTAGGCCCAAATAATCTTTCAAATGGTTTTCTCTGATCCTTCCGATATTCCGACAATGCCTGTAAGATCTTTAATCGTCGATTCTTAAGCAAAAATTCCTTTATTTTGTTGATCATCATGATTTTTACGGCCGTCCTGCACGTGGTTCTCTGTCAACGTGTTCTTGGCCTTCATTGAATAATTTGTTCCAATCAAATACATTTGCTCGCGGCAAAGAATTATCACCGAAGACAAAGTAATGAACTTCTTTCTTGAAAAATTTCACTCATCGTAAAAATCGCCGAATGCACTTTACGTAGAAGGACAGACGAAAACTAACCACTAACGAGTAAAAAAATATTTGGACGAAAGCGTTTTTCCCGTGAAATTTAAATTAAAAATTCTTACCATTTTTTGTTCAAAGAAGTATATTGGTATGATCGATCAGTTTGTATGACAGCTAAATGTTGTAGTACTGCGACCTGAGCAATTTTTTCGAGATTTTAGCGATGTGTTAATTAATAACGGCCGCCAAATTTCGTGAATACATTTTGATACATAAAAGAGTTTTCCATACAAGGAGCTCAGTTTGATCGGTAGTTGTATGGCAGCTAATGTTATAGCGCTCCGATATCAGCGGTTCCGACAAATGAGCAGCCTTCTGGTGAGAAAAGCACATGTCCAAAATCATACCGATACCTCGAAATCTCAGAGCTGACCACATATGGCAGAAACGTGTGTTTAAAATGTATTCCTTGAGTCAGAAGCTACAACTCAGAACAACATTTATACTGAACTAATATGAATAAAAGCGAACCATTATCAGGCTGGAGTGAATGCAAGTCAATTGGTTTGCCGTGATCATTTGGCGTATTGTTCTTAAAAAGTGCTGCAAAACTCCACATAGTATATTATAAGAATTTTAAAATAAGAACGACAAATTGTGTTAAATTTTCTTGGCACATTTTATGAATATTACCAAAATAATGCAGTCTCCGGAAAAAGAAACGTACTTTTTGGCACGACTTTCTAAGAAGAAAGAGAACGATCCTCGAATTTTATTCGACACAAAAGGAAAATAAAATCATGAATAGCAAAATGTCAAAGAGCTGGTACAGTTACCACGCTTAATACAATTATAACTAACTCTGAAATGAGTGGCGGTGCTGCCACATAGTATATATGTATATACATATACTAAATATAACTCATACACTGATCGACATATTTGGCATAAGGTTTGTTAGAAAAATGAAAACCATTATATAGCACATTTGTATATAACATATGGGAGTTGGGGGGGAGTAGCGACCCGATTTTATCTATTTTTCTCAATACCACATACTAAAAACCAATGAAGTATAGTAAAGTTAGCCGGATGTTCGTCAAGTTTTTGCGCAATTTTAACTATTTTTAGCAAAAATGTACACTGTTATGAGTAAAACAAAGTCAACTACAGGTACCGGGGTCTAAATATTCGATGCCTAGGGGCTCAAACAGTTTTTATGGGATTTAAAAAATTTTTGGTCACAAGGTGGCACACTCTGAAGACTTTATACGTGCAAAGTCTTATCCCGTTATATTAATTGCTTCTTGATTTGTGTTCTGGAAACTGAACGAATCATGTGGAATTGTAAATTTTGTTAAATGGGAAGTAGGCGTAGTTGTCCATTTTCACAATGTGACATAAGATGTTAAAAGAATGTCACGTACTAAATTTTGTCGAAATCGGTTTGTCGGGTCTTGACATACATATATGAACCCATTGTCCAATATTCCCACCAGCTTCCGCTAAGCTCTCTTATACCATCTCTGTGGTAAAATTTAATGTGCCTGGCATATTTAGTTATTGATTTATCGTTTTATGGCGCTTTTAGTAGTTTTTAACAGTACCGTTATATGAGGAGTGAACGGGGTTATCCCCCGATTTCATCCATTTTCATACTGTCGGTAGAAGTTCTTATAAGATTTGCACTCTGAATATTTGGTTATTGTAGCTTAAGCGATATACATTAAACTTAATAAAGGGCGTTTCCACGCCCACTTTTTAAAATTTTCTTGCCCACAGGTGGCCCTTGCTACTGCTATCCTGAAACAAATGAGCTTCGAACAAAGAGCCAACATTAAATTTTATTTTAAACGTTTCAATTGATGAAACAAGTTTATGGCGATGATTGCCTATCTCGTAGCAGAGTGCGCGAATGGTTTCAACGTTTTCAAAGTGATCGTGAGTACATAAATAGCGATCAACATGTGGGCCAATCAAAATCTGTGATCACCGGAAATTCCATCGAAACTGTGCGTGAATTTATCAAAAATCAACCGAAATCATCATTGCAATTAATGGAAATGGAATTAAACATCTCTAAAACATTGATTTATCGCATGTTGACCAAACATTGGGGCTTACGAAAGGTGTGTGCACGATTTGTTCCGCACAAATTGACTGACGACTAAAAATTGCTCAGAATCCAACATTCGAAGGACGATTATTTGACCAAAAATCACATTTTAACCATTAACCACTCCCCGTATTCACCTGATATAGCGCCGTGCGACTTCTTCCTTTGCGGAAAAATGCATTTGCCCATGAATGGAAAGCGTTATGCAGACGTTGAGGCCATTCAAAAGGCTTTCACCGGCATACTGGCGGCCATACCGGCCAGCGAGCTAAAACACTCGTTCGACATGATTTTGACTGTGCAAAAAGCTGTATTGAAGCAGAAGGAGACAATTTTGAATAAAATAAATTGATTTTGCCGAAAATATTTTTGTTCTGTTTTTTTTTTTTTTAAAGTCCTGTATTCTTTGGAATGCATCTAGTATTTAAGGAACACCCTGAAGCAATGTAAAGAGTCCATTAAAATTGTTTATGATGAGATTTTATCTTAATTCTTAATTATTTAGAAACAACACGTACATAATCCTAAATAATTTCCCTACAAATTTACAAAATATGAAATAAATATTAGGAAGCCAAGAATCGAAAAGCTATAGATGTCAAAATATTATACGATCACGAAGGCAATTCGCCGATTACGTGCAAATTCTTAACGCCACACATTTACATTTTTATGAGTTCATTTGTTGACGCGTCACGCACATACATATACAGTAGATCCCAAATGTGTGCTGCATTTATACACAAAATTTGTACCTTGAAAATTATAGATAAAAAATAAATAAGTATAATGAATATATGAAAGACTGTCTCTGTTTTGGTTGAATATCGGCGGCAATAACTAAAATAAAAACTGATAGAATCGTTAACTACTGGAACCTTCGGAACTACGGGAGAGGCAATAATAATAAATAGGGGATTTTGAAAAGTCAAAATATTGGTTGAAATTATTATGTACCAAGCAGGTGTAATAGTTTATATCGTTTAAATAGTAACTTTTTTACAAAATTCGACCTTATATTCAACCTTTTGGTATTGAAGGTGAATTTCGGTTATAGCGAAATTCCAACTTTTTACTCCGATCCGGAGAATTTAGTGGATGTAGAAGCAATTCGTCTTTTGGGTAACTTCACCTTTGTTTCTATTTATTTGTTAAACTGTGCTTTGCTAAGACGAAGCAATAACTACTTCTTTGATTTCAGCCTTAAAACGTCGCTCTAAATATTCGATTTTTGAGTTTCTCCCATTTTAGAGATATTCTACGAATATTTAATTATATTCGTATCCTAACTCACTGACACCGTCATTTACCCGCATAACTCTTAATTGAACTAAGGATTGGTATGATGGAGACAATTCATTATTGGTCCTTGATATCAATATCTGAATAGATATCAATTGAGTTTCAGAAATAATTATTCATCTATATTTTTTTTGATTTTTCCAGTCCTAGAAACACTTTTCTTAAGTACTTTTTGGGATGGCCTTCACCTCCTTCAGCAAATTTTATTTTATCTCTTCGGTCGACTGGAAACGGGTTCACGGAGCAGCGATTTCAATTTGGGTAACAAGAAAAAATCACACGGAGCCAAATTTGCTTATGCGATGGTTCATTACCATCGTGTAAAATCCATTAATTGTTCTTCCATAATTCCAGCCGTTTTCGTTGGATGTCCAACCAAACAGAACTTCTTATTCAAATTCATAATGCACCGTTCCAAGAATATCAAAGAAACAATGGGCATCACTTCGATTTTTTAGCAGTTTTGGCGTAGTTTTTTTTGTTTCGGCTGGTTTTTTCCTCCATTTCGATGATTGTTGACTTGTGTGCATGTCAAACTCATAAACCTATGTCGCATCGGTCGTTATAATGCTCTTCATAAATGTGGAATCATTTCCAAAGAGACCTGCTTATGGTACTGTTTTTGGAAAAAAATCAGCTTTTTCGGGACGAGTCGAGCAAGAACGTGTTTCATACCCAAAATATCCACCAAAATCATTCGATGGCTCTCTTACCATCTCTCTAAACTTGCCTGACGATTTTCAAACACCAAAATCTTCACTTTTTTAATATTTTCGTAGTGGAAGAGGTCGAATGTTATCCAAAATTCTTTGTTCGATATTTTTATCCGTTTTAAAAATCGCAACCCACTACTGAGGTGTACCGATTTAAGCAGCTGTTGTAAAGCAACTGTTTACAGTTCGCGCTCATATTTGGCGTAGTAGTAAAGGACAGTCCTAGCAAATTAGCATAATACATTTTCTTGAAAGTCTGTTATTACACACGTCAACTTTTGTTGCGGCAATTCTTGGTTTATTGGCGAGGTGGCGACGAGAATCGCGTCGAGTTTCTAGTGTTCAGCAACACGCTTTATGTTCTATTCGTAACAGTTCGCTATGACGGTTTTTCGGCATTCGTGTTCTTTCTTTCGTACTACATAGTTGCATTTGCGTATATTTTTTTGAAATTAATATTTTGGATATATTTAAAAAATTGAATTTGATCTTTTGGTAAGTAATTTGCAAATATGTATACAAATATACATAATGTAATATAAATATTTTAGAAAATGGAGTATGACGAAAAAAATCTAAGTAATTCGATTTTCGAAGATATTGGGAAATGTATGGAGGAAGCCATACAAATTGATTCAGACGATGGTGAAAAGGGTGATATAAGGTCTGTTATATAATCTTTTTTTAATTTTGAATTATAAATAAAATGTATTTCTTAATTGACAGAACTGATTAGTATTGATTAATACATGTGATAGAGTGGCCCAAATACCTATAAGGAAAAAGAAACGACAATGGGTTAAAGTAAAGATTAGACAATGGGTTAAAGTAAAGTGAAAGAGAATGAGAAAAAACTCGAACAGAGCTGCGCAACACAAATTGCTCGTGTGAATGTAATGGGCGACAGTAAAAGAGAATCGCCCGAGAATTAGCAACAAGAGTTGAGGCGTGTAATAACTGACAAATATCATTTAACCGGGGGATTTAAATTACAATTTCCGTTCTTTTTTGTCACTATGTATTTTTAGGTGAGCGAAATAGTTTGATGCTGGCTATAAAATTGGAGAGATCGGTGGACTTAGCGAGACTAGAAACTGAGCCGCAATAGGACGATCTTGACAACCTTGCCCTAAAGTAATGCGACAATGGTCCTGTGGTAAGTGAAAATCCACAATAGAGTAGTACACTTTCGTTGGTCACTGTATGCAGCTTGTATAGCTTGTAATTATCAATTACTTTTATTTATAAACAATTTTAATTGCACTGCTTTGATCGTATTATTCGCATGTCTTGATAACTGCACGCGCATAATTTACCACATTTCAGATTGTTCAACTTTGACGATGATTGTATTTTCGGCGGTATAATCTTACAAACGTATCACAGGTGGCACAAGTGCCAAATGATGCAATTTCGATACCGCTAATATCATGCTAAAAATACTAAAATCCCAAAAATACCACAGAACGTCACCAGAAGGGGGGTGATGATGGCTTGCGGGTTCACTATTTGTAAAGAATGTGTGTAATAACGGGAATGTTCAGCTGAGCACATCGCAGCAACGGATTGCATCATATCGCGCATAAATAACTCTAAACGGAATGGAATTCGGAAGACTTTACCCAAATATTTGCAAAAGTTATTTCAGGAATTTGTTATTAATATATGTTTTAAACAAAAAAAGTGTTTTTAAAAATTAATAACAAATTAATAACAATGTTGTTTACACCCGCTTTGAGCTGAACTGCTCGCAGCACTCGCATGATTATTTTCCATATAGAACATAATGCTTTTGCATTGGAATATTATCATCAAATCGATGAAGCCGCTGTATTTTTACTGAAAAGTTTTCCACTTCAGAAATCAACAGTGTTAATAAATAGTGATAATACGACAACAACTACAAGACACAACATTGTATTGAAAAGTGTTTGTATGTATTACATATTATCAAGCGCTGCCTCGCCTAGTCGCCCAGCAGCCCACCTTAGTTGTTTTCGGTATTCCATTTGTTTACATTATTGCTGTTGAAAATCGCCTGCGTTTATTTGTTGTTGAACCGAGAGTATATTAAGTTAGCAACAAAAAATGTATGGCCACAAAAACAACTCAAAATATTTTTGATAGCGAGTGCTAAGGTTCATCTAACATGGGATTCTAAAATTATTTCTAACGCCATATGAGCACTGCTTTATGCAGAACTATGTCGGTGGGGTAGTCGTTACCAGATGGGGCACCCACGGCACACATACATATGTACATATGTACGTATAGTATTATGTATGTATGTATGTATATATTAATGATTTCTTAAGGCTGCTAGTGCCACTCCCATTTTTGCGAAACACAATTTAAATTTTCTTCAACATCTTTTTCGATTATTTGCGGAGTGAGTCAATTAAAAATTAATACGCTAGTGCCAAAGTCGATTATCATATCGGTATGTATATAAAATTTGGTACTCACGTAGTGTAATATGCTCGTTTACTTACATATTGATTCAAAAACAAGTGTTTGAATTATTTTTATGCAAACACGAATGAGCTGACTTGGATGCATTGAGTTGAGCTTATCAGTTACCAAGCTGAACCAAACAACAAGCAGCGTCTAGGCAACCCCCGAACAGCTGATAAGGCTTTCGATTCGTACTGTTTGTCTTGATATTGATGAATTGTCTCAGAAATCAGAAAAACAAATTGACTTATAATAGCTTAAGGCAGTGCATCGCTTAGTCGTTGTTTAATTCAAGCTTTGATTATAGTCAGAACTGTCGTAATAGCGGTAATAGCGGTAATTCAGTGAGCAAAACGAAAATTTTTGTTGAAATCTGCATTAGAACATTTTCAGAACTTTAAGGAAGAATTTATAAAACAATCACAATGTCTTGTGCGGTGAACAACGGTAAATGTCTAAGCTTGGTTGATTTGTACCAACAACTCTCCAAAATATTTATAGATCACTCGGTGGTAGACAAAGTATTGAGGTGGTTAGTTGATATGTGTGTGTTATTGCGAAAATAGTTTCGAAACAGTAGATCTCGAAGTATTCAAGCTTCAGTTACCCAATCACTAACATTTTATGTGATGCTAAAATTAAAACTGGTCTAAATGAAAGAGAAAAAAATGTTTGAAAGCGAATTGAAAGAATACAATACTTTTGTGGAATAAGTTTTCAAGCAATTATAAGATTGTTGGCAAAACTCACAACGATTAAAAAATGAGA
This sequence comes from Bactrocera zonata, assembly GCA_037783105.1. Lineage (NCBI taxonomy): Eukaryota > Metazoa > Arthropoda > Insecta > Diptera > Tephritidae > Bactrocera > Bactrocera zonata. The sequence continues at coordinate 221,964 of JBAWJQ010002831.1, read as the reverse complement.
TATTTTTATGCATACAAAATGTGTCGTCAAAACGAACCACTTTTGGAAACTAATTTTAAGCCAATGAAAGCCAGACAAGAAAAAACGTTAACTTCGGCTGTAATACCCTTCACATGTGTATTTTTTACAGCCTAATATGAAATGATTTTTATCTTGATTATCATCGGTTGGTTTAAATGTGAGTTATATGCTTTAGCGGTCCGATTTGAATAATATATTCGGTGATTGTAGTGGTGTCTTGCATAATACTCCACGCCAAATTTCGTGAAAACACTTTATCAAATAAAAAAGGTTTCCACACAAGGACTTGAGTTGGATCGGTTAGTTCATATGACAACTTTTTGCTATAGTGATCTGATATCGGCAGTTCCGAGCAATGATCAGCTTCTTGGAGAGAAAAGGACGTGTGAAAAATATCAGATCAATGCGGTATGTCAACAACAGAGGGACCAGTTTACGGGCATGCCACAATCGACTCATCTCGACACACTGAGCATTTAAAGTTATATTTTATAAGGCTCTCACATATATGTACATATATTATGAACTTTATAACACGCTTTTTTAAAGTTTTCTCCAAGCCCGATTTATTACATTTATATATAGCAATTGTATATATTTTGTAAACACTCTTATCAGGCGTTTTTACTCATTTACATTGTTTATTTACAGACTCTAATAACGCCGTCACAAAGAGTCGGTCGAAAATTTTTCCTGACAAAAAATACAAACAAGTTCAACCAACTGGGAAAGAAGTGTCGGGACTAACACATGAGTGTGGTGTATTTGGAGCGATCGCCTGCGGTGAATGGCCGACACAGGTTAGTAAATCAATAGCTTAATAATCAAAAACTTCGAAAATGTAAATAAACTTCAATGATATAATGAAAGATTTTATGATTGATGCCTGAAATAGCAGCTTTTTCTGAATTTATATAAATGTTCTCAAATCTCGTATGTGAGAGGGCGTAGCATCTTACCTTCTAGTTACAATATTTCAAAATGCGTCCTAAAATGTGTTACCGATATCAAAGATCTTGAGTAGGCTTTGACAATAGATTTTCTTTCAATAACATATCTATTATATCACTACTAAATCATTTTCTGTAATTGGCTTTGCCCGTCGAAATGCTTCAGAGTTTTACGACCCCTATATGTTAAAACTATTGTTTATTTGTTTGGTTCGTTTTATCTTGGAGTATGGTATGTTCATCTGGAGACCATTTTGTTTATTACTAGTACACCTTAAATCACTTGAAAATGGACGGTCCATTCTCTGCCTTTCATGTTTTTTTTTCCAATGTAATTAATGGCTTTGTTTGTTAGGAAAACTTAGTTTCAATATTCAGCGTTGCATCAGATCTATTTCCCTATTTTATTGTACAAAGTAGGAAACTAAAATTGCGGATTAAGTTCTACTTGATTTTTCTCATTAACATCCTAAATATTTTTTTATTTAAGTTATCTATTTGTTTAATCTTATTTTTATTATTTCATAAATCTAATTTAAATTATGGTTTTTTAATAGTAAGAAATAATGTTCATAGTCTTAAGTAGCTAAAGAAATGAATAAATAAATAAATAAATAAATAATTATAAAATAATAAAATCTAAAATAATGTTTTATAAAATAAGTTTCGATTAAATACTTTTTTATTCATAACTTCGTTTGAATTTTAACAAAGTAAAGGTTACCATAATTAATTAATACAATAGATTTTCGACTGTAAAAACTGGACATATTTTGTGTTACTTAGTTATTACAAATATGTAGAAGTATGTGTGCATTAGGGTGTTGTTTTTTTAACTATTCATTTTTTTCCATTCCATCATGAAATTTCCTTGGAAAAAATAATCCCTGAAAATTTGAGACTTTAATGTTAACATTAAGGACTGGACCAAGGCATGTAAAAATGTTCCATAAAAATTGTCCATAAAAATTACAAGACAATCGTGATTTTTTATGTATAAATTTCTCTAGCTCAGAGGCATTTTATGGCATCGCTTTGACTTTAGACACATATTCCTCAGAGTTGAACACTCTATAAAAGTGCCCATTGCGACAAAGTCGAAACTCACACCGGCGAGGTAGTACGGGGGCTCTAAATCTGACTTTTCCACGAAATTCTCATTTTTTTGTATATAATATATCTCGTAAATGACAAGAGCTATAGAAAAAATTTAGATGACAAATTTGTAGGAAATTTTATTTGGTACAAAAAAGATCCGAGGTCAAAACCGCTATCATTAACACTTCTCGAGACATTCGGATTTTTAAGTAAGGCTTTATAGAATTTTCATAGATTTTATGTAATATAAAATCTATGAAAATTTCATACAGCCTTACTTAAAGAATCACGATTGTCGTGTATTTTCAATGGAACATTTTTACATGGCTTGATCCAGTCCTTGATGTTAATATTAAGGGCTCAAATTTTCAGGGAATTGTTTTTAGGGTATTTCCAAGGAAATTTCATAATGGGATTGAAAAAAATGAAAAGTTCAAAAAAAAAAAAACACCCTAGTGTGCATGTAACATTTTTTTTCGAAAAAACGAAAACATGAACAATACCGGATTCTTAAGATGTTGGAACACCTCTCCGATTCAAAGCTATGAAGTCTTTTAAGTTGAAGCTACAATACTTACCCACACATCTTTATTAAGTTCCTTTGAGGCTCATCCATTTCAGTAAAGTCATTATTCATATAAACATGTCTTAAAAATTGAATTGATTAAAATACAAGTGAAATTTTTAAAAACAGTTTATGTGTTTCTCACTTAATCACGACTAAAAATCTAAATCCACTAGCAAGAAAATGGTTCCAATACATATATGTGTTATACTGATTTACTGATCAAAAATAGCTAGTTGTTTATGTGCGAAATTTTGTAACGCCACCGAAGTCTGGTTTTATAGTCACGCTGTTCAACACGTGAGTGAATATTACTTAAGCTACATAATACATATTATATGAATCTATATATATATTTATACATACATGTGTAGTAATATAAATTATCAGTCTATATCTCTTAACAAAACTGTAGTGTACAAATCTATATATATAAAAGTAAGTTGTTGTTAGTTACACCATTTATAATTCAACAACGGCTGAACCGATTTGGCTGAAAATTGGCGGAGAGGTAGCTTAGAACCAGGGTAAGGACATAGGATACCTTTATGTCAAAATTTAATACAACTCATAAATACAAAAATTATATTCCAAATAATAAGCATTCGTTAAAATTCATGTTTGTAGGAATCATTTGAATATATGCGTACAATTTTAAATAGAGTCTTCTCAAATATAATACAATTGCTAAGTATTTGGAATAGAAGAAAAGAACGGCAACCAAATAGGCAGTGAAATAGATTATACCTGGCTCAGTAATCAGTCGTTGAGTATGTATTATACCACGTGCATCCCAAAAACCTGATGTCATAACTTTTCCTGCCGACTTTTTCGTTTTTTTTCACGCCTGAGAACCGGTTCATCATGTGCAGTCCACCAGAATGACTGTCGATTGGACTCCAGTGGGAAATGCTGGAGCTATGTTTCTATCACCGACGAAAAATTTCGGCTTTATTCCGATTAGATAGCACTTAAACACTTCTCAGAATCAGTTATTCGTTGTTTTTATTGGATTATGAACTTGCGAGGCACCTACTTTGCTCATTTCGCCTGTTACCAGTTTAGCCAATATCTTTTCAACGGTGGATTTCCCTAAGCCAAAATTCAACAGTATTTTCCCCCAAAAAACAATGCTTTATTAACAAACGAAATGCTCTGTGATCCATTTCTTTGTAAAATAACACAAGTTGCTTCACAAAAATGCTATATCTCATTAACTATTAGTTATAATCCAACTAATAGGAATCATATAGATGGTAGTATTAGTAAGTATTATCTATGTATCAGCCACAGTGAAGCGTGGACGGGTCATCTAGTAATAATTACAGAATAAAAAAATTGTCAAAAATATTTATATACATATGTATATGTAATTATTAAAAAAATTTAATTGGAGGTATAGAAAACACATAATGTGAGCAAAAAATAGTAATACTTTCTGTTTTGAATTTCGCGGGAAAACCCATTCGTCAAAATATATGGTGTCTTCTTATTGGTACAATCTCTTCAAGGAAAAGATAGAGAACGCGTTGACGACGAACCACGTCCATGACGGCCTTCAACATCAACTGATGATCAGAAAAACCATTTTGAAAAATCACGAAATTTTTTCGAAAACCAGAATGCTTTCTGACTACCAGAACGTCATGAAACGTATTATTACTGACGATCAGTCTTGAATCTATGCTTACGACCCGGAACAGACAATCAATCGGCCGAATACCGTGGCAAGGGTGAGCCGAAGCCAAAAAATCAGATCAAAGCTTGTCAAAAATCAAGATTACATCGACAGTTTTTTTCGATTATTGAGGTGTGGTGTACTCCGAATTCCTTGCAAACTGTCAGCATGGAATACTATTTGAGTGCTATAAGTCGTTTGTGTGAAGCTATTGTAAAAAGAGGTCGATATTATGAGCTGATAGCTCCTTGTTTTTGCACCACGATAATGCACGTTTCCACACTGCATTGATTCTTCGTGAGTTTTAGCCAAATTTTAAACTAATATCTTGCCGCAACCACCGCATTCGCCTGATTAAGGTTCATGTGATTTTTGGCTATTCAGCAAACTCAAACGACCGGTCCGGGGAAACGAAGTTAGTTAATTGAAGACATTAAACGTGACTAATTACGCGCATTGAAGGCTATTCGGGAAATTGACAACCGTTTCGAGGATTGGAAAAACGTTGGAACAAGTGCATTGGGGCCAAGCGGAATTACTTTGAGGACGACGAAAAAACATTTAAGAATAAATTAAGATTTTTAAAATTATGAACAAGGTTTTACTATTTTTAGCTCAAAGTAGTATGATGACTACGGATCTTAAAACATTCATTAATTAATTATAGTACTGTTGCTATTACAACTAGTGACGTACGAGGTGTGTTCAAAAAGTATCGCGAATTTTGTGTTTTCTTTAAAATTATTTATTTATTCATGAATATCTATTTTGTCCCCTTCAAAGTAATCCTCATGAGATATTATACACTTGTGCCAACGGTTTTTCCAATCTTCGAAGCACTTCAAAAAATCATTTTTTTTATCTTCTTCAGCTCCTCCTTCGATGCCGTCTTTATCTCGTCAAGAGAAGCGTAACGTTGTCCTTTCATGGGCCTCTTCAGTTTAGGGAACAAGAAAAAGTCACAGGGGGCCAGATCTGGGGAATACGGTGGCTGCGGCATCATTAGTGTGTTGTTTTTGACCAAAAAGTCGCGCACAAGCAACGATGTGTGTGAGCAGGGACGTTATCGTGGTGCAAAAGCCAATTTTTGTTCTTCCACAAATCCGGGCGTTTCTGGCGGATTGCTTCGCGCAAATTGCGCATAACTTGCAGGTAATATTCCTTATTGACCGTTCTTCCCTGTGGCAAGAACTCATGATGCACCACATCCCTGCAATCGAAAAAAAACTGTCACTTACGATTCGCGATACTTTTTGAACACACCTCGTATGTAAATTCCATCTCGGTAGCGGTCTATCAAAGTAGAAAAAATCATTAAATTTATAAAAAGATAGAAATAAAGTTTTATTATAAAATTAGTTAGTAGATGGGCGACGATTGTATAGTAAGACGTTATCGTAGATATCAGAGTACACATTGCTGCACTTTAACATTTGTATAAACTCTTCTCGAACGGTTAAGCTCTGCAGTTCAGAGTGAATTTGGGTAACAATATGTTGTTCACGTGCCTTTTGAGAGTTTTAGCTCATGGTGAATCGGTGGGATATGGTAAGGATTGTATAAACAACTTCAGTTTTAAATCAAGGCTTTTGAATTTGTATGTAAAATAAAGTCGTTTTTTTGACATCGGTAAATGCTTCCCTGACTTTGTTTCTTGCCTTGATGTAATATATTCAATACATATTATGTTGGGCTGCACCTATCATTATCCTTTCCTTATTTGTTCTTTTTTGTTAGTGTTTTTTAAGTTAGTGTTGAGTGCTGGTTATCAAAACTGCTTTTTCAGCCAAATATAATATTATATATGCATTCAATCACGACTATATTAAACGAGTATAGCTGTCATCCAAACTTTCCTGATTAAAACTAAGCCCTGGTATGAAAAACTCCTTTACGAATTCGGTGCAAACGAAGTTAACGTGTTTTATTTATTTTTCCTTCCTTCGCTATCTCGTTTACAATCTCGTTGGTACAGTTGGATTCTAATATTCGCTTTGGCAATGTGAAGAGCCCATGTACGTACATATCGCTCATTTGCTGCAAGACCGGCATAAATCAAAAAACGTGATTTTTGAGTTAATGCTGCAGAATTGTTCATTATATCATACTTCATGTTGAGTGAAAAATTCATATGAATACCTCTTATATGCTCCGCTTGAGAAGAGAATATATTTCCTGTTTTCCGTGTAAGGTTACAGTCAGTTGAAAACTTTAAACGCGTTTTCTGGCAAATCGATTTTTTTGACTTATGACGGTCTTGCAGCAAATGAGCGATATGTATATCGAAAGTGGCTAATTTGGAAACGGGAATTCTATATATCATAATTTATTTTCTTCGGAGTTATTTGATCTAGCACCCTACACCTAGATTTGTGGCTACTACACAACAGTCAGGTCGGGACCCGAACGGACCGGACCGGAGTCTGTATCCTTTCTGATACATAATCCCGGTGCTGAAAATACCAGGAATAAAGAGAATAACAATGGCACACCTGATTGATGAAGTTAACAACGAACTTCCTAAATAACCAACTTATCAATGGGTACATTTATTCTGTAGAAAAGGAAACATTTATTAATTATTATCATTATTGTGACGTAATTAAAAGTCTAGTCATTTTGCTCTGATTCATGTGCAACATGCAAACAACGAACGTTCGAGTATAAATTTGACACAAATAAACAAAGTCGGAGCTGATGACGTACATAAATATATTGTTTACAATTTTTATGTTTTTGGAATCCAAAAGCAAAAATAGTGTTTTAATGAGTTTAAGACGGCGGGCCCACAAAGAAGTTCAATATACTTGTATGTAACTTCTGTGTGTGCCTCTTACATTATCAGCATTGACGTTAGTAGTTGAGGGGTACAGTTAATAATGACATGTTTAATTAATTGATCGCATCCATCGCGGGATCTATGACCAGCTATGTGTTGAGCTTCTGCGGCTTATCAGCATTATGCGTTGCTTGCTTGGGGTCTAGAGATTTTGTAATTGTTTTTGTTTACAATTCTTTAAAATGACAATACGGGTTGTTATTGTTACAGTCTTCAATTACGTCAAACCAGTGAACTCATTTATCGGCCCATGTACTTGCTGGTGAGGTGACCAGTTGCGTGACCAGTTTAGTACGCCGTTTGATTGAAAATTTGCAAGATTATAAATCTTGAACCTAATCCTGATTTTTCCATTGCGTTTCCAGATTGATATTGCTCAGTGCATTTTCCTGGGGTTGGTAGCACTACAACATCGTGGGCAGGAGTCGGCCGGCATCGCCACAAGCTTAGGAAAAACTGCCAAGAATTTTAATATTCACAAAGGAATGGGAATGATAAGTAATCTCTTCAATGATGATGCGATTAGAAAATTAAAAGGTAACCTAGGCATTGGGCACACCAGATATTCGACAGCAGCTGCATCGGAGATGGTGAATTGTCAACCATTTGTTGTGCACACTGCACATGGCGCTGTGGCGATCGCCCATAATGGCGAACTGATCAATTGCGAATCGCTGCGTCGAGTGGTGAGTATGTGATATTTTTTAATTCGTTTGCTTTTCTCACTTTCAATGCTTTAAGGTCTTGGAGCGCGGTGTTGGCCTATCCACGCACAGTGATAGTGAGTTGATTGCCCAATCACTCTGTTGTGCACCTGAAGACGCCAGCGAACACGATGGACCCGACTGGCCAGCTCGCATACGCCAGTTCATGACGCTGGCGCCACTGTCATACTCATTAGTCGTCATGCATAAGGATAAGATCTACGCTGTACGCGACTCCTATGGGAATCGACCACTCTGCATTGGCAAGATAGTTCCAATCACTCTGGGCCATGGAAAGCCAGAAGATGCACCCGCTGAGGGTTGGGTAGTGTCAAGTGAAAGTTGTGGCTTTCTTTCCATAGGTGCTCGTTATGTAAGAGAAGTGGAACCCGGTGAGATTGTAGAGCTGACAAAAAATGGCTTCCGTACAGTGGATATTGTGGAGCGTCCGGATTACAAGAAAATGGCCTTTTGTATTTTCGAGTATGTGTATTTTGCCCGCAGCGATTCTACTTTTGAGGGACAAATGGTTTACTCGGTACGTTTGCAATGTGGTAGACAATTAGCTCGAGAATGGCCTACCGAAGCAGATATTGTCAGCTCAGTGCCTGAATCGGGTACAGCGGCAGCACACGGCTATGCCAAGGAGGTAGACATATATTTTTAGTAAATATTTCGTTTTCACTCATTTAGCTTCATTTCGGTTGCAGTCCGGCATACCTTTTGCGGAGGTGCTTTGCAAAAATCGTTACGTCGGTCGCACCTTTATTCAACCTTCACCGCGACTCCGGCAGTTAGGTGTCGCAAAGAAATTTGGCGCGCTCTCAGTTAATTGTGAAGGGAAACGTGTTGTTCTTATTGACGACTCGATTGTTAGGGGAAACACTATTGGTCCCATCATCAAGCTGCTGCGAGACGCTGGTGCTACGGAGGTGCACGTCCGTATTGCTAGTCCACCGCTTATGTACCCTTGCTATATGGGAATCAATATACCAACTAGAGAGGAGCTTATTGCAAACGAGTTGGAACCCGACGAGCTAGCGGAGCATGTCGGTAAGTCGACCACTTGTGCGGATTCCTATTCCTTCTCTATTATACTATAAAATGTAACGATTTCTAGGTGCGGATAGTTTAAAATACTTGAGTGTGGCTGGACTCATTACAGCTGTGGAAATAAACAAAGCCAATACCAATCCCATTAAAGCGGGATACTGCACAGCTTGTCTGACTGGAGAGTATCCTGGAGGACTACCTGAAGAGCTCAGCTGGTAGCACCGACAGTTGCTCTTAAATAAAAGAAAACGTTCTTCTTTTAAGTATTCATAGCTTAAATATAAAGGAAATCAATTAGACTTATTTATTTGTAATTTTGCATCTTAATTTTTTCTTATCGACTTATTTTAAATTCCATAAAATTCATACAATTACTCATAAAAAAATAAAAAAATACAATTTATGATGTCTTTAGTTTAACAATCATTTTATTGAGTATTAAAGTAAAGGTAATCTGGTTAAGCCACACATAGACCAGTTTTTGTCCTTTGAGAGACCAGAAGGAGTTCAGTTGCTAAGTCCAAGAGGAGTAGTCATGTTTTAGGATGCCAACAATTGACGCGAATTTCAACAGGCTCTGTGGCCTCACTATCGATTCCTCCTCCAGTGTATCATAACATGGGAACCCCAGATGCTTACAGCTTAGTCTTTCCTTGGAGCACTGCTCTAGATATTTCCTCAGTTTATTAATTATTAGGCTCATTAGAAATGTCTTTCTAATATTAGGTTATATTAACATCGGAATTTTACACGTTTTTCTAAAATTGTAACGTTTGTTATGTAATGGTTAGAAGAAAGTTAATTCGATAGCTTCACATCCATATTGAACAAAAAAAATTAATTATAATAGTGGACACCACCAACCAGGAAAAAGGAATCTGTTTTCGTTAGCCGGAGCAATGCACTTGGCTGCGAAGTTCGCCATCAAACTCCCTGAAATCAAAAACATTAAAGGTTCCAGAGAGAGACTTTCTGCAATCATCTCTAAGTTCGCCTGCATTTAGTGATATCTTCTGCGCGCACATAACTCCGAGAAATATGTAGATGAGGCAAAGTCGCTGGAGAAGGACGCAGTGATCGAATCTCAAGGAGAAGATTGAAGAGACCTGTCAATAACCCTAGTTTCAGGCTGCCATCAAAGCAGATTCAGATTTACTTCCTGAGTTGCAGTTTCTTTTAGGGAGGTATGCATCCACTCCGATAGCGGATGAGTTGCTTTGCAGACTATTCAATAGGAACGAATGACCTTGCTAGCAATGAGATCCAGCTACTTCCACATTAAACTTGTCCGGATACAGAGAAATCGTTGTAAAACGGCTGAGCTTGTAAGAAAGGGCACCTTAGCACGAATTCCATCAGGATAAGAAGAAGTAGGTGTTTCCCTTTCAAATGCGTTCGGGCGCCTGATCTGAGGGCCTTAGCAAGCGTATAATGAGTTGTGAGGTTGCGAAAGCCCTCTGGCCCAGAGTGGAACGTAAAATATTCCTTGTACTGCTAGCTCTTACTAAGGTTAACAACGCTTCAATGAAAGGTATTCTAACGTGGCACTGTTCCACTGGAACTCACGAGGTGAAGCTGAAGGTTTTGGAGGCTGCAACTTACAAGTAGGAAAATAAGGGGAAATGTATAGGTACAGATTAGGGTTGAAGCATCTCGTTTGCAATTATTTCTACAAATCCGGCGAGTTGGCTCCAGTTGCTTCGTCCAAATTTGAATATATGATCCATACATTCCGTCTTTATGATCCATACATCTGAGCATCACAAGGTGATTATAGCTATTCCAGTTGAATTACCCCTGGGCTCATGGTAAATCTATATATTTACCTAACCTAACCTTATCGTCACCATGTGCAAAATTTTGGAAAAGATCCGTGAAAAGAGGATCGACCACCTCTTCGTCGATTTCAAAGGTGCTTTTAACAGCGCGAAAAGAAGCTGCCTTTATGTCACTATGTCTGAAAACTAATATGCCTGTGTAAACTGACGTTGAGCAATACAAAAAGCCCCGTCAGGATCAGGAAGAACCTATTCGAGCCGTTCGGTACCAAACGAGGTTTCAGACAAGTTGACTCCCTATCGCGCACTTCTTCAATATACTGCTGAAAAACGGCTTACGTGCTTATAAGCGGTGTATACGCCAGTAAAAAAGAAGAAGAATCTTCTGGTCCAAGTATACTGAATATAAATAATATCGACTACCACCATATGATCTGCTACTACTTAAAAAAATAAAATCTTAAATACTTTTGGATAGTAATAGTGGTCGAAAATGCGATACTAAAAGACCTGTGACCTTTAGCGATTTTTGCCAAATTATGGGAGAGTCAAGGAATAACTCATTGAAGTATTTACCTTACTAATAACATATTCATTCTAATTGAAAAAAATCTCATTGGATATTACTGTATTTTATATGAAAACTCGGTTACATCGTCCTTTCTCCGACTCATTAGCCAAAATATGTTAAACTGACATTTTTATTTTTCATCACCTTTATGAGACGCAATTCAGGGGTGCTGCCGAAAATTCACTTTGCCACTTAAAACATCGTATCTGCCACTTTAAATGCAAATTCATAAAAGTCATACGACATAATTATCCTGTCACAGGATTACGGCTGTTTCGAGTGTGCTGTTATTATGATATCCTCAGTTCCCCTCCCACCCTAAACATATATGCGCTCTATATTATCCGCCGAATATCATTCCGAGCACAAGCGCTGGTACACAAACGCCTGCAAAAGAAAGTGGATAATGCACACAGACCTACACAAATATACCAAACGACACTTCATCTTGTCTCCTTGGTGTCATTAAATGTTTTTCCTTTTCTAATATCCTTGCCATTTTTTAATTCATTCGCTCATTGTGGTTGCAAAAAGAATTTGCAATATGTTGGCTATGATGTGATAACTTCCAGAAGTTGCTTCGGCACTGGAATCAAGTATTAAGGGGTGTTCAAAGTAGTCATAAAAGTAAAACGCGCACAAACAAAGAACAGGACAAAAACAATCAGCGGCTAAAAAAATTGCAAACAATATTTTGCTAAGCTTAAAAAAACAATGAATCAGGATATGCGGAGGGTGGTGGATAAGTGGATGCAATGATGTGAAAAGAAACGCGGTCGAATGACTAAACACTCTGCGCGCCTTTAATCCGCGTGTCTAAGAGAACTCTTATGACATAAAACTTCGACGAGTGTAGTCGTTGGTATCTAACTTTTTAAGCGTGTGTGTTTTGGGTAAGTAAGGAGACATACTTACGTCGTCTTTGTGCTTAGTAAAGTTTCATTGTAACTCATATAGTAACAACGTCTTTATGAGGATGTAAAATCATTAATATAAATAATGATACGAGAAAAATTTGCATAAAATGAATTGCAAGTAAGAGGGGGGTGTAGTGCAGGTCGCCTCCAAGCTAGTGCATTCCGGGTAACGATAAATGGCATGCGTCCTTCATGGTCTTTCGACTCCTGGGAGACTTTAGCTTTGGAACTGGATTTTGAGAATGACTAGCTCTTAGGATATTGGTCGGTTCTGAACGTACATCCTCATAAGAGCGTGCGTCAACCCACGGCTGTTACTGGACCTAGGGAGGGATTAAAAGTTACTTCCTTTTCAGAGGTGGACCTTTCTGAGTGAGGACTTTATTTGCATGGACAAGAATACAAGAAACGCAATCGTTAACGGAAAGGTGACGAAGGGAGGTGAAGGGAGGTCGAAACTGATGGACAGATCTGTCGCGGGTGGGAGGGCTGCTCCCTGTCACCATGAAATCGTCGTTTGCGAAGTGCAGTAATGGGGCCGATACCCCAGTAGAAAGCTCTATATTAAACCCTTCTACGACCAATAGATTTGTGACGTGGGTAGAACCTTTATAAGCGGCGGAATCAACATCACTAGCTAAAGAACCTCTCCTAAAGGACACGGTGGACTAGTTGGTCGAAGTCTTCAGCTCTGCGTGTAAAACTGCACTGCAGAGCGACTGGCCACTGTAAATACCGAATTCTAGAGAAAAACCTCTCTGGAGGACTATAGAACTCTTAGAACTCAGAGCGTCTTGCAGACGTTTATTCAAGTGACGACTGGGCATTGTATAAAATGGTATTTGCAGTATACAAATCCGAGATAAGAAAGGCAAAAAGGACTTCATGGAAAAGCTTCTGGAAAAAAGTGGAGGGCTGTCCTGAGTGGGTTATCTTAAGGACGTAATTGGGAAGTCTTACTTCCCGAGGTTGTTATCTCTCAGAGTGCTGAATCGCGCATCCTTTGTCAACCTGCTGAATGAACGATCAATTCGTTCAAAAATTTAAAGTCCCCGGGACTGGATAAAATCATACCAGCGTAGCTGCTGCAGGCTGTTAAGGTGTCATGCAACTGGTTGGCATGTCTATGTGCACTGCATACGACTGGATACATCTCGCGGCTCTGGAGACGAGTCAGAGTTACGTACATACCGAAGGCTGTTAAAGTTTTCCACGTTACGTCCAAGGACTTTGGGCCCATTAGATTCTCTTCCTTCGTACTAAACATTCTGGAGTGACAGATGGACTGTACATAAGGGAGCGCATTCAGAGAGACTATTTATCAGGAGCGCAACATGATTATTGTATCGAATAGAGAGCAAAAAAGGTATCCATGGCCTTATACTACTTGGCTAAAAACCGTACCTTTCTCCAAAGTGAAAGAAGTGATGTTAGTAACAAGACAGTAGTCGTGCAAAGAGTATGTGACTTATATTGCCATTCAATAAGTCCGAACGATAAGTGACAAAATAAACAGGAAAAATTCTCTTAAGGTTTAATCTGGAGAATACGGTGGGTGACTAAGCATTGTGAAGTCTAATTTATTAAATTTTCCCATCGTTTTCATCGATTTGTAACACGGTGAATTGTTTTTGCTGTGAGTTATCGGGGCACTCACTTTGCATAGAGCTTTTCGCACACTCAAATGTTCATGTAAAATGGGAAGAACACTACCATCTGATATCTTTGCTGTCAGTTAGTTCGTGCACCTCCAATTTGCGAACGTTGAGACCTCATTTGTGGATTTGTTGTAGTGTTTTATAGAATAACAGTCACTTTAGTCGATGACTCAATTTTTTAGATAACATCAAGCCAGCAAAGCATAATTAGAGTACCTGAAGTTAACTTTCAACAATATCAACGTTCATAAAGTTGGATATACTGGAGTTCATATTATCATTAAATACTAATTATGATATATTTCAAATTTGATACAGTATTAAATGTGAATTTTTCCCCAACTTGTTCCCTGTAACTTTTCAGTTTTTTATGGAACTTATTGTTCCGTAGATGTAATTTAAGTTAGATATTTTTCTAATATCTGAAAATATTTTACGCTTAATACTTCATTTAAAAAATTTAGCTTCAATATGGCTTTAGTTACCCATAAGAACTAACCTGAACCACATGAGTTTCCCAAATCCCAAAAAATGAAAGAAAAACTTGACTGCCAGCATCCACAAAGCTACGCCCACGAGTAAGAAATAAAAACAATTGCCCGCAATATAAACAACCGATGTGGCAGAGGGCGGGCTTAGAAGCAATTGTAAACAATATTAGTGGAGGATTGGCGTTGAAGTATGTAGAGCTAAAAGAAAGGCCATGCGCCGCAAAACATGCTTTATTTTTTTAATATCCAGCAAAAGCAGCGGAAAAGAGCTTGGGAATGGGAAAGGTGCCAGCCGAAGAAACTGTGTGGCAAATGGCAACACTAACGCACGCTGGAGTGAATAACAGTCGGATATTTCCCTCACAGCCCACTAGAAGTTGGCTTCAGAGGAAAAGCATTACATTGGAGGATATCAAGCACTCAGTCTGTTAGAACACAGCGCTTGGCTCTGTTTGTACTGTGAGTGCTGCCTGCACTAAAGTTATGTAAATTAATGTTTACTTAAGTTCTTTTTTCCGGTTTATTATTTTTTTGGAGGACGTCTTTTGCTGGCTCCCAAATATTTAAAGCGCTGATATGGCTACAGTTGAAACATTTTATGCACTCAAACACCAAGCAGCCAAGCAGCTAATATAATGTGCATATACATATACATACATACATATATTTGTTTATTTATACAAATACGTTTACATTTTTATATATTCAAATGCACTCATTCGCCATGGTGTCGGCTTAATAAACCACACAGTGTATTATTTCGCATCTAAATCGCCCAAAAAGGAGCTAAGAAATATGGAAAAATGGGAAAATATGATCGAAGGATCAAAAAGTTGATTTAAAATGGCCCTTACTTCATGCAAATAATACGAAGGTATCTTAAAGCGCAGGGATTCATAGACCAAAGCTATGAAATGCAAGCGATAACGAAATATTAAATGTCGAAATGATAGTACGACTGGCATCCCGTTGATTATGCAGACGGAATCGAAACCGCGCATAATACCGATAGATCCTGGCACAAATTAACACAAGTTATGGTGCGAGCATAGACATGGGTGGAATCACACGGGCTTAGCCTACACACGAAGATAGATAGATAGAAAATAATTGAGATTTTGCACTGCGACCTATGATCTATTGTGGCCTCTCCTATATCAGATATGATCATAAAGGTCCAGCACTCTGAATAATTCCAGGAGCTTGCTGTGTACGACTGAGGTGATGTGATTCCTGTCCATGTAAATGAACCCTAGGCCCTTGAGCCTGCTTCTGCAATTGATGGGCAATCTAGAATCACGTGGTTTGGAGTTTCCTGTGCCATGTGACAAAACCGGCAGTTTGTGCAAGAGACTATGCCCATGTTGAACAAGTAATTCCTGAATCTGCAGTGCCCCGTATAGAGCGCGACAAGGAGATGGAACTTATCTCGGGAAAGGTTGATCGTATCTCTAAACTTTGAAATGTTGTAACCGTACCAGTAGTAGCTTGGCATGGCGCATTCCTACAGCCTGCTGGTAGTACCATTCTCTCCCCACTCTGAAGCATGATTAACTTTGTCAAACAGGTTTGGTGACTGCGGAAAATTTAGTGGAGAAGAGACGAAAACTGGCCGAAAATTGCCTCGTATGTGGAATATATACTACGCCTTTGAAAAACTAATATGGGCGCAGATCCCCCGGTTTCGGAAAAAATAGCTTCATGCTGGCTACAAAATTAAGAGCATCTATGAACGGGAGAGTAGAAGCCGACATCCAATAGGTCCATCTTGGATCTCAAGTAATGCGAAAAAAGTCTCGTACTTTTACTATGATAAAAAGGGGGTGACCACGCCACTCACGGAGGATGACGATTCTTAAATGGTACGAAGGCATTTTAAACCCTCCTTTCGATCAAAAACTAATAAAAAACAGCCCCATTTTTACCATGGTCACGGGTGTAAGATAATATGGTAAGCCTATCTTTCAGAAGACACCCTGATTTAGTTCTGCCATTATTGGGGAATATTTATTCTAATATATTGTACTAAAGTCGTTATGACAAAACATAAAAAAGTATTCAAATGTGAATTCAATTATTTCTTAAGCATTACCTCCAATGTAATTACATCATCTCGTTTAGTAATTACAATCATCTCTTTTAGTTGCATAGTTAGTCCTCTATTTATTAAAGCGCGGAAGTTTAGTTCGATGCTTTTTCTCAAATCCATTCATACTCTCGAATATGTCTTTAATTACCTCTTCAGTCCCCAGTTTTTACTTAAGTACTCTTATAACTATAAGTACTAAACTGGACAAATCTCTCCATGAAGTGTTTTCTGTGCAGACTGCTCCTTTTTTACTTTCCAAAGAAGTCTATAGGTTTTTGAGCAAAACTAAAGAGTTAAAAATTTTCCAACCGATTCCTTATACATCTTCTAGTAAAAGTAAAGCACAATAAATTACCACAACGTTTTGCCATTCTTATCCACTGTGCGGAGCTTTTTATTTCAAGAAAGGGCCATCGAGGTTTAGAAGAAGCGCCAGCAGAGGTTACTGCAAAGGCGTTCCTGAAATGTAAATTAGATAATGCAAAGAAAAAACTGCAAAAAGAGACTGTTAAATTAGATGACAGCAAATGAAAACAACAATAAAGTCGACTGCCTGCCTGCTCACTGGGCGTTGGTATGGTTGCTACAGAAAATGCAATAAATTTTCGCAAACGCATCGTTTACACCTTTCATTGGCAGTAACAAGACCCAATGTATAATATTCTAAGTGAAGAAACATTACTTAAAGTTTTCCCTATATATACGACTGCTTGATGAATGTAAGCTGCCTGTGTGTGTGTCTACGAAAATGGTTGTTTTGAGCAATCACACAGTCCTGCAATTTAGTAATGCGACTTTGAGTCCTCGACGCATAAAAAAATTAAATAAAATCCTCATCCTTTAGAATGAACCCACAAACACACATAACTGCTTCAGTGCAAATATTTGTGAGTACATAACTTACATAATAATATCTTTAAGTAAATATTTTCTATTTATTCGCTTGGGCAGAAAATGATTGCAAATGCATGCAAATTAAATGGCGAATGCTGCCGCGACCGAGCTTGCTTTTCGCAATGTTGTTTTTATTGCTTTATTCCACGTGTTGAGGCTGTAGACACAGCCATTAACAGCCCAGAACGTGAGTAGGTCACTGACGGTGGCAATGGCTCTTTCTTTTTTTCTGAAGAGACTAAATACATATTTACATTATCGCTATTTACAAATATTATTTTAGGTAATAAAGACAACTAGCGCCCACCTTCCCAAAGCTTCGAAGAAAAGCGAAAAAAAATCCTAGTAAAAGTAAGTAAATTTTTGGAGTCGTCAACGTAAGACTGTTAATAGCGATTCCTTTACCAATCTCTTTTCAGTTTATTATATCCTGAAAAGGCTAGACACACTATATAACGTGGGCCCAGCTTCTTTCGCAAATTACCGGTTCTGCAACGTGGAGCTTGAATACCTGCTAATTGACTGCACAGCAACATTTTTTCCTCTGTAAAAAGGGTACGGCCATGAAGTTGCCCTCGCGGCCCTAGAGAAGCCGCTACATCTGCACAGCTCAATTTGTTTCAAGCGCGTTCTCAGAAGGGGATCGGTTGACCGACGGTAAGCTCTCAAGTGGAGATCATCTCGACTAAGTCTTAACATTAACTTGGTCGCAATATCAATTAGTGTTATAGTAGTGTTGATATAACTTCCTGTTTTTTAAAGGAATTTCTGAGAATGCGTTCAAGGAAAAGTTTTTTGGGCTGGATGTAAACCAATGGAAGGACGACCACTTCTTTTTCACTTGAGCTTTTCCAAATTTTTGTAAATCAATCAAATTAATATGATTTTCTTTAGCTCCCCAATTCATTGTTAATAAGAGAAAACAAGCACTGTACTGATTATTAGATAATATGTTCTTTTGGTTTCGGCTTAATTTTGGAGCGACATTCCCTGTTTCGACAGTTTCATCGTCATATTTCTAAGCTGTACTGTCAAGTATCTCTTTGCGATCTTTACTTGACGTCGTTTTTGCAAAAGTTTCATGTTTCTTGGAACGATTCTAGTATTGAGACGCTTCATAGCCAAAGCATTAACCCGAAATGTCGATCCACAGGAGTTCTTGAAATCTTCCGCTATCTTTTTGATGTTGTCACAATGATTTCCAAAAACCATTCGACTCGTATGATGCAGGTTTTCGATGACTTCACTACCTTCACTGCATGCTTTGCCCCATTTAAATACTTTAATGGTGATAAAGTAGAATTCCTAAATAATTTCTGCAACATTTTCAACGAATCCATAGCTGTGATTCCATATGAAACACAAAATTCAAGAAAAGTTGTTGTTAACTTTTGTCTTGGTAAAAATCCCAACACGCACTTTTTGTCTCGTAAGCAAACAACTGCTAAAAAGACAATATTAGACAATCGCTGTTTGTCCGGAAAGTAATAGGACTGATTGTCTGCCGTTCCGAAGGGTCAATTCGGTCCGACATCTTGTGAACAGCTATCTAACCAAGGCCGGCATCCCAACACTTTCGCACTCGCCCTATGGCACAGATGTGGTCCCCCCGAACATTTTTTTGTTTCCTTGCCTGAAAAGGCCGACGAAAGGCAAGCATTTTAAAACGACAGAGAGAATTCAAGCAGCATGCACCTCGGCTCTCCAGGGTACTCCGGAGAGTGCCTTCCGTGACTCCTCTAATGCTTGGAATTCGCCATGGCAACGCTGCATCGACGCAAAAGGAGCCTATTTTGAAAGTTTTTAAAAATTTTTAACGATTGATTCAATAAATTTTGTAAATCGACTCTGTCTTACTTTCCGGACAAACCCTCTATGGAGATTATACTTCTCATGAACATAAAAAAATTGTCCGGATTAAATTTGATCAGATGGTATAAATACATTTACACTCAACTAGCAACATAGTCTCTGAATGCTGTTTTGGTCAAAGCTTTAAATGAAGAGTGTGGTCACGAGCAGGGTTGCAAATATTTTCTTTAAAAAATTTTGGATTAGGCATTGAATTTTTATTTTGCAACCCAGGTCACAAGAGACATTATTTCAGAATTGAAACAAAAAATCTATTTTTTTATTGTATTATTAATTTCTAGCTTGGCTAAATGCGCTGTCTTTTTGAAGTCGGTTGCCGAGATTTCTCAATAACTACTCAACCGATCTTCATGAAATTTTACACAGGTCTTTGAGATGCAATTCTTAAAGACTTGGACAAGGGATTTTTTTCAACTATTTGAAAAAAAAATTTCGCGAGATTTTCACTGAAATTTTCATTTCTTTTTTTAATTTTTGCGAAAATCCAATTTTCAGTTTTTTTCCTTATGTCCAAGTTCTAAGTTACGTTTTTAACTAAAAAATGTATTTTGCTTTAGATCCGCTTTTTTCCGAAGGATAACCAGAATTGGCGTCGCAATTGCCGAGTTTGAAATATTTTTTTCCAAAAAATTCAGAATTTCTTTCTGAATAGTTTATGTTTGTAACATTAAAAAAATTTAATGAAATATTTAGTTTTTTTTTATGAAAAAAATTGTTGCTAAAAAGCTGTTTTTTACTCGAGAAAACACATGTAACCCCTTAAGTAGATGACTGAACGCATCGTAATAATACATATCGTGATTAACTCTACACCGATCGGATTAAAATATTGAGTAGTCGAAAAAGTCTTTTCGTATTTCTGATCAAACTTCAATTTTTTTATATTTATAATAATAAATAAATAAACCAACATTTTGGTCGACCACTTTTTGTCACTTTTTGGCTAGAGACATTATCAGTGCCAACAGTGTAAACTCTCCATCAGAGTAAATCGAAATTTAGAAATATCCCGAACGGAAGCGGGCGAACCGTTGTGGTGCTACACGAACTAATACAGCATCGTCTCCGTGAACTTCACAAATGTCATTGGGTGGTATTCTTCCCTTTTTTATACAAATATTTTTGAATAGCTGTAACTTTTTTTCAACTTCCCGAATTTATTTTTTTTTGGTTAATGAAACTTAACATCTCAACTTTCCAACACTATATGGTATGAGACAATGTGATTGGTATGACTGCAATGACATCTATTGACAAAATACGAAAAGACTTTTTCGACTACCCAATATTATATCGCACCGTCATTGCTAAATTTCTCCATTGTTGTTTAGGTTACAGAGATGTAATACTTACGTATTACATTAGTATATATGTACGTATTTACTCGTGGAAATTCCTTGGCACTAATTCAATCCAAATTAAGGACATATTCACTTATACAACGTAATGTCTTTCCATCGCCCAAAAAAATATATATATTTACATTTGTATATTCCTCTGATCACATACCATATTATGTAATTTCTTTGAAAATTTTCTAGTAACGCTCGTCAGTGAATTGTTTGTTCCCCAGCCTCTAGGTGAATGGATAAAAAGGACATTAATGTTAAGCCAATAAACAGTTTGGACATTTGTGGTGATTTACCGTCGCACAGTGGGACACCACAAAGGAAGTAGCATGAAATACGCTGACAAGTTCAATGTAGACATGGGTGTTTATTACCTTCAGTTTATAAAGGTGGAGATAATTACCATATGTTATAATGCATATGTTAGCGGTAGTATATTGCAAGCCTTGGACACATTTCGCTCGGTCAATCAATCTCTCTAACATTTTCTGTTGGTATATATACCTATTACTAGTATGTGGATTATAGTATATTTAAACAACATAAATATGCTTTGACGTTTGTCCTGTTGCCAGCAAAACTCTATGGAACGTTGATTTAAAGCAAACCGCGGCAAAATATCAAATTATAAGGGGTGTCCAAATTAACGCAAAATTGAAATTTAATAGAAAACACAGTTCTTAGTCTTTCAATTTGAATTTTTATATTAAATCATTAAGTACATAGGATAGGATTATTGAAGGAATAACACATTTTATGGGAATCCACAGATTTCCATACATAGCACTCGTTTTCGGCTGCTTAAATATGGTTGAATTCTATTGACGTTGAATCTCCTCCTTTACCACGCGTGATTGTGGGCTTGTTGCAATGGACCTGAGATTTTAAATAGCCCAACGAAAAAAAAAAGATATCTAATGGTATTAAATCAAACAACATGTCTCATGCAGTAATTGAAGTGTTTCACGGGCTGAAACAATATAGTGGCAACATCAATTTCAAGTAATTCCGATAGCGAACACCACTAACAAATTTTTTGAAAAAGTGGTCTTGGTCCCGCCCTCTTATCAGTTTAATGTATATATCGCCTAAACCACTTAAGCTACAACAACCAAATTTTCTGAACACACATACTATGTACATACACCACAATGTGAAAATGGATGAAATCAGAAGATAACTACGCTCACTCCCCATGTAACGGCTATGTTAAAAACTACTAAAAGCGAAATAATAAAATAACTAAATACGGCAAAGATAATAAATTTTACCTCCGAGATGGTATATGAGGGCTTCACGGGAACCGAAGTGGAAATTAGATGATGGGTGTGGCTCCGCCCACTATTTCGTGAAATCAAATATCTCGGGACCCTACCGAATTCAACTAAATTTAATACATGACATTCTTCTCATATTTTCATGTCATAGTGAAAAAATGTGCGAAATCGTATTGCAACCACGCCTACTTTCAATATAACACAATTTTATTACATCACTTTTCAGTACACAAATTAAAAATAAATCATTATAACAGAATAAAACTTTGTACGAATAATTCGTTTAAAGTATGCCACCTTTTGACCAAAAATTGTAGAAATCCAACCACGTTCAAGCGCTTAGGTACCTAACATGTTGACCCCTGTATCTATAGATGACTTCTGATCGAAAATATCCATCAATATGTGAGATATAAAATTGCAATTCAGAGAGAACTTTTTCCTGAAAATTGTATGTCTATGTGTCAAAAATGGGTTGAATCGGGTCAATACTTCCCAGAGCCCCCACATACCTAATACAGAGAGTTTCGAAATTCCGGGTGACTTTATACCACATATTTTGACCAATATGTGGGTAACTCAATGAAAATAAGAGAGAGTGTTTACTTATAACACTATATCTTTGTGCCTAAAACGGATGAAATTGGGTGAAAGCTTGGCCTAGTCCCCATATAACTAATATCAGGATTTTTAAACATACGGGTGACTTTACTCCATATGATTGGTAATTGTATGTAAGGTACCACAATGAAACCCAGGGAAAATCTGTTAGTATGTTACATAATAATAGAAGGTAGTATAGGCAAAAGTTGTTAAAAACGGTTCGATAATACCCTCAACTCCTATATTCTGTGCCTAAAAAATAAGGTGACATTTGAATTTAAACTGCGGGCGTCGAAGGATTTGGAGAATTCTTTTTTTTTTTTTTTAAGGTAGTACTGTCAGTCACATTTATGTCAAATTTCATGTCAAAATATTTATTAGTGTTTGAGATACGTGTCGTTTTGTGAGCTGCTAAAAGTGAGTTTTAGAGACCTTGCTGATGAAGTTGGCATATCGAAAGTCACTCAAAAATCAAGGTCATGTTGACTGTTTTCTTCGATTATCGTGGTGTTGTGCATTATGAATTCCTTCCAACCAGTCAAACAGTCAACAAGGAATATTATTTGAACGTTATGCTTCGTTTGCGTAACGCTATCCGCCTAAAAAAGCCGGAATTGTGGAAAGACAATTCTTGGTTTTTACACCACGATAATGCACCATCCCATACTGCCCTCGTAATTCGTGATCATTTCGCCAAAAACACAACCTATATCGTTCGGCAAAAAATAAATACAAGTCAATGTTATTTTTTGGGCACAGTAATAATAATGATTTTTGTTTTTCTAACAAACCTCGAATATGTATATACAGTTGAACTTCTATAACTCGAGCAACAGTTGTCGTATTTCATACAAATTTCCTTCCATAACTCGAAATCTCTCTAAGTTGAAGCTTTTTTTTGTGATTTGAGTTAGGAAAGTTCAACTGTATATATATAAATAAGTGTTTGGATTCCGATCATCTGATTGACATTTTACACTTTAAGGTATTTCTGTGGCTTTGATTCCTGCAAGTTGTAAGAGCATCAAATGTGTGGTTGCACCCGCACCTAGCCTTTCATTACTGTTTTTTTACTGTTGTCAATACCTTACTGCATACATGGCGGAAATTTTAAATTGTTCGTTAATTTTGGTACACTCTTTAGAAGTTTTCCGAAAGTGTTCATAAGATGTGGGGCACTCTTCATCAACCCTCTAAGCTAGCTTGTTCTTTAAGGTGCAAATTGCTTTAGGACAGCAAAATTTGATCAGCAGCAATGCGCGATAAGTCAAAGTTAATTCATGCATTTATTCAGTGTCGGATCCACGGCGTGTTTCGACCCCAAAACCAAATTACAGAATGACGGTAATAATAAAAGATTGGCGAAAAGATTATATTAGGAGAAGTATCAATGATTAATGAAAGCAAATTTTTCAGTGGAACTCCTTCCAAGAAGAAATTTTGTTTTTGCAACTGGATTCAAGGAAAGTCTCTAAATCAAAGGCATAACAGTTTTATACCCATATAACATGAGAAGCGATTTACTGAAAAGCCAAAAAGTACAATTTCCATTGAAATTACCAAAACTCCGTTAAAATATATTTTAGTTGATTCACAGCAAAATTAAGTCTAAATCCGTCTTTACTTGCAGCCCGTGTGCGCATAGTTACCGAAAATAATTATATTTTATATATCTAATCTTTAATATAATATATAAAGTTAGGCAAAATCTGTTTTCATCGCTCGCCGGCAAATATCTGAAATAAAGTTTGACGGGTTTCTCCTGTCCGCATACATTTTAAAAATTTGCATAAACATTTTTTAGTCTTATGAAAAAATGTCAACAGCAACAACAACAACAACAACAACAATGCGCGAGGGTTGCAACAACGGCAGCAGCAACAGTTGTAAATCACAGTTTTGTTCTTGCTAAAGAGCACCACCACAACTTCCACCACTCGAAACATGAAGCAGACAGGACCATAGTGGGGGCAGGTACTCCCACTAAAGCTAAAGTTGTCAACAACAAAAAGTTTGCAACTAACAAATATGTATGCTTTGGAAATTTTTATGGAAATTACAGAGCTCCGTCCGACGAATGCCTGTAGTGCATTTCACCTGTCCGCTTTTCTACGCTCATTAAAATTTTGAATTTACAACAATGTGTTGTTGTACGTTCTGACCGTTAGTTTTGTATAACGTTGTTCATTTAGAAAAGCATTATATATTTTGGGAAAACTTGTTGTCGTTTACCAAAAACAAAAAAAAAAAAAAAATACAAAACACACTTTTTCTATATATTTAAGTATATATGTATAACGAACATGCATATATATTATACACAGGTATCTATATATTTAATTTATAATATAATAAATGTAAATTCGCATAAATTTCTTGTATGTATGTGTTGTGTAGCTGGTAAAATCTACGTTGGGAGGGGCATTAACTCCCTCCATTGCTTAACAGGTGCCACATGCACAATTATAAATTGTAACACACACACATACACATGCAAGTGATGTCATAAATCAGCAAAGCGCGTAGAATTAATTAATTGTAAATTCTGCTGCGTCGCTACATTTTGGTATCATATCATGCATCCATTGTTATTGCAATTGCGGCATGCAACAGGAAGTTCATCAAAAACATCTAAACAATAATAAATGCAACAACCAAACATGCAACACGCGCAGCGGCAACATCTTTATTCCTCATTATTTTTTTATTTGTTGATAACGATCGCAGGCCACTAAATCAAAAATGTTAAACTAATATAAACATGCATGTATGTATGTAGCGCAAGCTTTCAACGGTATAAGGGCGGGCGGGGTGTAGATCAAAAGCAGATTGGCAGAGATGGCGGCGGCAACAGGCCATTGCAAATGTCATCGCGTGCCAAAAGGCGATTTTCCCGCGCACATCACATGCACACACATATGTATATGGCTCCATACACACGTTTGTATGTATGTATGTGGGTTTGTGCACTCCCACAAATTGAGCTTTAAAATTCCCAATTGGGTCTTGCGCTGGTACGGCTACAAAAATGCTCTTGCCAGTTGAGAATCGTTAATTTTTATACCCTGAACAGGATCCTTTAGTTGAACGTCCTTGTCTCCTCAGAAAGCTCTTTTGGGCGAAATCACCGAAAGCGAACAACTGTAGCATGTGGCTCCCATAAAAACTGTAGGATCGAAATCAAGTTTTTGTAAGGAAAAGTTTTTTATTCGACCACTGCTTCTTCTTCTTTAATGGCGTAAACACCGCTTACGCGTTTATAGCAGAATTAAAAACAGTCGTTTCTTCTTTTCGCAATTTGGCGCTAATTCCAGATATCAAGTGCATCCAGGTCTTTGTCCGCCTGGTCCTTCCAACAGAGTGGAGGTCTTCCTCTTATTCTGCTTCCCCCGGCGGGATTTGCGTCGAATACTCTCACAGTTGGAGTGTTTTCGTCCATTGGGACGACATGACCTAGCCAGCGTAGCTGAACTATGTCAATGATTGTACATATATCTCGTATAGCTCAAAGTTCCATCCTCTTCGGTATTCGCCGTTGCCAATGGGCAAATGACCGTAAATCTGCACCATATAGCAGGACGGGAATAATGAATGACTTTAAGACTTTGGTCTTTGTTCGTCGAGAGAGGACTTTACTTCTCAATCGCTTACTCAGTCCAAAGTAGCAGCTGTTGGCCAGATAGTAAAATTTCGAGGCTGACGTTAAGAAAGACGAAATTATTTACAACTTTGACGTTATAACTATCAGCAGTGACATGGGAACAAAGTCGCGAGTGTGACCACTATTTGTTTGATGACAGGAGATATTTCGCCTTAATCTCATTCGCTACCAGATGCTTCGCTTCCTTAGCCATTCAGGAGAAAGCAGAACTAATGGCGCGTGTGTTGAGGCCAATGATATACTATACATCAATATCATTGGCATACGCCAGCAGCTGTACACTCTTATAGAAGATTGTAGCGTTTCCTCTGTAGCTCGAATTATTTTCCCCAGCGGCAGATTAAAGAAATCACACGATAGAAAGTCATCTTGACTGAAACCTTGATTAGCGTCGAACCGCTCGGAGATGTCCTTCTCGACTCGGACGGAGCTTTTGGTATTACTCAACGTCAGTTGACACAGCCGTATTAGTTTTGCGGTGATAACGAATTCAGACATCGTTGTCAAAACCTGTTTGGTCAAAAGCAGCTTTGAAATCGACGAAGAGGTAGTGTGTGTCGATTATCTTTCACCCGTCTTTTCGAAGACCTGGCGCATGGTGAATATCTGGGCAGTTGTTGATTTTTCAGGCCACACTGATAAGGTCCAATCAGTTTGTTGACGGTGGGTTTCCATCTTTCACACATCCGCTCGATAGAACCTTACACATTACAGTTATATTCCAATCGTCGAGCGTGCTTTCGTTCCACCATATTTTACAAAGAAGCTGATGCTTCTTATCAGTTCTTTGCCACCGTATTTGACTAACTCGGCCGGCAATCCATCGGCTTTGTTGTTCTTCAAGCAATGGAACGACCGCTGCATCATCATCTATTGAAGAATCGGGTTTTAATCGGGTTTTGCTTTCACTGCTATTCAACAGGCTGGAGAATTGTTCCCTTCGTATTTTCAGAATGCTCTGGGCATCAGTCATTAGATCTCCCCTGGGAGTTCTAAAAGTGTATGCTCCGGTCTTGAAACCTTCTGTTAGTCGCCACTTACTTTTCCGAAATTTTGAGTAACTCATTGTTCAAGACAACGCTATGATATTCCAGCAAATTCTGTTCATTAGAACTCTACAGCATATACATAGCTGCCATACAAATTGATTGAAATAAGGAAAACATGGTACAGCGATACGTTGGAAGTTTCGCAAGAAGATCGTTTCATCGAGATACTCATGGTTGTGGTCAAGAAACAATCGTGGCTGTTGCATTGTCAATTCAGGCAAATCCAAGAGTTTCGACTCGCAACTTATCATCGCAACTTGGAGTAAGCAGACGGTCATTAACGGACAATTCATGATAACCGGTTAAACCTTATGAATTCCCCAGAAATTTTACTAAAAAATTATTGAAATAGTTGAAGATGAAAATAACTCGATAAAATGCCTGTTTATGGCTAAAGAGGCCTATTTTGATTTAAACGGAAATATAGACAAGCAACATCTCTATATATGGAGTGAATAAAATGTATAAATAATCCATGATACGGAATTTCACCTAGAACAAGCTATTGTGTGATGCGCAGTATCATCAAAGTTGTCGCGCCATACTTCTTAAAAGAAAATGGTGTAATAGTAGTTCTCAAAGATGTTGAATGAGACCGGTTATTGCGGAGCTAGAGGGAAATTTGAAAATAAATTAATATCAAGAAACTTCATTTTCCTCTGGCGTCCGTGGCCACTTAACCAGACTGTACCAGACTTGGTATATGGGGATATGTTAATCTATGTCAAGCAAGTTGTATAAAACATATCCCAGAAATCTGACTGATCAGGTCGAAATCTTGATTTTAGGACAAATTCACACGTAATAAAACATTTATTGCTTCTATTCAAACTAAATTATTATTTGACATTGTTTCCTCAATTTAATTTGGTCGTGATGTCCGACTGGGCTACTCAGTAATTTTTACGCTGGGGGGTGTTCATGTTCGTACCTCATCTAATAATAGTAATTAGTGCGTCGAGTTTGCGTTCCGACACTTGAAAGCTTTACTCATTGCATGCGCATTTCACTAAGCCACTCCAAGAGCACTGCACGCCACGGCGATAAGAGCACAGATTTCATTACAGAAGCGAATCAGAGTTATCGGTTTCAATCAGAATTAACGTAACGGTCATTGCCGCTATAACTGAATTTCAAAACTGTCTATGAGAATAGTTTCCGGTGGAAATGCGCGCAATTACTTCTCGGAACATAATGAATTTGCGTAGATTTGATAAAGCTGATAAAGCTGATTTGATATTCGAATAATAAACTCTAGTCCTTTTACTATTCACTCAAGAAAAATATTTTGTATTCGTTTTGATTTCGTTTTTTGTAGAAAAATTGTATTTGTTTTTATTACATCTGATCTGAAACTCAGGCGAGTTACTGTCTCCAAAAAATTTTATATCTCGATGAAACCGCGTTTTTTGACACCTCAAGAGTTGATATTGCGTATACGGACCGCTGCCCTGCCGAAAACACATTATTAACCGGAAACCTACAGGGTTTGTCTGTCTGGAAAGTCATAGGATTGAGTCGGTAAAAAAATTACTGAACCAATCGTTACAATTCTTCAAAAACTTTCAAAATAGTCTCCTTCTGCATCGATGCAGCGTAGCACCAGGTGTCACAGAATTCATTCTCCGGAATAGCCTTAATAGCCGAGGTGCATGCTGCTTGAATCCCCTCTGTCGTCTCAAAATTTTTGCCTTTCATCGGTCTTTTCAGGCAAGGAAACAATGTCCGGGGGCCATATCTAGGCTGTAGGGCGGCTGCAGAAGCGTTGAGATGCCGGCCTTGGTTAGGTAGTTGTTTACAAGAATGGCGGTGTTAGCCGAGGCGATGTCGTGGTGCAACTTCTAATCGGCTGCGATGTATTGTCGGACCCGATTGACCCTTCGTTTGAGTCTCTTGAGGAACAAATTCGTGGTGGTCGATGCCTTTGATGTCAAAAAAGACAAAAAGCATCGTTCTCACTTTGGATTTGCTCATTCTTCCGG
This sequence comes from Bactrocera zonata, assembly GCA_037783105.1. Taxonomy (NCBI): domain Eukaryota; kingdom Metazoa; phylum Arthropoda; class Insecta; order Diptera; family Tephritidae; genus Bactrocera; species Bactrocera zonata. The sequence goes on along the minus strand of JBAWJQ010002831.1, from coordinate 192,865 downwards.
TCTTTATCAGCGACCTCTTCCCGGCCCTACGAAAAGGTCTGGTGCCCCGAAACACACCACTTCTTGCTAAATCAACATCTGGGTAAGCCTGCTTGATCATAACAACTGACCGCCGCTCATTCGTTAGCTAGGAGCGTCCTCCAAAGTACAGTCGCGGAATAAGAAAATCTGTCCTATTACTTTCCGGACAAACCCTGTACATAGTTTCGTAATTAAGCTCCACCATAAGATATGAAACTGTAATTAAGCGCAACGAATCGCATTAAGCTGTGACTCTATGTCTGAGGTTTAATACACGTTACTCAAAACCAGTAGAGCCATATAAACCAAATTTACTCATATGAAATCTTTTCTACATTTCCTCCGCTTCTTGTCAGATACGGATTTTGTGAACCACAGAGTATATAACTGATATTTTATTGAAATTTTGTGCTAATAGGCAGGCAAATCGGTTCAATACTACCCTATTGGCCCGTAAGCCTCATGTGTAGACTTCGAACTCACAATTAAAATTTAGGTTAATCTCTAAATACAGAATGTCCTAGTGCCAATAAAGGGCATATCTTATACCCTTATTGTCTCACATATCTCAAAAAAATGTTTACGAACTTGCAGTCAACTTCACCGCTTTCTTGTAAATGTAAATGTTTGAATAGCTGTTTTTCTTTTTTCTTAAATTAGTTTTTTAATATTTTAAATTTTTTTTTAGTTTTTGTTTGGTACCTTATCGTAGATGGAATATCGAAAACAGCATTATCGGCATATTTTGCTGTTTTATTATCAAAAGGGTAATCTGTAGTTCAAGCAAGGCGAAAATTATGTGGTGTATATAGAGAAGCCAAAATCAAAATTGCAAAATGTCCTTCCGGCAATTTCGTTCTCGAGGATGCACCACAACCTGGAAAACCTCTTGAAGCCGATGTGGGGAAAATAAAGGCCTTGATCGATGCAAATCGTCGAATAAATAGATAGAATAGAGATTGCTCAATGAAGTAAAACGTTCAAAAAAGTGCAACGCATTGTTAGAGCCGACGAAAAGTGGGCTGTTTACAACAATGTAAAGCGCAAAAGTTAATGGTCTAAAAGGGATGAACCAGCTCAAGCCACATCAAAGACCGATAGTAACCAAAATAAGGTTATATTGTCTGCTTGGTGGGATTTCAAAGGGATCGTTTTTTGCTTTTCCCGGCAATACCGCGATTTATCCTTAAGTGTATTGTTATCAGCTGGATAAGATGATTAATTCTCTGAAACAGAAGAAAAAAAAAAATCAATAGAAAAAGTGTAGTGTTCCACCTGGATAATGCGGCTTGAATGGAATGTGCTACCATACGCACCACAGTCTTGACACCTTCAGCACCATTACTTTTTCAGGTCTTTACAAAAATTTTTGGATGGGAGAACCTTCACCTCAAAGTAGGACGTCAAAAAACATTTGAACCAGTTGTTTGCCTGTAGCGATTAAACATTTTATGAGTCAATCTCTTGTATAAAAAGATGGTCAGTAAAGACCTTCTGCCAGCCCTGGTTGATTTTAAGCCATCAATACGTATATGTGATATTTCCATCACATGATGTGGAGATGATTTCTTTAACATAATGTGATTTAGCGTTGAATATGAATGAAATCAGTCTAGACCATGGTTATCTCTAATATGGAACGTTGACATTTAGGTCAGCAAATTAAGACAATTTATGGGTAAAATGTGAAGAGTTTGTTTTGATTTTACCCCCTAAGGCAGAAGAAACTATGCATATTAAGCCTCCAGAAAACTGCTAATGGAATTTTAAGGCTTGTAAAAGCGATCGCTTCTATGAAAGTGACAGGTTTTTTTATTTTATTTTTAATACAATAAATAAAATCACGCTTGCTCGAACAACTCTACAGCTGTGATTGTTCCCATTGCGTGTCACCGCTGATTTTTCATAGAGTAAGTATTTCCTCCCGCCAACCAAGCAATCCACATTGCGGGAGTAACTGACTGCGTTGTTTTACATTCATCAGTTTGATTATGCCGATCTGTTGTCCCATGGCTATTCATTTTAAGCGGCAATTGCTACGAGGAAGGGAAAGTTTCCACATGGCCGCTCATCTGCAAATTTTTGCCATTGCAATGCGGAGTAAATTGGCGTTATTGTTGCAATGCAGTTTGTTGTGTGTGTTGTTGTTACCTGATTGCAGCCGGCATAAATAAAAAACGCATACATTTTATGTAGCACGTCACTTGATTTCTTTATTATTTGTGAGCTAGCTCAACAAGTGCCAGCTAGGGTATTTCCACACAACTGTGTGCGAATATGTGTAATTGACGACATGAGACTTACATACATACATACAAGTGCGGACGGTAGCCAAAATTGAAAATGCGTTGAACTAACCTTCCGCTTTGGTATCTGTTGACGCACTGAACTCCACAAGTGCTTTTCGAAAACTCCATCGAAAATTCCCCAATGCTTCGCAGCTCGGAAGCAATACGCATGTGCTCATTTTTCAAACAAGTGGGGAAATGCCGTTTGTCTTTTTTCCTTGGCGGGGTTAAGGCTTGTGTATTGGCGCATATCATATAAGGGAGCTGATTGTATTATCGTTATTGGGGATGATTAGAGGTGATGACAGTTTTACATACTCCACCTACGTCTTTGCAAATTGGTTCAAAACTTCTCTATATTGCGCGCCATCTAGTGGCATATCAAACAAGTGCTTCATTGAATTTTCGGCTTAATATTTTTTATTTCAAAAGCGACGAAATTATCCACATGTATTTATGTCTGTTCATTCCTTTATCCGTACAAACGATAACTTGAGAAAATATTTAAAAACTTTGAAGAAATTCGATTGAATTTTGGATAACATTTAGTGATTGAAATGAGGTCTCATCTCCTGTTGTTACAGTTTGAAAATGGAGAAAAGCGGACTATAGTCGCACCTACTTCCCATTTTACATTATTTTAAATTAATTAAACAATGCTATTGAGGTCCGTCAATGTCTAGTTAGCAACCATCTACCAATTAAGTTTTGGTTAACTTAACCAAGACTCCTTCTTTTAGATTTCCTCTGAGGAGGCAAGATAAAGCTTGGACTCCACAACACCTGGCCATCGAATTACGAACGCGAAGTATTCTCGACTAATATCACTTTCCCACATGTCTTCGATGTATTTTTTGATATCTCCAATTGTTGTGTTTTTTCGTTGGTAGAACCGGCGTTTAGATATGCGCAACAATTTTCATTGGGTTTAAGTCAGATGAGTTCCCTGACCATGTCAGCACAACCGAATTATCTTGCTTGATATCTTAACTTTTCCAAATATGGCAAAACATATTTTGAAAAACAGTTATGTATTGGTCAGTGTACATGGTACCTTCAACGTGGTGAATTAGGCCTGGTTCTTCATCTGAAATGTAGCTCCAAATCATCACTGAAGGAGTATGCTTTACTATCGAAAAATACAATGCGTTTAGACTTACAGGCGGCATCCATAGCTAAAGATGTCATATAAAAGACGTAAAAATACAAAAAAGTGTCACTTACTACACACTTTTTGTAAAGAAAAATGAATAATGCAATGAAAATGTGTAAATCACCTTACTACAATAGGTGGCGGCAAAGGATCTATACAGATTATCCCATAAAACATGGCTTTTCTGCAGTAGTTGTGAAAGTTTCGGATTTTTAACTGTCCTATTGTACTTTAGTTCATTTTCGTAAAATGGTCTACGTCAAAGTGTGGTTCAAAATTTCCACACCACAGTCACTAATGCTTTTAAATTGTTGTCAGTTGTTGCGGTACGAACTTGAAAAACTTTTCGAACAATCAACCAGTCTTCTCTGTTTGTAGTCTTCCCCTTCGCCCTTGGCTCCGAGAACTGCCCCTATATGACAACCCAAATTTAGTTTCTTTCCTACTTCAGTCACGGAATATCCCAGACTTTTGTCTTTTATAAAATGACTAGATCTTCCAGCTTATCGAAAAGTTACAACTTCCACCAACCTAATTATTAGGTTGGCCTAAACAAAAACTCAAACAAATCTAACGTATTGGATCAAACCAAAGGATCACGTAAGTGACTGATATTTTGTTTGCATCAAAAGAGGCAATAAAGTCCAAACACACCATCCAGTATCATCTTCCGCCAGACCCGTCCTACATTCTGATAAAAAATTAGGTAAAATCTAAGTCTGGAGATGGCAATGTATTTGTATATCGGAAGGAGAAATTTGCCAAACTCTGCTAGGCAAAAATTTAAGATAGGTCCATTTGTAACATATGCGGCAATTGATAAAGGATAAGAGCTGTGAAGAGAAACTGAATGATCAGAAAAAACTCACTTGAAGGTGTGTGTGCAAAATGTAGTAAGACTTTTTAGTTTAAATTTCGCGCGAAACCTCATTCATCGAACCCATTCTAGGTTTGTATGATTGTCAAATGTGCCAAATTTCGCATCAAAATAATCATTAGTGTTTGGTATATTCTTGTCTTTCTGAAGTACTTAAAATGCATTCGGCGATTTTTACGACGAGTGAAATTATTCAACAAAGTTCCATCAAATTTTGTGTGAGGGATCAAATTTCTGGTGCCGAAACGTTTGGAATGTTGGAAAATGTGATAATTGTTTGTCTCGAGCAAGGGTTTTTGATTGGTACAAATTATTCAAAGAAGGTCGAGAATGCGTTGACGATGAACCACGTCCAGAAGGGCCATTAACATCAACTGATGTTCAACACTTGGATAAAATAAATAATTAACAGTCAGAGATCTTACTAGCATCGTCGGAGTAACGGAAGGATCAGAGAAAACCATTTTGAAAGATCTTCGAACCTAAGAAAAGTGAGAGCACAATTGGTCCCGAAATCACTAAATTTTTTCGAAAACTGGCGTCGCGTTAACGTCTGTTAATTGGATTAATTGGATTTGCCAGGCAATCGGCCGAATATCGTAGCAAAGATGAGCTGAAGCCGAAAAAACCACGTCAAAGCAGGTCAGAAATTAAGGTTATGTTAGCAGTTTCTTCGGTTATCGAAAACTGTCAACAAGGTAGTAGTTTTTTGTGAACGTTTTTCCAAAATTTTCTTGGAAACCATATCGGATAATTTTAAACTTTAATAAATGAACTTAGAAGCTTTAAAAAGCTTTAAAGCTTTGAGGGATAATAGGACCTTAAAAATAACGATGCTGAGTTCTCATCTAGACTTCCGGCAAATTTGAGTGCTGTGAGTAGCGGACAAGGCGAGAGATTCCTTCAGAACATTTTTTTTTTAACGAAATACCGTTATCAATGGAAATGACGGACAGAAGAGCTAGCAGATTATTGTTGACATCACGCGATGACTCTTGATTGCGATTCGGTAAATGTAACGAAAATTGACTATTAGAAAAGGATCTTCTCATTGTTGGAACCGCCGATATCGAACCACAATATTATGTATAAAGCTGTCATACAAACTGAAAGATCAAAATATTGCACTTGTGTGGAAATTTTTGTGTTTGTGAAGGGAAGCTATAGTGTTCGTTGCAACCGAAGATGAGGTTTTTTTTTGTTTTTGAATAAAGTTTTCAGTATTTGATTTATTACAGGAAGACCTTTGCGAGTAACTGTAGAATTTTTCTCGAAGCAGGTGTGTTCAAATTTCCATACCAGTGATGTATCTTTTAGTCAACAACTAATTATCCAAACCAAATAGTTTTTAAATAATTTATCATTTATCTACTTTTTCATTGAAAACCTGTTTGCTTCACCCTGTATTGCGGCTTTGTAGTCTCAGTCACTGTTGATGTATTGTGGGAAACCATCAAACGGTTGATGTTTTAAAAAGTTGTAAAGAGAGATCTACGCTGCTGATAAGCTCGAAGTCGCGCAATTAGGGCGCTGGTCTTGCCAGTTAAGCCAGTGAGTAGATAACATACTTTATCTGGTGTAATTTTTTCAGGTATACGTTTCTTAAACAAAGCTGATGGAGTATATAATAACACAGTTATACTCGTACGCAGCTTTATTAGTGACGAATAAATAGGAATTGATATTATAATTAAAAGAAACGATATGAAAAACAATAGCCTCATTAATCATGAATCTGGAAAATTGTAAAATTTCGCAATAATTTATATGATTAATTACTATAATATATAAACATTTACATACATAAAGATATGAGTGCGTGTCTCAAAATCTAGTTTCATAGGAGATTATCTGCAGCGAGAATGATTTTTAGACAATATGCATTCCCGACAAAATTGCTGAGGACTTGCACTCCTATATTATTCCTAAATTTCGATTCAATCGATATCCGAGGGTTCTCCAATTAGCCTCACTGCGAGAGTGCCATTAAGACAGCCACATCTACCATTGTGGCTATATGAACCTTGCACCAGAACAGAAGAACATTTGCTTGCAAGTTCATGAACTTTACACTTTCCTACGTTTAATGGCTACCACTTCTGCTTGAAATACTGGCAACCTGAAAAAAGAGCCGATTGAGATCTCCCGTAAGAAGACTCCCTCCTCCAATTTTCCCCTTGACTTTCGATGTAATCATCAGTAAGCTCAATATGCCTCTTCTGCAGCGACTTCGCTTCACCCACATATTCCTTGGAGGTATGTGAGCGGTGAAGATATTATTAAGGAAAGGCTCCGCGATGGAGTGTTCGAAGTTATGAGGGATGTAGTCGAAATGAGTGCGAATTTTATAATGTCCCTCACTCTAATCTTTAATGAATCCGGATTTTTTTATATTTATTGTAATGTACGATCTTATGAGTAATTAATTTTTTTGCTTTAAATATTGACCATTGCCAATGACGAGCTCGAGTCCACCTATCCACCTCTTTGCATGCCCAGCTAAACCTACACATCTGACACCCCTCTCCCTATGGCCCGACAGCGTCGATACTGACCGTTTTCTGTACCTACCGTTGGATGACATCAATGACAACCTATCTGAACCATACCATCCTAACGGAGACGAGATAAGCGTTACAACAACATCTTATGCGTGACCACGTGTTTAAGCTGGAAAAAATAATAGAAACAGGACACTATTCAGTGAATATTTCACGTTTTTCTCTGTTAATTCCGTAAAAAAGTGTTTCGTTCATCAAAAAATATACTTACTTTTCATCAAAGTACTTCAAAAGTACCTTGCAGATAACTGTGTCCATACGGAAAAGACTAATTAATAATAATTTGATTTGATTACATAAAAAAAAACCTAAAAAAATGTTTTCGCAAAGCGACATATAATCCTTTAAAATTTTAATAGCGCACAATGGTCTAAAATTAATTTTCGTAATTATATTTATTATATTACTTTATATTTCGTAATTTTATATGTGAGATGCCCAAAAAGTACAGCGTTCAATCCTAAACACACCATAAAGACTGTCAAACATGGGACAATAATGCTATGGGGATACTTTTCCGTCTCAGGAGTTCATCCGATATTCTGGATAAAACCTAAAATGTAAACTACGTTAAAGGGTTAAATGGGGTTTTCGGGTAAAAAACAGCCTTTTTTCAAAACTTTTTTTCTCAAATAAAAAATTAAATATATTATGATATTTTTTTGTATGTTAATACACTATATATTAAGAAAGAAATTCTGGAATTTTTAAAAAAATATTTCAGACTCAGCCTTTGCGGTAGGCAGGTTGACTCCTTACTGGATCATCTAAAGTGAAAAAGATTCGTGTTTTAATTAAAACCTTAACTTAGAACTTGAACGAAGGAAAAACGATTTTTGGCAGAAATTTTTGCAAAAATAAAATAAATTTCAATGAAAAGTCTTTAAGGACTGCATCTCAAGGGCCTGTATATAGTTTCATGAAAAAGTCGATTTTTAAAACCCGTAAATCCATGTAACCCCTTAATAAACAGGAGAGGGTGAAGCTACCATATGCCAAGGAAGAAATGATATGAAAATCGGAATTCATGCAGGATATTGATCTTAAACATTCCTCAAAACTTGTTAAGGAATGGTTCCAAGACTAAAATATTTATGTAATGAAGTGGTCTACCAAATCCCCTGAACTAAATCTGATAAAACAATTGTGAGGGATATTAAAAGAAATAATTGGAGGCTTTAAACCAAAATATAAGGAACAGCTTTGGGAAAAAGTAAAATCCAATTCTCCTCGTTATATAATATAAGAGTTGTAAAAAATCGATTAAGATCTGAAAAAATTTTGACCAACGACGCAAGTCACGCATCATCCATTTGATGAATACGGAATCTATTCGCTTGAAATTTCAAGTATAATAAGGGTCAAATATTTTTGTGCAGCAGAAAAATTATCAAATTAAATTTTGATTTTCAGTTTTCATATTTTCCAGCTTTCTCAAATGGTCAACGATTTGCTGTCCTTTAACTCGTCTCATTCAGTGATTGGTCGGACCACTAAGACTTGGTAGTGAGAATTCAATTATGGCCACAAAGTGTGCGGATCGTGTTTTCCATATAATATCCATGCGTTACCGTAGCCAAATGTGCTGGCACTTTGATCAAAACACGAAGCACTGACCGGAACCGCCAGCAAAGCGCGTAGACCGAATTGTGTTGCCGTTGCTAAAGCGCATTTTCACCACCGTCGCGCATTCACCGAAGCGTACAACCACTCATGCCAGGCGGCCAACCACTCGACCGCTAACGGGCTAACAAATGACTACCTTGACCGTTGACGTGAAACATCCCTTGCACAGCACTCAGCTACCACAGCGTTAGCTGTTGAGCCGACTGCGAAGCAACGAAGCCGATCCATTCCATCGGTATCTCTTTTCTCAGCGTCTCTAGTTGGCAGCAAAAGATCGGCGTTTCGCGATAGCCACGGTCAAGTTCACGTCAGCGTGTCATTAGCGTGTAAAACGGTGCAAGAGCCAAGCAGCATGCTGCACCGGCCTACGCTCAGTACAATGCCCGAGTCACAAAACGGCAGCGAAATGTATACAAATGTCTAAAAAGAAATTGAATGAATGAATGATAGCAGCAAAATGATAAATAATAATAAAAAAGCAAACAAATTAAGAGCCACAATTGAGACTTGTAACGGATCGCAAGCGGTTAGGCGGCGTACATACACAATTACACACTTATTTTCTTACCAACACACGCATAAGCGGTGGGTATTATCATGCCAACGCCACTGCGCAGGCGTAGCAACGCAAGGTGCAGGACCTTTGTTGTTCGTTCTGCTATTTAAGTGCCAAGCAAAAGGATCCGGTTTCACATTTGTCGAGCGCGATTAGCATCTTGATCTTGCCGCGTAGCGTGCCACATAATTAAGGCTCCTTACGCCTTGATAAGTCAAGGGTTGCACAATGGGCTCCCCTCCTCACCAAGTGGACTTAGTTGTCCCTTAAGCATTTTCAACTTCAGAGTTAGTGGCGGTTATACTCAAACGAGTTACTAAACATTTAGAATACGGAGCAAAATTGTATGAAATTTAGTCTTCCTTAGGTGTGAGCAAGTGGGCAGGTGGAAACTCAGCCGGCTTATATTCTATTAATTGGAAACTTGTTTGTCTTCTGCAGTTCACTGACCTACTTAGATTCGAATTCTGGTACTTTTAAACGTGGCGCGCAAACAAGTATCGTCATGCTTAGAAATATTGCGTTAACGTAACATCTTTACATTTTTTACGTAACTGTAATATCTGCGTAACATTTTATTTCTAACTTCCAGAAAGAAAGAGAGTATGCCGAGTGTTTTCGGCACCGAAACCGGTTGCAAGATAAATATGTGTATGATCTACGGAAATACACTTATTTCATTATATCTTATTTTGAATTTAATACAAAAGTCCTTTCCTAATTTAGAAGTGAAACAGCACTTTTTAATAGATAATTATTAATTAGTTTCATGAACTTTCTCCAATTTATCAGTTATTCAATGTGATCATTGCAGCGTCTCGGCATGGACTTCATGAAAAACTATTTTCTTAAAGTACCATTAGATTATGATCATTATCAGATATGAGTGCCTTGAGTTTATTATAAACAAACGTTGTTTCGAATGTGTAGAGAAACTAGAAAGACCCCCCATAATCACGTAACCATCCACAGGTGCATTTCTTGTGGCGTAAAGGGTATAAACATATCATAGTCTTGATTTGGATCGGTTAGTTTATACTTTAGTAGTCCAATCTGAACTATTTCACAGCACAGTATACCTTCGCCTTAGATATGTAGTTCATTAATTGATTTGTATGAAAACCGTTATCCATCGGAACGAAGCTGCACATGGGTCACTGTCGATTCTCGCGGCAACTCGAGCTATTCGTCTGCAACGGGTGATGGTTTGACTCTAACTACGCCATTCACCATTCACTGGAAGGGAGTTGGGAAAGGTGTTAATGGCTCCACTGTGAATGGCGGTCAGTGCTGAACAGCCAGTTCTACGTTACCGCAATTGACCCGGATTTTATCCGGCCAAGGGCTGCATTTTCGTAGATTTAACCCTGTTTAGATCGACAAGTTTTAGTATGAAAGCTCTATGTTATTATAGTCCGTTGGTCTCAAGGAGATTATTTGATAAAAAGAAAGAATTGGATTCAGGATTTAATTTTAATTACATATTTATATATAAATTTATGTATATATTCTGACCGCCTTTATTGCCAATCCAATCTCTCTGATAAAATAATATATCTCCTGACTCCTTCACGAAGTCTTGCCGATTTTATTCCTACCAGAAATTCAACAAACAAATGATAAATAATTCATGAAAAAGATGTGGTGATAATTATTTTGCTTAATTAGTTAAATATATATTTGAATCGGCTCATCTTAGGTTTTTAATTCGGAGAAGCTTGACAAGTGGTTTTTGCCCCCCATTTAATCGAGCTATCGAACTATATCTTCTGATAACTTTTAGGGCACTCTATTTTTATAGATCTATATCGGAAGGATCCAAATCTTTGCATCGTTTGGAAAGTTATGTATTCTCTATGAAGAGAGCATATTTTGTTCTCTATCATGCAATAGTAGTGAGCTCGTGTTGTTCATGGGAAGAGTTGGTAGAGGAAAGTTATCAAAGCGATATGTTAACATACATATATAATATTTGTATATATAGTACTTGTTCCTAAAGAACGAAAACTACAACTTTTGAAGAGAATGCAAGGTAAATACCAAATACTTGATGACATCATAGATTTAGACATTCCATTACAAAATACTTATACTTAAGCGTAAATGAAGACATTTCGAAGGTTTTTTGAAAGGGTCTTAAATTGAAATTATATGATAATAAATCATTAAAAGGTAAAGAAAAATGTTAAATATATTGACCTAACACAGAGATTTCAGGTTTTAAGCAACGACAAAGATGAACATAATCTTCACATATAATAATACTAAGTAAAAGCTAACTTGAATGCGAATGAACTATAGCTGCCTTCGATTATCAATTGACAAAAAAATGCATGGAAACTCAACAAAAAAGTTATTCAAGCGAAGTTGAATTCGTGCATGAGAGTATGTCGATGCCTCATTAAAGTGGTATAACTGTTGACTTCAAAGCTCCCTAAGTTTTTTTTTTTTGCGTATTTTAGATCAAATTTACTATTGTGAATGGCTCAAATGACAAACAAAAACACAGTTTTTTTATATTTTCTAGTATTTTTAAAATATAATACTTACTTGTACTTAAAATGAATTTTAGTAATTTATAGGATACAAAAATAAAGCGTTACACTCACGTTTTTTCATGCGAAATAATATTTTCTCCACTAAAAAAGAATCGCAGCACTATTGCGCATGCGTAAGAAGTCAACGTACGACAAGTACTGCTCGTTTGTTTGAGCATATGGTATAGTTTAAACTCATAGTCAGAATGTGAATCGAATATTCGTACAAATTTGTTGGTAATGTCATTCCATTCCGATTGCTAAATCGGATTTCACAGGCCAGCTCAAGTAACGGTAGGCAAATGCAATCCTATGCGTATCGGTAAGTTTATGTAGTGAAGAGGAAGAGGATCTCAGGAGTGCCGGTACTCTGCCAAAAAGGTTTTGCTTTTTTCAAAAAATTCACAGGCTTTTGAAGTGATGTCATCCCTATCCAGAGATTTTGATCCCGGGGCCAACCTGCTTCAATATGCATCTATATATTTTCTGTAATCTAAAATCAGGTCCTCAGGAGTTTTCTGAATTACAAGCAATTGAAGTGATGTGATCTCAATCCAAATATTTGGTTCCAGGGGCCTTTTACCTGCGTCTACTTATTTCTCTGCAATTCAAAATCAGATCCTCAGGAGCTCTTGGAATCAAAAGTTATTAAGGAGTGTAATTCCTATTCAGTTATTTGGATCCAGGCGCCTTGAGCCTGCGCGATATATTTCTCTGCAATCTGAAATCAGAATCAGGTCCTCAAGTCTTCAGGAGTTTTCGGGATTTCAAATTATATACCTACAGACTTCTTAGCGGTCAAGTTCAATTAAAAACTATCTTTTTTTTCTAATCTGCATCAATATGTATATGTATATGTACATACATATGTATGTATGGTAAAATGAAACTAATTTTTTACAAAACAAATAAAATATATTACCAATAAATTAATGGATCAGGTAGTTCGCATCTTATATCATCCCCGGACTTCGATTTTCTCTTTCCGGAACAGTGTTTGTGACTACCCGACTTCATGAACCGTTATTTGAACGCAACCAGCGCACCCTATAAATAAAATAACTGTCTTCGAGTTCACAAAATAATGTTTATGTAATGAATGAATGAAAGAAAGAACAAAAGATACAGTTATAATAACTGTCTTAGCATTGAAAGTAAAAGTATTACGCAGAAATAAAAGCATGAAAATGAGGTTATTCAAATAATTTGAAATATCCAAGCGCTAAAAATCCACAGTAAATACGTCAGAAAGAATGCTGGGAATAAATTAAGAATTTGCATACAAAATTATACTATGTAAATTAACGAAAGTAAATTAAAAGAACACACAGCTAAAATATATGCACACATATATTTACATAGCGATATCACACTCACGCTTGCTGCTTACGATCGAACTGATCAGCTGACTTTGAACTAAAGCGAAGGTGTTTGCATGCGAAACGACTCAAGCCGCTATAAAGACTACTAGTCGGTAGCTGTTTTTTTTTGTTAGCTGCAGTGCAAAGGGAAGCCGCAAAGAACGGTTACACGTGCTCATATGGATTAATATGCAAATACATATGTATTGTTTCTACACATGCTAATATCGATGAAGAAAATTAAAAACGATTTTTACTTTCATGTACAGTGAAGAAGAGAGGGAGGAGATCGTGGACAATTGCTACTGACCACGAAGTTCGGTGCTCTACAGTGAGGGAGAGAAGGGCGGATCAGGTACAATTCCTGCGCGGCCATCAGTTCTTAGAAGACGGAGAGAGGGGGAAGATCGGGTACAATTCTTCCCAGGCCGGAGTTCTCAGGGGAACAAAAATATTTTGTAATTTTTTTTTTAAGAATTCACTAAAATCATACACTGTTCATGTGCATAATTTAATTATTATATTTATGTAATTTTCGAAAGTGAAGCTGGTGACATTTATCGACATCAAATGCTAACGTAAAGCATAGAGCGTAAAGTATTAAAAATTCGGAGAACTAATTAATATAACTTTATATATTTTTATATATTTATTTAAAACGCATATAAACAAATTATTTGCTTTCTTCTATAACGAAAATCTTGGTTTCTGTAATTTAAAAACGTTTTTGATGCCAGTCAAATGTCGAATATACAAAAGTTACCGACAAAAAGTGTTCGCTTCGTTTCGACCTAATATTTTTGAGAAATTCAGCCTTTTGAAAAATTCTATTGCCGAAATACAATCAACGAACATCAAATTCGTTCAATTTTTTCACGGTGCTTGCAATCGGAACTAACAATTTTCCTTCAGACTTACAATCTAATATATGTACATAGGTAGATATTATTTATTCAAAAATAAATTAAAGAATATTTAAACACTTTCAAATGTCTTTTCCAATAATTTTTATGTTCATAATTGAAAAAGCAAATTTGTCAGGCAACACTACTTGCGCCGTCAGGATAACGTCAAAATTCCGCTACACAACGCCAGCACAAAAGTCAACTTCAAAAGAGATGTTGCTGCAAACCGCTACGAAGAGTGTGCGGCCAACGCACAAGAGCTTCGACTAATACTCTTTGCTACAGACGCGCTCATTGAGCAACGGCGCTCGGTAACTTGATAAACAAACAGCTGTTGAAGCGAGTCAGCTAGTGCGCGCTTAGTGTACCTGCTCAATGCAAAAACAAAAACAAAATATGTGGGCGTTGCTGCGGCTTGTGCGCCGGTCCGCACCGAATAGGAGCATTAGTCACTGGAAAGAGCAGCGCAGCAATAGCTGCAACTGGAAGTCAGCATGCTGCCGACAGCACTAGATTGTAGTGAGTGAACATGGCAGCAGGTTGGTATGCTTGTAGTTAGATGACTGCGGAAGCGAAAACGCCATAAACAAAATGGCTGTTATCAACAGTTCACACCGACAGATGGCGCCACTATTACCGTTCCTGGGCAGGCGCATTAACTTGAATCCTTTCATTGGAAAGTGCCGTGTGCGTGGTGGGGCATGCAGTGACAAGGAGCCAGGCTTGCAGGCACAACATCCTGCTTTTTTGCCGCTTTACAAGCGGGATTCGTTACTGCAATGCCGCAATGCTGGTCGTCGGTCGGATAAAAGCTCGCAAAACAGTTGGGGATATGCGGAAAAAATTAATTTAATTTTTGCAGATTTATATTTTGAAAATATTTCAGAAACAAATTTAAATATAGCATGAAAGTAAGGAGAGTTTCTTTTGTTGTTGTTTTTTTTTCGTTTGTAAGAAACGCAATGTGGTTATTTATATCTTCAAAATCTTCTAATATTGGCAATTTACGCTGATTTTATTAGCTGTATTTTAATAATAATCTATTTATATACATATGTATATGTATAATCATTAATTTATTGACACGCTAATAAGTAAATATGTATTTATGAGAGCAGACATATCTACATTCATTTGCGTCCACGATGTCCTATTTAGGTCTAAGCAACAGTTGACATATTTTCATCTATTTTATTTATTTTTTGAATTTCCCTTTTAACCCACCCCTTGCGTGCTCACATTACGGCGCTGTTGCTGCAACATTTCGTGAGTTGCATAAATTTTTCATCGCTGTACATACAAATTCCAAGTTTCCGCTCGCTGGTGGTCCTACGTCGGGGAACCCACTCCAGGCGCCACCATTTATGTTGCTGTTCTGCATTTGTACCCGGTTGCAAGTGAAAGTACAGCATGGAAGAAGCCAGCTCTTTGCTCTTTTTTCAAATAAATTCTTGCCAAAATTTCCCGTGTGCGCGCTTTTGCCGCTTTTTACACCTCAATTAGGTTGCATGTGGTTGTAATAGTAGCTGCACCTTTTATTTATGACTGCTTATGTTGCACTGCTTGTGTATGTACATATATGCAAAAATAGCATATTTTTACATATTTATGTGTATGTCTATGCATATAAGCGCATGTTTTGTGGCAGCCAGACATGTCAGGAAGTTGTTCAATGGGCGATGGGTATTGTATTGATAATTTGATACAAATCTGAGTTTCCAGCCAGCCACGAAAGCACAACCATTAATTATATACAAATGAAAAAAACAAAGAAAATGACACGAAGTACATAAAAAAGTTGGGTTTAGGATGCTAATAAAGTCGATGACTATTATTAAGAACTTTAGCATATTTTTCTAATTTGATTTAGAATAATGCCAAAAATTCTCAAACTCGCCGTACTCTTTTGACAGCAAAGAAATCAAGCACAATAGGCTTGTATGTACATATGTACAGTAGTAAGCTGTTTATTATTTATATCCGTATGTGCACTTCAATTACGCAAGGTATTTTCGAAAATTTACACTTTTGTCTTCAGCAAATACAGACAGAAAATGGCTGACGAAAACTAAGGCAACAGCCCAAACCGAACATCTTTGTGAAGGCGCAAGCAGAATGCCTGCAGTGCAATTTACACATGTATGTATGTAAGTAGACAATCACGCAAAGTGATGATAATCAAATGAAAGTACAAATTGAGAAAAGGACATAGGGCGCATAGTCCTTGCTAGGAGGGAAAAGGGAGGCAGTCGACTCGAGGTAAGAGGAAATCGAAATAAACATGCGTATAAGCAAGGTAGCAGCAAAGTAAACATAGTCAAATTTAACTCGACATCCTGAACGAGACAAAACAACAACAGACATGCATAAATATGTATATATGAATGTGTAAGAACCCAGCAGTAAAATTATGTCCAAACATCGTTTTGCATATTATTGACCAGTAAAATTAGAGACGACAAGAGCTACAACAAAGCAAGCGAAATGTCTGTAATCAAAACAACAAATACAAAAAGCGCAAATTGGCTGCTGACAATGTATATTTGTATGTACGTAGACTTCTAAACACATTAAAACTACGCCGCCTTCTATTACATAGACTTTGCATAGGCAATTAAATTCTCCAAGAATTTCTAGTTGTGTATAAGAGGTTATGTGAATCTTTGGAGGCTTACTCAGACTTTGTGCACTAATAGATCACATGGTGGTTCACCAACGCTCTTCAGTAACTATGTTAAGTACTTTTAGCTGAAAAGCTGTGAGTAAAACAGTAAATTTTGAACCAAGCCGTGGCAATAAACCGAAATCTACGAAGATTGAAGCTCTCGTATCTGAGCAGAAACTATCTTTTTAGCTGAAAATGTTGACCCTTTAGGTACACGTATCTAATGTAAAAGCAGAGTTTCTATTTACAAACATTTTTTCCTCAACCAACATCCTTTCGGCTGCAGTCAATCGCTTGTACTATTTTACTAGTGGCTGAGTGAAAACTAATCAGATACAGATGTACCGTTATAGGAAACATCTAACATCCATGGAAAAACTATTCGGTATGATGAATACTCAGCACAAACTGGTTCGTCTCGGCCATCTCTGGCCAAAACAATTAAATACTTCATGTTGCCAGGGAATTTCTCGGCGTATTTTGTTCAAAAATCTCTGCATCCGTTTGTGTGTGTGGGTTTGTCTGTATGCTCACGTAGGGTTGTTGCTCCGCAGCAAACAGTTTGCATAGTGCGAATTTGCATAATATTTACTGTGTGACAACGTTGAATGCTTCGGTGGATGTTGAAATTGTTGTTGTAATTGTGGGGCCACAGTTGCGGCTGAAGAAAGACAGGGTGCTTCGTTATCCTGTTGTTGACAATACACAATCAACGCCATCGCCAGTTCGTCCTTCATCTGCTTATGTAACTTTGTTAATCCTCGACTGTGTCTAGAGAAGCCGCTGAAAGAGATTTAAGTGTGAAAATGTATGATTTATACATGGATGCCATTTCTATGTACCCTGAGGGAAATTGCATTGTGTCCATACTGAATCGGTGTTAAAAAAGTTTCGATATAGTTCTAAATGGTTAGAGTTCCATGAGTTCAGAAAACGCATAAAAGTCGGCAATTTTTCAGAGTTTTCAAGGAATATATCGGCCAATTATACTCGCAGTTTTCGAAATAGCAATTTTTTTTATCATAAAATCCTGTTTGTAAATAAAACCACAAAGTTAATATGTCTAGAAACAATACAAAATAAATGTCGTTCAAATTTCTTTATCTGTTTGTGAAAGTTTAGTGCGCTTAGTAAGGTATATATCTGCTTAATAGAAGCTTAGATTAGTTGGCGTTCTTGGAAAAATTATTTGGTATTCAATATAGTTGCCTTGTAGATTTGTGATGTTCTCAGATTTTCCCTGCAGCAATTATGCTCACCATACAGATAAGATGAAATAAGGAGAAATCACAGCTAATTTCCTATTCAAGAAGTGAAAGAAAAATCTCTGAGGGGCTTCGTTAGTCGTTGGAAAATCATATGTCGACGCCGGGTGAAAAAATGAGAGGAGATATCTGGTACAATTTCTCTCGAGAATGGAGTTCTCAGGACGACAGGATGCTCTGTAAAAGTGAAATTAATTAATTCTTAGAATAATAATAAAATTTTTAATAAGGATCGCCGCAAAGGATGTGAAAATTTCTGGCCGTATTTTTAATATCAAAATTTCGTCATAAATTTCAAAAAGCATTGGTGTCAGCATAAAAATTTAATAAATGGTATAGAAGCTATGAATTTTGTGGGGTTCGAAAGTAGATCAGCGTGTAGGAATATATTGGCGATATGCCGATACGAAATATATAAGACAAAAAAGTATGAACAATATTTAATTCAATTTCAATAATTTATGAAACTTTGCGAAAGTAATAGTTCAGTTACTTTACCATAAGGGGGTGTTCTAGTCTAGAAACATGAATTTCAGGTAACTTATAAAGTGTCATAAAAAAAGGCAGTTAATATTTTTATCATCCATTTTTTTATTAGTTATTTAATAATTTTTGAAGAGTACAGAAAAAAAATTAAAAACTAAAAAAAGCAAAAAAATTTCAAAAATTATGAGCTGACGAAGTGGGGGGTCTCTAAAAATTTCCACGTGACCATACCCATGATTTCAACCCTCCTAGTTCTCTGAAACCAAAAAAAAAAAAGATTATTAATCTAGAATAATGTCGCAATGGTCGGAACTACGGAAAAGTGGGAAACATTTTTTTTCAGAAAATGGCGACTGCCTAAAAAAAAAATTTTTTTTGATCACTTTTTCTGACTATTTTGAATTTTTTAAAAATAATAAAAATAAAAATTTTCAGATGGGGCTAGTTCCAACCATAGACAAGCCTATAAAGAAGACTCTATAAAAATTTCAGTAGATTTAAGTAAATCGGTCCAGTAGAACCTGAGAAATCATGTGCATCGTGCCGGAAAAGTCAGTTTTGAGAAAAACGCGTTTGAAGTTTCGCGTCCCGGCCGAACCAGTTTGGATATCAGGTCAGAAAAATGCCTTTATCTCCGAAAATAATTTGAATTTTGAAAAATCCTCTTGTACACATATTCTTGAATAGTTAAACTTTGAAAATAAAAAACAATCGATTTTTTTAAATTTCTAGACTAGAATACCCCCCATAAAGAACTTGCGACTTTTTGAGGTGTAGATAAAGAAAACCGTCATAACACCCAGTTGCTGCCTGCTTGTTTTAAGCAAGGTACTTAATCATTGCGAATTTCTACGTATGGATCAAACTAACTATTCTAAGTATAGCTCGAGCATATAGTTTGATGATAACAAATTTGTTGTAAGGTAACTAACGTAGTTAACATTTCGAATTGCGTGCTTAGGTTGAATTGAAACAAAATGTTATAACAAAAATTCACAATAATTAGGGAAACAAATAAATCGAACAACAAGAATAAAAAGGCACGCAAATCATGCAATTATAAGTAGGACGACAGTAACCATTAAACCTACACTAAACTAAGTTTACGCATAACAAAATAAAGCTAGAAATTTAATACATTTAGATATGTATATACATATACAGTCATTTTCATATAAACGTACTTTTTCTTGGCAAAAATCTACTATTGGAGCCCACCAAGCGGTAAACCGATTTTAAATACCCAAAAACTTCAACATGACAACTGGAGAGCTTGAACTTGATTCCATGAAATTTATATGATTTATTTCAAAAGAAAGCCTAGCAAGCTACGCAAATGCCTTTAATTTGTTGTCTATGATTATTATACATATTGACAAAAAAGCACCCGGAAATTGTTATTAAATTCCCCGGGTAAATGATATTTCAATAAAAAGTTGATAGGGCTGTCCTTAATTACTACGCCAAATATGAGCGCGATCTGTCAGCCAGTTTGATCACAGCAGCTGCTTAAGTTGGTACATCTCAGTAGAGCGTTGCGATTTTTACAATAAAAATATCGAACAAAGAATTGGTCTGAATAAAAGCTGACTTTTTTTCAAAAATAGTACTGTCTGAATTTCGTATATGTATATGTGTTAGTGTCAAAGTACCAAGTATTTTTACTGCCTAACTATTTAGTTAATAACCATATGGACTTAATAAGTATAAGTTGTATAAATCTGGTGGTTTTCCGAAAATATCAAAGATAGCATTAAAACTATATAGATGAAGGACGATAAAGCTAGAAGCCAGAAGCAAATACAACTTTTAATTTTTGTATGGAGAAAATGATGGAAAAAAGATTATTACGGTTTTCAATTCAACTGCATTTTGGTTGAAATTTTGAAATTCGGTGCTATTGATATCGGTCAAACTAAGTTTATGTTGAAGTGTCGTCAAACTTCAACTTTTTTGTGGTATTACTGTTTTCAATTCAGCCGGTATGGGTTGTCGAGAGCATCAAAAAATTACAACTGCTACCAAATAGTTGAAGTTGAACATTTCTACGTTTGTTTATTAAAAATATTAAAAGAAAATTTAGAATGGATAAATAAAGTGCTTTATATATAATTTTAAACTATTTTAATCATTTATTACCAAAAAACACATGGAATAATGAAACATTTGTTGTTCCTGCAGAAAAATACCGTAACTGGAAAGGGAAGCTTCAATTTGGAAACAGTAAACATAAAATTAAAGGAGCGTGGAACATAAATAGTCGATAAAATCTGTTTTTCGTAGGAATATAACTTTTTAGTAAAATGAAAATTTTGAGCCGTTTTACTCCTCTTCCTTTTCTAAGTAGTATAAATTGGATTCCTGGTAACTAATGGCAGCAAGAAAATATTTTGTCATTAAAAATTTTCAGTTGTTCAATTATTTTCAACTTTGACCTTGGACCTTTTTTATACAAAATAAAATTTCCCACAAATTTGTCATCTAAATTTTTTCTACAGCTCTTGTCATTTGCGAGATAAATACAAAAAAAAAAACTAATTTTATGGAAAAATCAGGTTTAGAGCCCCGTACTACCTCGCCGGTGTGAGTTACGACTTTGTTGCACTGGGCACTTTTATATAGTGAACAATTTTGAGAAATTTATATGCGTCTAAAGTCACAGCGTTGCCTTGGTCCAGTTCTTAATGTTAATATTAAGGGCTAAAATTTTCAGGGAATTTTTTTAGGGTATTTCCAAGGAAATTTCGTGACGAGACTGTGAACAAATTAATTATTCAAAAAAAAAAAAACACCCTAATAGACACGTTAACTGATTGTGGTATTAAAATCGTTCAATGAGCCGGGAAAACTAAATACTTTTTTGAATGAGAGATTTGCGAATCAATTACGAGAAGCGGTCTGACCAATATTTTATAGCATATTTCTTACTCCGATATAATTTTTGAGGTTACCGTTTTTCAATATGCCAGTTCCTATAAAGCAGCAATTGTTTAAAGTTTTACGAATACTTCTAAGTTTTACATTTTATATATTATTCCAGCTATTATTTGTACTAGATTCTTTACCAAGCTCCAAGTGAAAGAATACGAATACACTTGTTGGAAAATAAATATGTGTAAGTGCGTCTGTATGAAAAAGTAGGCCTGCAGCCCTTTCGCATTCAACCCTTTTGTTGCTGCCAAATTTTAATGCTTCAATCATTTCGCATTCGCTCCCAACTTCTTGGCAATTTATTGGCCATTTAGCGCTGTCGTGTTATCAATAAAGCTGAAATTTAGTTGTGATTTCGATTTTGATTTGCGTTTTTGTTTTTCTGTCGCACGAATGTCCTTTCGTGCGCTTCACATACACATACATATGTACATAAATATTCTGTTGTTGTTGTTGCTGCTTTGTAGCGTTTTTATTGAAATGCGTTGAAAGCAATTTCGATATGCCTTTGCGTGAGGCATTCATTTTATTGCTTATTAGATATTTGTTGTTGCATTTGTCAAAACTTATGTTTCAGCAGTTTTTGTTGCTTCTATTGGTATACTATAAGTTATGCCGAAGGATGGAATGTGGGCCGACACATTTCTTTTGATAGAAAAACGAAAATTGCTTAGGTAAAACAGTTATAGTTGGAGCAAAATCGAAGTGTATATACAAATTTGCCGAACGGGGGAGTTAGGGTTATGTCCTGTGTAAATTGGCTGCTTGTGAAGACGATATCTTGGGAGACATTTATGAAATATTTTATTGCTAGCAGGCATGTGAGGCTGGTACAAACCCATTCGTTTGGGAGCACTTACAACTGTAAAAATATGCATATGTATGTACGCATATCTATATTAAATTTATATGTACATACATATGCATATTTATTTTTGCTGTTAAATATACATCACGGTAATTACATTTGTAATTTTTCCAAAGAACCAGCATTAGACTACTTGGCTAGAACAGATAAACTAGATAATTTGTATTGAGTAATGTTCTACTTTTAGTAGCTTCTGAGAAAGCTAAGATTGATTATAGCAGTAAAGAAATCGTCTACCATTTAACGGTTTTTATGACGTGTGTGTTTCAATGAAGCTATATTTCCTTGGGAGTTGGTCTTTTTAACAGATGTTCCTTGATTTCTTCTTCTTTATTAGCATAGACAACGCTTACTATGGTTATAGCCGAGTTTACAAAAGTGCGCCAGTCGTTCATCCTTTTTGCTGTTTGGCGCCAAGTGTAGCCAGGTCCTTCTCCACCTGGTTTTCCCAATGGAATGAGACGACCTGTCTCTGCTTCTCCCGGGTACTGCGTCGCATACTTTCAGATCTGGGGTGTTTTTGTCCATTCAGCCGCTGTCCCTTTATTCGCTGAACTATGCCAATGTCGTCGTATATCTCGTACAGCTCATCGTTCCATGGAATGCGATACACGGCGTTGCCAATGTACAAAGGTGCATAAATCTCTCGCAGAACCTCTCTCTCTGAACTCGAAGGGTCGACTCATCCGATTTTGTTATCATATAACAGGAGTTTGGTCTTTGTTCGTCGAGAGAGGACTTTACATCTCAATTGCATACTCAGTCCGAGCAGGTACTACGTTGGCAAAAGTTACTCTGCGTTGTAGTTGAGGGTGACGTTGTTTTTGGTATCAATACTGGTTCCAAGATAGACGAAATTATCTACGATTTCGAACTAATGACTGTCAACAGCGACGTGCATTGCCTTCCTTCAATATCAGACCCATTTGCTTCGCTTCCTTATCCATTCTGAAGAAAGCAGAACTAAAGGCGCGGTTGTTGATGCCAATGTCATCAATTTAATCGCCGTACGCTACAGCTGCTAGACTCTTATAGAAAGTGAATTATTTATACTCGATTTATACTCTCCAAAAATAACAGATGGATTCGCACAACGCATCGCCCATTTACTTCATGGAATGTTTTTCGAAAGGATCATTTTCCATTCATAAATAGGAAGATGTTGATGTGGACGACCTTTGGTTCCAACAAAACAACGCTGCATGCCATGTAACCAACGAAAAAATCAATTTATTAAAGGTAATTTTTGTTGAGCGCATTATTTCGTGCCGTAGGCTGTGGCGGGCCTACAACAGCGTGCGATTTAACGCTGCTGTAGGGTTATATGAAGTTGCTTTTTTACGCAGATAAGCCCGAAACGATCGAGACTATGGAATGGAATATACGAGACTTGAGACTTACGGCCTCAAGTGGTTCAAAATATGATTGGAAATTGGTCTCGGCTGGAATTTACGCAGAAGTCACTCGCCCGAAACCATTTTTAAAACACAATGACAAACCCTTGTCTTTATAATAAAGCTGAATTCTGAAATATAGGTATTTTATTTCTTCTTGAAAAAAAATTTCTTAAATAAGCATCCTTTACATAGTTCCTTTAGGGGCACATAGGCTTCAAGGTACTTTAAACTAATATTTCTCATTTCACTATAACTCGCTGAGTTGATTAGTTTATTTGTCTAATGCAAGGCGGACTCGTGGTTTTCCTCGTTACTACTAATACCAAATTTTTATACCCTGAGCAGAGTAGCACGAAAGAAACGTCGGAGGCATACATGTATTAGCCATGCTCGTCTGTCTGTATATGCCCGAGTCAGTGCTTCAATTTTTGAGATATCGATCTACAATTTTTCTCATGTCTTCTCTATATCATTATAGCATATAGCAATATAAACTGATCGATCGGATTCAAGTGCTTGTATTGAAAACTTTTTTCTTTAACGAGTTATCCCCGTCAAATTTGGCATGTGTCATCTTCAAAAGCAGTGGTGCAATCTCTGATGAAATTGTTCAGATCGGATCTCTATAGAATGTAATTGCCATACAAAGTGACCAAGTTCTTGTATGGAGACTTCTTTATTTGTAATGGGTATTCTAGCGTCAATGCAACTGAAGTTAATGCTTTTTCTTGTTCTTAATAGTGGATATCCATTGGCAATAAAAAGCTGGCGAACCAATTTCAATCTCAAAAATATTTTTACATACCCTACTACATATTCGGAGGCGGCAATATCAATCAATGTCGGACAATATCAATCCGCTCAGTACAAAAGCGAGTTGAGGCATGGCCTAGCATAGGTAGCACCAATATATACATGGACATACAATTTACGTATCTTCATATCTATATGTGTATCTATATATATGCATCTGAATATCAACCGCATTTGTTCAATAATTATCACACTTTGTCTATAAGTACGAGTAAAACATATTAGGCTAGAGCTTAGTGAAAAGTCTTAACGAGTTGGGACCTCCCACCCATAAGTGGTAAACAAATTATTGATATACATACATAAATATATATACCTTTATGGTGCAATAAGGAAACTGACCAATGAGGTGAACTTAATTTTCTCAACAGAACCGCACTTATCTGGAAAGATTATTGTTTGCTCGCGTTAATGGAACTAGCTGCGAAGGTGCTAATTTGAGTTGTTAATAAGCGGTGTCGTTTAGTTCGCCATTCGACGGAATTTTGAGCGTACAAATACAAGTTCTAAGTATTGGATAATAATAATAACTAGTTGCTTTACACTAACATGGAGCCTAATGTTGAAATTTCCACCGCCTTACTACCGGTTACTTCAATACCAGGGCTCCCATAGCTTGCATATGCATGTCTTAATGTCTACTTTCATCCATTCCAACACGTGCATATACGTATGTATATATGTGTATGTGTGGCGTTCAACATTTTTATTTATGTCCGCTGTGGTTGAATCAAACACAAATGTCGAGTTGGAAATCAAATTCTACATGCCACATGAAATATTTTTGCCGCAAGCAACAAACCACAAACACCAGTATTGGTGCGAGGAGGGAAATGCTAGTAAATAAAGCAACACCGTTGCATAAATTATTATTTGTGGTGCGCTTATGTATTTGCGCCAGCGTCAGGACCTAGTCCTGGTCAAATGTTGGTGTGAATATTTGCTTGACCATTATCCTTGGACACAACAACGACCACTACAAACAAACGGTACATACAAAATGGAATCACGACAATGCATTGTTTGTATACGGCAGACATATTGTTCCCACCACACTGGACTTCTAGACCAGCAGTTGGTGTGGAGCTCATCGACAGTGAGAGAAATTAGTGAAAGCAGGGCTAAGGAGGTTACAGCGTTGGAGTGAGCATACAGTGGAGCCCATGCAAAATTTCTTCTGCAATCATTGTTCATATTATAGGAAATGTCGACGAGTACTTTACGTTTAACAATTAATATTTTTATTAGAGCAAAAACCAAGTGAGGCCTTACTGAAAGGTAATCTGACATTTCGTCCAGAATAAACTTCAAGTAAAAGTCTAAAGGCACTCATAAATATCCTCGATTTTTATAATTCTTCGTTTGTTGGCCAAAGTAGATATTATTGTCTCATCACCTACTTTTGTGCCCAACAAAAACCGAGTTGGCGATTATTATGTATCCGACAAAAATAATAACCAGAGTCAACTGAATATGAAAAAACGTGCATTGCCACATTAAAAGTTGCAAGTAACCGGTGTTTCACTGTAGACTCCAGTACTGTTTATTCACCAGAGCAACCACATATGAGCACATAAAAGACGCATGCGCATTGCAAATCATAGTGTGGCATTGGAGACATATACTCCCTTAGATGTCATATTCAGGGAGAGAATTGTAACGTGGCCAATTTGGATGACTGCCATCACGTACGTTCGAGTCTATGTTGTCACAACTTCTATATCCAAGCGCAACATGTTCTAGTGGTATAAAAAATGGAGCTGCATTTATCAATCAGATAGACTTAACAAAATCATTAGAATTACTTATTATTTGAATAGAATCTAAGCTTAAGAACCCTCTCCGCAATTTTGTTTTTCCTTCCCTAATTAAAAGCAGTAAAATTCAATAGGAAAACAATTTTTTAGATAATTAAATAATTACGGTTAATATCAAATACAGAAGTCAAGGGTGTTTACTTTAAACATATGGTTTTCAAGAAGAAATTAAGACGTATATTTAATTATGTTATAAAAATGATTTCGCGTCAGTGACCGCCATTGACAACAATATTCCAGCCGATAGGCCCAATTTTTGACCACTTTTTGGGGCAAAGCCTTCAACAATTCGAGATTATCTGCGAAGACAAGCGACTTCACATAACCCCACAAAAAATTGTCGAGCGGTGTTAAAGGGTTACATGGGTTTCCTCGGTTAAAATGCTCTATTTTTTCAACACATTAAATATAATATTTTATTAGTATTTTTTATTGTTACAAATCAACGTTATTAATGAAGAAATACGGATATTTAAAAGATCCACCCGTGTTGGAAAGATAACTCTTTAGAGAAACATCTAGAGTAAAAAAAGGTCGTGTTTTAGTTACAACCTTAACGCACAACTTGGACGAAGAAAAAAAATTAAATTTGGATTTTTGGCAGACATTTTTACAAAAATGAAAATTTTACATTATTTTTCAAATAGTTGTAATCAAAAAAACTTCGTTCAAGTTTTTAAGAATTGTATCTCAAAGTCCTGTGAAAAATTTCATAAAGATCGGTTGAGTAGTTCTCCAGAAAAATTACAGTTTCGAAAAAAACGTTTAAAGACAGGTCCAAAGGTCGTCCACATCAACATGAAAAAATCATTATTTTTTAAGAAATATGGACTAATAATTCTCTTTGCCCATAGAACAGACTAAACAGTGAATTTTTGAGAATGTCACGGCATATCAACAATGGTTTATTGTTGGTTGTTCCGGAGTAAGACTGTTTATTATGAAAAGGCAAAGCTGAATATAAATCAAATAACAGCCGTCATAAAAATTGACTTCAAAACAAGTAAGGAAGAGCTAAGTTCGGGTATAATCGAATATTTCATACTCTTGCAACTTCCAAGGTTTAAAGACAGGGAAGTACCTTTAGGTACATAAGGCATGTTAGTTATATGGGGTCTAGGGCGAGTTTTCACCCGACTTTACTCATTCTAAACAAAAAGAGGTACCGCATAAGAGAAACACATCTTTATATTAGGTATTTGAGGGCTAAGAGAAATATTGACCCGATTCAATACATTTGTAACACACAGACACACTACTACCAGGAGAGGATTCTCTTAATTTCAATTTCATATCTCACACATTGACCGATATTTTCGGTAAAAAGTTAACTAAGTATAAGCACTGAATCCACATATTCGGTACCTAGGGGCTTGAAGAGTTTCGGTACTATTTGGGTAATGTTTAGAAATAAGGTGGCACATCTCAAAGGCACTATTCGTGCAAAGTTTTATCTCGTATACCTGAAAGGAAAGGTTCCAAACGGAATATGAAATTGCGTTATATGGGAAATAGGCGTGGCTCAAGTCCGTTTTTCACTTTGTAATAGAAGATAAAATATCATAGGAGTGTCTCATGCCAAAATTGTTTGAAATCGGTGGGGAAGATCTCGAGATATGTGAAACTATAGCTTATAGTATTTCAATCAACTGTGCTGCTATTTGGTTCTATTTGGTTGTGACCTTATTTGGAATTGAAAATCTGACGATTTAGTTTTCAACATCGTCTTCTTTTAGCTCAGTAAACTCCAACTTACTTAACAACCTGTGAAATACGGTTCCTGGATGTTTACAAAGTAGGCCTCCTTGGTGGCAATAATCTCCTGCTTCGACTCCAATTTCTGGCAGCAGTTCGGAAGTGTGAGTGGTGTGTTATAGTATTTTTTTATTCGACAAATTGGGTCGTTAATCTGCAATTCGGCTTCGTATCAATCCAATAATTAGGCATAAACGAGTCTTTTGACCATTTCGCATTTCTTCTGCTTTTGTACATAGACAATAGTTCAAATCATGTCAATCGCAGAAACTTTGACCACCCTTTTTACGATCAATAGAAAAATCTTTGCCTTCTAGGAAGCCGATTGGACGACGAAATCCATTATTTCACTGGTGTTTGGTTTCCGTCAGATTGCGCTTTAACAATGACAAACACTGGTGTGAAGTGATCTCACGGTTTCCCCTATTATCCACAGCAAATGCGCCGACAACTTTTTCATGCGCGATATTTCATGCTGGATATAACCCACTTGGCCTTTGAGATGCTCACTATCTCGGTTATCTCGCGAAACTTCAGTTCTCAGTCAGTTAAAATTAGATCGTAAACTTTTGTGACGTTAAACTCTATTTTAGTGGTTTTCGAGGTACCTAGGCTAAACGAAAACCAATGCCCCCGAATGCTCAAACTTCGATAACCAATTTTTGGTGATAGTCATCAAAAGGTAAGAGTCGTCGTAGCAGCTTCCAAGCATTTTTTGATTTCACTGCCCGAGTTTTCTTCCAAAAAGTAGAACTGAAACACTGGCATTTTCAATTTTTTATGGTTAAGTTTAATTCAGCGATCAGTCTGATGGCATTGTCGCAAAAAATATAAAAATATTCGTATTTATGGCGCTATGGGGTTCTAAATATTACAAGATCTTTTAATAAATCTTTTGTGATGACACAAAGCATCTTCTGATCTGAATCTCCGTATTTTCCACATAAAAATATATTTTGTGCAGAATTCCGGTGTGAATTATTTAACTGTTATATAACCATAAATACTTCTAATTTTGTAGTCTGGATATGTCAATTGGTGTGAAATGCTTGCATGTAACTAATAAGTACTCGTCTATGTTTGCATTTGTATATGTATTTGTGCATGCAAGTGGAGAGCCTTTGAAATAATGTAATTTAAATTTAAATTTAAATTTTCCTGTCAGCCGCGTTCGTGTCTGTAAAACGACGAAATTAAGTAGACAAAAATTGAGTGATACAAACAATTTTAGCCACACACGCGCGCACATACATACATTTAGGCGTTGTACCATTTCACTCCGATGCGATAAGCCTTTTGTTTTTGTCATAAATCTCATTTTATGATGAATTGCTGTTGAGGCAGTGAGTGGACGGATGCGAAATGAGTGCTGCAACTTGTGGGTGAGATGTTGAAATTGTTGTTGTTGTTGTTGTCGTTGTTGGTGTTTTCACTAACTTTATTACGACTGGCAGATAGAGTATTTGGTTCTTTGTTTTTATTTGCATATATAAATATATATTTTGTTGTTGTATATTGCAGTGCAATAGCTGACCGTAGTGTAATCCAGCGAACTCATCGGTGCGTTCAAAGCCGTGCGACGACTATCTATTTTCGAGTAATAATTGCATTTGTTGCATATCCATGTATAATACATACATTTTGGAATATTAATTTTTGCCATTTTTTGGTCGACGCTGTTGCAGCCCAAATCGAAATTAAATCTGAAATTAAATGATGCTAAGGATGCCAGCCACAGAAATCACGTGACTCTGTCATTGAACAACTAATGGAATCCGTTAACTTTATGCCTGAAAAGGTTAATGCATTCTTTGGAATTAGGGAATGGCATTTTAATAAGTATACACTGACTGATTTTAATCCTCTGATTATTTAGCTAACCTAATATGTTCGTAATTGAAGCACCACAACCATAATTTTTTCGTAGTTGATCTTTCAGCTGTCAATGTTAGCTGACACTTACTTGGCGCGCTGAGTCCAATATTCGGTCGACAGAATTGTCTAGCAGAGACAACCAAAGATCGGTTTCGCACCACCTTTTCTCTGGTGGATAATGCGCTTAGTCAGAAATTCCATGCAGTGCGCACCGAAGACGCTATTGCTGCTGAGAAGCAGGGTATCGAAAAGACCCGAATGTGGTCATTCGCCATTGCGCGCAACAATTGGAACAATGTCTATCTACTTTAGCGGTCTTACAAAATCCCATTCTTGCAAGAATTGAAGTCGAAAGATCATAATGTGCGTCACACGTTCGGTGAATGTTGTGAAAACGGAACTGCCTCCGAACCCGATTTTCACTACGTTCTAAAAAGTTGTGATATGGTGTGCTCTATGGACAGAGGGTATCCATACTGCTTCAAATATTCAATTTCAAATGCTTGCAGTTAACCGCGAACGCTACAGAGCCTTGATTATGAACCTTTTCATGCTTGAATTCGAGAATATTGATGTGGACGAACTTTGACGACGTTAAATGCCATACAGCCAATTTTCTTCCTCTCAATTTGCCAATTCGTATTCGAATATTTGTGATTGTACACATATAATAATGTGTACAATATTAATAAGATTAATGATAATATAATAATGTAATGTTTACATGTTAAATATATCTATTCTATATTAAAAATCACAGGTTTTTAATTATCGCAGTATATTTCTCTCTATCTCTCGCCACATCTATAAGGTTTCCAACGTTCTGGAATCCTGTCCATTGTCGAATATTTTGAAGCCACTAAAGTTGTTTACGCCAATACCCCGTTTTCCTTAAATTTTTCCTTGAATAATTAATTGTAGGAGCTCATACTTAAAGTACCTCATAATATGCCCTAGGTAGGCCGCTTTTCTTTGTTTTATAGTCTTTAACAACTCTCTATTGCGGTTCACTCTTCTCAAAACTTCACTGTTTGAAACTCTATCTGTCCATGGGATTTTAAGGATTCTTCTAATAAGCCATACCTCGAAGGACTTTAGCTTGTTCATATCTGTGATTTTTAGAGTCCACGTTTCCATCGCGTAGAGAAGCACTGACCAAACATAGCATTTTAGTAAACGTATTTTGGTTGTGATGTTGAGGTCATGGCTACATAATATGTTTTTGTATTTGAGAAAAGTTGTTCGCGCAAATTCGATTCGACATTTTATTTCTTTTGAACTATCCCAACTTTCATTAATCTGACAACCAAAAAATATATGCCATGAAAAAGTTTGCTTTTTTATTTAGGAAACCGCTTCAACGATAGTATAATTACATATAATTATTATACAGTATTATTACTATAACTTTTACAAAAGCAAACTTTATACGAAAAAAAGGTATTTTCTTATCGTTTTTGTTCATAATTAATCAGAAAATCATAAAATAAACTTTAGGACAAAGAATGAAAATTTTTTTGTAGAGGCGAGTTATTTATCATGAGGTGTGTGTCGTTGTATATGTTTTTCCTACTAACAATCATGTACTTCGTCTTGTTTATGTTAATGCGTAGGCCATATTCGTCACTACGTAAGTTAACTCGGTTCACAAGTTTTTGTAATCCTATCAAGCTATCGGCTATAAGTATAAGCTATCGGCTATAAGTGTAGTGTCATCTGCATAGCGTATATTATTTATGAAAATACCATTCACTTTCACGCCTTGATCAATACTGGTTGTCGATTCTTGAAATATTGTTTCCGAATATATTTTAAATAACAAGGGTGACAGAATGCATTCTTGTCTTACACCTCGTGAAATAGATATTTCTTCGGTTACATCACCATTGATGCTTACTTGGGCAGTTTGTTGCCAATATAGATTTATTATGCAACGAATCTCTCTGTCATCTATTCCCATAGAATGAAGAATTTCCATAAGTTTATCGTGTTTAATGGTGTCGAAAGCTTTCTCATAAACAATAAAACATAAAAATACATCTTTTTGTACATCTTTACAGTTTTGAGCCGAAACTTGCATACAGAACAATGCCTCGCGTGTTCCAAGACCTTCTCTGAAGCCAAATTGCGTCTTGCCTATTGACTCTTCACATTTCCTATATATTTTGGCGTAAATGACTTTAGAAATATCTTGAGAGCATTTGGCATTAGACTAATTAGTCTGTATTCACTACAATGTTTCGCATTATTTTTCTTAGGTAGCGGTATGAATGTAGATTTTAACCTGTCTTTACTTAGAGAGTCATATTTTTATCATTTATTAACTTTAAAATTTCAGTTGGAACCTCATCCGGACCTGTTGCTTTGTAGTTTTTCATTCATTGTATAGCCATCTCTATTTCGCCTTTCGTCATATAATTGCCAGTTGGTTTGTGATGGAGATGAAGGTTCTGGTTCAATCTACTCTCATCCTAAAAACGTTTTCAATATATTTCTTACATATACTTATCTTTTCATTTATGTCAAATGCCACCTCATTGTTTTCATTTATAAGGATTGAGGGCGGATTTTTACGATGAATATCTGAGGCTTCTTTCAATTTTGTGTGTAAATGGAAGGTATCATGTAAAAATTGTAATCTTACAATTTCTTGGCATTCACTGTTTATCCAATTTGTTTTTGCATTACGGATCATCTTCCTTATTTCTCTATTCAATTGTCGATGCATCTCAGTGTTTTTATTTTTATATTCCCGACGTTTACTTATTAGTTTTATAATGTCATCTGTCATCCAATGATTTTTATTATTTTCTTTCTTATCTGTTCCAAGAGAGTTTTCTGTTGTAGTACAAATTATCTCTTTTGAGTCGCTCCATATACTTTCTGCACTTCCTGATGGGATATCATTTATTTTTTCATTAATTTCACTTTCAAAAAAGGTGTTTCACACTTTCATCTCTCAACTTATCAAGATCTAGCTTCATTTTAGGCTTACTTTTTTTAATTACGGCTAGCCTAATACGTAATTTTGCCATCAGCAAGGTGTGAGCCGAAGGCACATCCTCTCCTGGATATGTACTGCCCTTTTTTATTGAGGAACAGAAGCGATTATCAGAATATAATTTGTTTGATTTCTGATGATATTATTAGAGGCGTTCGAGGGAGATGTATAAAGTCTTCTGGAAGACTGGCTAAATAATTATAAGTTTGTGTTCTTGACAAAATTAAATTAGTCGATGTCCTCTCTCATTTCTTTCACCTAAGCCGTACTGGCCTGCCTTTTTCTTTTCCAATTTTTGCATTAAAATCGCCTTGAATTATATTTATTATTTTATATTTTCATACGGTTTCGTTAATCGCATAAGTTCGTCTAGTTCATCATAGAAAGTTTCTATTTCGTCATCTCTTTTATCGTCCGTTGGAGCATAAACTTAAATAATATTAATATTCAGTGGTTTTGCAAATAACTTCAGCACCATTGATCTATCAGGTTTCGGCACAAATCCCATGACAGATTTTATAGTATTTTCTTTAACTATAATGCCTCAGGCGTTGCGGTTATTTTTAGTTTGGTTGCCAGAGCAAAAGAACTTTGTACTTTGAGAAATAAATTCTCCACAATCTGGCCACCATATTTCACTTATGCCAAGTAAATGGATGCCTAATTTATCCATTTCTAAAATCGTATTAGCTAGTTTTCTAGGCTGGTATAAACTTCTTGTGTTCCATGTTCCGATGTTTGAAGTTTGTTTTGTTTTACCTTCGGGGATTCTTAGCACCCTCGATTTGCCCGAGACTGAAGGCCATTGTTTTGGTTGTACTATCATTGTCATATGATATGCTGGGAAGTATACTTCAGTGGTTTCCCTTGCCTTCTGAAGGGCTTACTGTTTTACATCCTTAAATATTTATATAGCGAACCGCTTCATACAAGAACAGACGTCCGCTTTCAGCCGTACTTATAGTAACAGACGCTGATGTGTTGTGGATTGCTTTTAGCTTCGATATTCACCATCGACCTTACCGGCATGTGTGGCCCTACTGGTAGCTACGCTACCGCCAGCATCGCTCTTTAGATCATTATATCTACTGAGCCCCTTCATAACGTCAAGATAGCAAATCCCGAGGGGGACTTTGCAATTGCATTATAGCCAACGAGAAAGCCAAATTATTGAAAGAACTTTTGGTGAGTGTATTGTCTAACATCCTAATCCTTTAGCGTGGTCTCTAAGATCTTGAGATATAACGAGGCTGGATTATGTTTTGGGGGACTATTTTGTGAGAAGTCGCCTGTGTACGTAGATAAATCTGAGACAATTAAGCCATGGGAAAAAATATTCTTGCGGTTTTGCTAACAAAAGTGGTCGAAAATGGGTCTCTCGACTAGAATTTATTCAAACCAGTCCGCGGCCCATTTCATTCTTAAAATATAATGCCAAACCCTTATTTTTACAATTTCACTCTTAAAATATAATGCCAAACCCTTATTTTTACAATTAAGGTAAATTCTTTGTCATATCCTTAAACTTTATGTGTCTTCTTTCTTCTTGAAAAAAACCAAATGTCTAAAAAAATTCATTTGGATTTTGCTAAGAAGATATTTTTCGAGAAAGAAGTTTTTTGATTATTTTTGGCAGCAGCAGATTTTTCGTGAAATGTTATATCATTTCCATAAGAAAAGCGACTAATGTCATAAGAGAATTTTCATTTCTTGAGATACTATAAGAGATCAGTATATTGTAATTGAAACTCAAAAATGTGTGTAGAAGTCCTAAAATTTGTACTCGCAAATGGCATCTGCAGCCTTATACTATATACATATATACGTTGTTAATATTTTACTAGTACATATAAAGCATATGTATTTAATTTCACAAGATAAATTTACATTTTCATTAACCCATCTATCACATAAGCAATTGTTCGCAGTGCATGGTTGCAACTTTGGTAATAAATATTTTCTGCGAATCAAAAATTTGCGCTCAGATTTGTACAACTCGAAGCGCTGTCTTGCCGATTGCTCTGCGTTTTGAAATTCTCTCCGGCGTGTAGAATTAGTTGGCTCCTCACGGCACAAAATATGCATTTCGCCATTTTGCCGGTTGTAGGTTGCCGGCTTTTTGGCGCCACATCAAGCGCCGCTTGATCTCAAAGGTTAGCGCCAAAAACTTGGTCGTAATTCACTTTCCACTTTCACCTGTTGTGCGCCTGTCAGTGGGCAACATCCAATGTAGACAGCGCTAAATCAAGAATATTTAAAGTTGTTAGTACCTCGTAAAAGTTTAGCACTAAAAGCGGCAGGCAACGAAGACGCCATTTGTGGTGGGGGTGGAGGTGTGTGTTTTCACACATATGTGCGAATATATTTGCATGCATATAATAGTCAAAACTTTCGAGGACTTTTGAGGTAGTGAGCTGGGCTGTTAGTTGTTGAATACTTGCAGACGTTTGTTTGAAATAAGTGGTGAAAAAAGAGTTGAAGGTCAGCATTATGGCAACATTAAATTTGGTGTAACAAGTCATAAGCAAAATGTGTGCAAATATTTGTGACAGAATTGAAATCGTAAAGATTTGAAGGGTAGTTTAGCCAACGGTGTGGACAGAGAACTTGGTCCATAAAAATGCAGGCAGTAGAAATTCTTCCACTCATTTAGAAATGTATTAAATGAATCCGAAAGATATAACATAAACATAACAGTACAGCAAAGCCATCAGGTGGCAACACTACTACCTAATAACGTCCAAATTAATTCAAGAATGAATGTTAGTAAAATTATCGGGTCAAAGCTCTGATCTCTGAGAAACGCCATCTCTTGGGGAATTGTGATTTGTTTAGAAATAAACTATCGTATCTTCGCTTAGTCCCTATTACAACAGGTGCTAATTTGTGCTGAGCAGGTGACTCAGAAGTAACAAAAATACCGCTATAAATATAACACTTCACAATATTCTCCATATATTCAAGAGAAATTTTTGGCGAAGTAATGGAATGTAGAATGCCGAATGAACTCCTAAGAGGTCAGCGAACTGAAATCACTATGATAGCGTCACTATAAACATATGCAGCGCCTACCAATAGGGATGACAAGATTTTGACAGCTCGTGGTTGCCATGTTTGTTTGTCAACGTGTTCAATAAGGTCTGCTTTTCAACATGTTCCATTGCACTTTGGTACAACGCTTAGAAATTGTCTAATAATTCGTGTTCTCCGGTGGCATAAAATTGTCGATTTTGGGATAAGTCAAGTCCTCGTGTTATTTAGAAACCTCAAATGCATCCCTAAAAATTGACCGTTTGGTGCGGTTTGTGATATCATCATATCATCATCGGCTATGATTTCTTTCGAAATGCGGCAAAATGTGCCGTTACCAACGTTATCGAGCGTTATAACACAATATTTTTTTCCCAGTATTTGATGAAATCGACGTGAACCAGCTCTATTTCCAACAAGTCGGTGGTCCGTCTCATGTTTCACGTCTAAACAAGGACATGTCTCTAGATTATTTTCTCTTCGGGTATATTAAATCAAACGTTTTCGCCATTCAATCACCAACGCTCGAGGAGCTCGAAGACACCAATCAGTGCCCTATAACCGAAATCTGCATAACTAACAGGGAGAACCCATTTTGACTAGATTTATTTAATTTTACCATCACGTCGTTCTTGTTTTTAGATCCTGTTTATGCCTATGGTAAAGGCATACTGTATAATCCAAACGGAAGTTTGAATTCTTATTATGGGAGCTAGGGAAAGCGTAAACCGATCTTACTAGTTTTTGACACAAGGGCCTGTTATTATAAATAGATGTTTTGTGATCGATATTATCGATAAAAAGTTATTCGGTATCTGGTGGACTTAACTGTTATGATTCGATTTCGACAACTCTTGAAGTGAAGTGAAAAATAAGAAGTAGGCGTATGCCAAAATTCGTTGAAATTTGTCGAAAAGTTCTAAGATATAGGATTTCTCATAAAGGTGGACGGTGCTACGTCTATAGAACAAAATTGACAAAGGCTCCTTTGAGGCCTTTCTTGTAGTATGTAAAATTTGATGCTTGTTACATATTTATTTATTGAATTACCGTAGTAGTAGTTTTACCGAAATTAGTGGTTTTCAACATAACCATTATATTTAGAGTGGGCGTGGTTTTCACACGATTTCAACCTGTATGAAAAAATAATTTCTGTTCGGCAAGTTTAGTCGATATATGTAGTTCTAATATTTTTTGATTTATTAATCCTATTGGGGGCGGGAGTACTTCCACTTTTTGAAAATTTGAAAACTACAACTGTCCGCTCCGCTGTGTTTGCTTCTACCAACTACAGTTTTGTATCTTAATTTTCGGGTTACTTATCGTTTTCGATTGACGCCTTTTGCGGGCGTGGCAATAGTCCGATGTGTTACACATACAATACTGAACTTTTTATGGTGTAGAGAGCAGGTATATCAAGGTTCATCAAGATGGTAGCCTATACCGTCTAAACCTTAACATAAACAGCAATCCAAAATCGATAGTTAAAGTAAAGCTCAAGAAGAATCTGTAAGAATCATTAAATAGCAATGATTACGGTGGAAAGTAAAAATGGAAAACAAAAACAACAATTTATTGTGAGTCTGTCACATCCTTTTCAGGATATGAATTCGGACCTTGGCAACGGTAGCCACTACATACTTACCACATATACATACATAATACAAATATGCACCGTTAGCCAACAACCATGCGCAACCCAAAAACTTAAACAGCCGAGCACGGGACGAGAGCAGGCCGGAAAAAAGAAGGCGCAGCCAAGCTATGAGCTATGTGGCAAGCTCATTTGTATTCCAGACGAGTTGCGTGCCACGAACACGGCCAACGAATGCTAACGAACATGGCATCCTTTTTTGTGGATACTGGCAGACGCTGCGTTGTACGAGTATTTGTTATTTCTGCACTCTTAGTTTTGTTTGCTCTCAGTCACGTGCATTGTTGTTGGCATTGTTTTTGACATTGTTGATTTTATCGTTTTTGTTGCTGTCGAAGTTGTTTTGGATCCAACGCTGTTAAGCTGTTTTTTTTGTTTTTGGTATCTACTATTTCTCTTTTTGTTTTCAGTTCCGCTGGGTTGAGTGCTCGAAGCTGAATTGAATGGAAGGGAAACTTCACAATGAATTTTTCCATTTCATAAGTTCAAATATATTTTCCAAGAGCAGAAAACATCCAGTAATCTTTTACCAACAACTTTAAGTTCTATGAACGTTTTTGAGATTTTGTATACAATATGAAAATGTGACGGATATTATAAAAATTTGATCAGACTTCGTCACGATGGTCAAACTTTTGGAAGCTTACTACGCGTTGACAATAGCTGTAACTTCAAAATTCCTTGCCAGAGTACTTATGTTAAAGAATCCTGGATCAAATCATTGCACTTTCCCAAAGGGTTTGGTTTTATGTTAGTACAGCCATGAGCATATATATGTAAATAGAACAAATCCGATTCCAAAATTAATTCGAATTTCTTTAATCGTAAAGTAGCTGAACAATAAAAATGTGGTAAGTACCTACTTATTACCGTTATGAAGCTCATTTAGCTGCTAAAAAATTACGTTTATTTTTTACTAATTTTTGGTGATGGCAATACTATAGCATATAGTGTCGATTTTTAAGTTCGCAGTTTGTTTTATATTTTGTATGAGTTTCTCTCGTGTTTTTAATTTAATTTCACGAGTCAATAACTATTTCGTCCAGAGGCGGATCCACAGTAGAATTTTTTAACTTTATAATTTTGTAATTGCTAGTCAATTGTTTTCTTCGCGGAGTGTCATTTATGATGGAAATAAAACATAACTTTTAACTTTTGGAGTTCCCTCCGTGGATCCATCCCTGATTTCGTCGATATTTCATTAAAATGGGAAGGGAAATATATGGCACGCCGGAAAAAGGGAGCTCTTATGTGCGAACAATGAAAAGCTCCTGCCGAAATTGCTGAAATAAGGAATTGCTCTCGAAGAATGGTATATAATGCTCTTTATGCAAAAAAAAAAAAACAAAAATGCGCATTTTGTGTCAACAAAAAGACACCAAGAAAACCAA
The DNA here is from genome assembly GCA_037783105.1 of Bactrocera zonata. Taxonomy (NCBI): domain Eukaryota; kingdom Metazoa; phylum Arthropoda; class Insecta; order Diptera; family Tephritidae; genus Bactrocera; species Bactrocera zonata. The sequence goes on along the minus strand of JBAWJQ010002831.1, from coordinate 154,032 downwards.
GACCACGTAAAACCGATATTAGGGTTGACAAAACCATAGTACGGAAGACAAAGCCGACCATTTTAAGTCAGACAGAAAAATTATGATCGAAGTTAAAGACGAATATAATGTGGACGTGTACAGAAAGCTTTTAAAAATACCACTCAACGAAACTCAACTTTTTGAATTAATTAACAGCGCCATATTAAAATTCTACTGGCATTTGCAAAAACCCATAGAAGAAAACTAGCAGAATTTTGGAGGTACCTGCTTTGAAGCTACGAAACCAAGATAAATAGTATGGTCCAGATGGAAAAACATTTGTATGTCGTTCACAAGGTGAAGCCATTAAACCTTGGTATACCAAAAAACCATTAAGCACGACGGTGGAAGTATCATGGTCTGGAGCGTGTCTTCATTGGCATTACGTCGGGCCAATTGTTCGAATAAATGGTCAAATAGACCGACTTCAGCATGTGGATATACTGAAAAAAATATAGCCATTTGTACTGGAAACAATACCCATAATCTGGACATGTATGCAATACAATGATCCGAAGCACTACGAAAAGATAGTAAAACATTGGCTCGATAGTAAAAAAATTAATATAATTAATAAGGAGTTAAGTTGTTTTCAGAGAGTGAAACAATTAGAATAAGGAGTTTTCAGAGGTTCAAAAAGGGTATTTTACTTTTTTAACATATACAATGTTACATACTATATTTAATTTGAACACATCAACAAATCAAGGCTACATATTTAAACAGTATTTTGTAAAATTTGTATTTAAAAGTTCTGAAAACCCAGACGTTTGTACCTTATCTTCCTAGATGTTCAAAAATAATGTTGTTGCATTGATTTGATCATTATTGGTTCACTTATATATAAAAACCATAAAATTTCGTTAGTACAAAATAAATCTCATTACTGGACAAAGGAAAACATAATAATTAAAATTTGAAAATTTGAAAGACTGAAAAAAAAAATTTGAACAAAATCGCATCATAACTTTTCTACTAATCGCGTGAAGCGGCTTAAAAGGTGTGGTTTTTAAGGGAGTATCCTAGCCTATAAATATGAAAAAGTCGATTTTTTTATAATTCTATAGTTTAGATATTAAAAAATATCTACCTGAAGCAATTTTTAAAATATCAAATTATTTCCGAGAATATTTTGAATTATTTGATTATTTCATAAGACAAAAAAACGTCGATGTTTTTACAAATTTTCAAACCCACATAACCTTTCAAATATTTTTATAAAAAATAACTAATATTAACCACCAACTACATTTAGCTCATTGGACATCTTCTAATATACGAACGATGAGAATTGTCAATCATAGTAAATTATTTGCAAATTTTGGCCACAGTTTCTAAGTTAGAGCCCCCGAAATCATTTTAATTTATTTTTACAGCAGCTTAATTTAAGAATATATCCTATTACTACCAAGTATATTGTATTTAAATTTATTTATGTATAAGTAAATAAATATCCAGTATTATGGCTTAAGCTGCAGCTTGAAAAGGTGCAAAGCTTTTAGTTCTATATGTATGTAAATAAACATATAAACACATGTATGTACACACATAAGTATATGTATGTATTATTATCTGATTTCATGTACCTTTCCATTCGCTTTGAAAATTTCCCCCATGTACATTGTCACCAACGCCATTTGCATTCCGACAGCATGGTTATTGAACAGTGGAGCACAAATAAATAAAAGCAGTACCGTTATGAATTATGCTCGCGTAGCATAACAGATACGTATGCATATGTATATGTATAGCTATTTGATGGTGAGTAAATCAAATGGCTGTCTACCCCATATTTTGTTTGCAGCATCCATTTGGGAGCTATCGTTTGACAACAACAGCAACAACAACAAAATCACGAAATACTGTTTAAAGTCAGCATTTCAACTGCGATTAAATACGAAAATAATACTCGGCATTTCACTTTCCATGTCGGCGTCTGCGCAGAGGCCATATCTCATGGGTGTACACACAAACGCAACCACACACACACATACGTATGTACTTATATACACACGCCAATGCAGTTAGACATGTACTAGCGGATGAGCGTCTGTCACGTACTTGTGTGTATACACCTACACATACGTACATCGGTGACTATGTATTGTATTTACCGCCCACATTAAATTTACTGGGCGCCTTTTTGAGTCTGCCCTGCGAAACTTTTCGGAACTTAAAGAATGCAGGAACAAATATATATATTTTTTTTATTATTTTCTTATACAATTTTTCTTTTTACTGTTGTAATTTTTTAGTACTTTTGGCTTTATCTATAATTTACTTATATCCGATTCCCAATTATGATCGGTGATTATATTTATAGACGACCATTCCGTGGACGTCAAATAGTCACAGGGGTACAACAGTCAAACTCTCAACATTCGTTTGGTCTGATGTAAATAGTTTTCAATAATGGACCAAAGCGATACTGTCGTAGACTCAGTAACGTTTTTTCAATACAATTAAATAAATGTTATATCGTCCTTCAAAGAACAGTATACTCAAACTAAGTGTGACTCAAAAATTTAACTACGGAGGCAAACGGCAACAACACTAATAAAAACAAGAAAAACGTGAATTTAGGTTGTACCAAAGATTTGGTATCCTTACAACTATAAAAGTTTCCATACAGGAACTTGATTTTGAGTGGTCAGTTTGTATAGCAGCTATATGATAAAGTAATCCGATCTAAAAAATTTGCTCAGAGATTGTAGCGCTACCTTGGATAATAGTCCGTGCCGAATTTCATGAAGATATCTAGTCCAAATTAGATTTCCAATGAAGGACATGGTTTTGATCGTTTAGATTGTATGGTGGCTATATGCTTTATGGCCAGATCTGAGCAATTTTTTCGAAGATTTTACCATTGCCATTCGCTACATTCCATCCAAATATCTTGTCCAAATAAAAATTTTTCCAAACAAAAGTTTGAACTTGGCCATTTAGTTCGTGTGGCAGGTATGTATGCGGTGTCTAACATATCAAAAATTAAAATCGATGTCTAGAAACTGAGCGATTAGTTCACGTATTGACAGACAGACGGACAGGTCTAAATCGACTCAGCCGCTCAAGCTAATCATTTATATACAAATATACTATATATTAATAGCGGCTCCGAGGTTTACTTCTAGGACAAACTTAATCAACATCGTTCAGGGTATAATTCCAACGACTAAGTTCTCGGAATGGAGGATGAAGTCATGTGTAGAAGTTCAAGCAAGTGAGAAAAGTTCTCTGATCGCCAATCACTTGGGAGTGGCCAGAAACGATCCTTTTACATATGACTCAAGCAGCTCACGACTTCCGGTCTTTGACCAAGTATCCTTTGGGTAACCAAAGAATATCCATCTGAAGGCGAGCTAAAGTGAGAAGGCGAAGAATTCTTCGCCAAGATTGTGCGCTGGCTTTGGGACCCACCATGTAAAAGATGCCAATAAAGAAGAAGAAGAAGTTCTCGGAATGACAAAAAGGTTCGAACCAAAACACACTCGAGAGAGCCAACACGAGGCAGATATTTCTGTTTACTGGGATTATTTGTCTATTACCGTTAAAAATTAAGTGTTTGTTGAAGGTGATTAACCTAAAGCTTATATAGAATTAAAAAATCTGATGACTGATCGAAAGACAGTTTCTACCTTACGAAGAATAATAATTCTATTTCACCGGTTCTAGTTAACAAAGGAAGTTCTTAAGTATGTATATTGATGCCAAATATTTGCAAAAAAAAAAAAAGAAATATTGTATTATATGCCTGCAGCTTGGGCTAATCATACACATATTTAGAATCAAAGGAATGCAAACTCTTCATCTGCGTCAAACAAAAAAATCTATCAAGTATTCATGCTTCGCTTTGTTGCATGTCCCATATTTGGCGGAATTGTTTATGCATGCAGCAGACGTCGTCGGCTATAAGAAGGGCAAGGTTACAACAATGAACCGACAATGGAATGAACCACCAATCCACCCACATATGTATTAAGGCGCAACGAAATGACATGGAAGCGCCGCAAATACAAATTGGCAAACATTTTCTTTTTGTTCTGCACATTTCCAGCCAACTCTCACCATCTCTCTCTCTGTATCTCTATGTCTCTATATCTTGCACCGGCATCGCACATAAAGTAATTTATGATTATTACATTTTATTTTTATTTATATTTATATTTTATTTTATTTTGTATTTTTTGTGCGACTTTTTGCTTATTATTACACAATATATATATACATACATATATCTCAGGAAATTGTGTTATCAGCTTTACGATGTGAATATCGCTACCTGTGAGTTGAGTACATGACGAGACGCTACTTGTTGAGGTAGATCGCGGCACCGTTTTTATATGTTTTGCACCACATATCTTAAATCGGCATAACAGCTTTTTAGCGCTTGTGCTTTGTATATTTATGAGAGTACATAAATAATTTGGCTTTTATTGTCTCCGACAGCCGACTGACTGTTTAATAGGCAGTGAAAACTGGGGGCTCCTTGAGGCCGAAACTGTCAAAATACATTCACCGTTACAGCTCATCTGCATCGAATAAGCGTGCGAGCATATTAACCGGTAAAAAGATACATACATACTTTGTCAGAAATCTTATTGAATTGAGCGATTTGTATGTCGGCGTGTCCTTGAGTCGAATGCTATATTATGGAATTAAAAAATGTTTGACACGACGTATGCTAGTTAAGCTTAGCATAAGGAATTAAAAAAACGAATACGCAATGAAATAAGAAAAAAACTTAGAACGAAATCAATTGCGTTGAAGTGGACAAACAACATCGGAATCACTTTTTTTTGATTATACACTAATTAGTTATTTTTTACTAACCTTACTGCTTTTATTACGACTGAGATAAATAAAGGATTGAATGGACCACGGACAAGGAGTTTTTATCGTATTTAACCGTTGTTTCATTATTTAAATTTTTTTGTATTACCAATTTGTGGTTAACGTTTTACGATAGGTTTCACCTAAAGGGTTACTAGGGTTTACGGGTTTCAAAAAATCGAATTTTTCTATTGTCCTTTTAAATTTTACAACATCTCTAAAATATTCGCCTAAATTTTCAAGTTGATGCGAGTAATAGTTTCGGAGATACAGCCTTGTGAAGTTGTGCGCTCGAACCTAGATAGACTTGAAGGGCGTTTTTCGCGAAACTATGTTTATGAAGTCGGTTGGCAAGATTTTTCGAGAACTACTCAACCGATCTGAGATACAATTCTTAAAGACTTGGACGAAGGAATTTTTTTAGATTACAACTATATGTAGAAAAAGGTCGCGAAATTTTCATTTTCCGGAAATGGCATCGCAATAGCCGAGTTTAAAATATTTTTGTCCACAAATTTCAGAATTTCTTTGTTAACAGTGTATGTTTGTAACGATGAAAAATTCTAATAAAATATTCCACTTTTTTATATGAGAAAAAATTGTTGAAATAAGGCTGTTTTTACGAGAGGAAACCCATGTAACCGCTTAAGTACATTCTTTCGTTTCTAAGGTATTAAAGTTCAAACCCGTTTTTCATGACAGAACTCTTACTTTAATAAAAAATTATTACAGAATAGAAGTATGGTTTTAGTAATAACACAAATCTTACAAAAAAAAAGTGGAAGTTGTTTTAATATTTTTTGTAACACATTTAATTTTGGCTGAGCTGAATTCGAAAATGGCTTTCATTTTATCATAGGCGAGGTGGGAAAGAAGAAAATGTAGACCCCCACTTTTGAAATACTTTTATTGTCTAAAAAATTTACTATGAATTCTTTGAAGACCTTCTCCTTCTCTTTAAGATCCTACATGCCTGTGATGATGTGGTCCAACAAAAAAACTTTCATCCAACTTTATCTCTGAGAGACCTGTTAACTTTGAAATTGAGTACTTGAAGCAAATTCCATTACTTGAAGGTGACTTTACGAATTGCTTCATAAATCCTAGCTTTATGTGAAGCTGTGCATTACTTTAGAAGACACCAAAGTTTTACGCAGATTGTTCTTCTCATCAACTTTAAGCTCCGTAGGAGACCAGCACTTTTTGGTTATTGTCGGTTTCTTTCTGGTGTACGGAACGACTTAAAGGAATGGAAGCATGGAAACCGTCATTATGAAGCAGAACTCTTATGAAAATCTGTCACTTTCCTGGGACGTATGAGATTTAAAATGTATAATAAATATACCAATAAACCAACTCGTTCTCTTTGGCAAATTAGGAAGTGAAGTGCTTCTCACGATATCTAAGACCGAATGAGAAAAGTAAGTTTCCACTTTTGAGCCTTTATCCAAGCAACTCGGCACCGTCTCGAATTTCTCATCAAATTATTTAGCTCGCCCTGGGAAAACAATTTCGAATTGCTGTCATTTGAAAGTTCAAAACTTAACTTCGTCAGAACTTGGATTCTCTTCCTAGGTAGGAAGGCCCTTGGGCACTGATATTTCGATCTCATCATTGGGTTACGAAGTTCAGGAAGGTTTACATTTTGCCCTCAAGTTAGCTTAAAAATCGCCTTCTTTTTAATTAAACTTTGCGTTTTGCAAAATAACCTATCGTCCTAAAATTTGTTGGCCAAACTATTGGAGAGGCTGACCTGGATACGCCTGGAACGTGACTTAGTACGTATGTATATCTCAGTACAGTGGTCACATTTGACGCGAGCAAACTTTAAATTAGGCATACTGGCCCGGGGTAATTACTGAGGACAATTAGTAGCTATTAGCAAGACAGACTGATCTTATGACGTCGGATATGGTGGCCTTGGAGCTTAGCAAAGACAGGCGTGTCTCACCAATGACAAACGCAATGAAATGCGACAGAAAAAAGAAGATCGACACATAGGCTCATTAAGAACGTAGCAGCCTAGATTGAGCACAATACGAAGAAGAAGACTTTTATTTGATTTGTTCTTGTAGGGTCATGACTGTTTCAGGGAGCACTGACACGGATTTGGCCACGATGACGTAAACGCGTATGACTTTTGCAGCATTGCCGAATAAAACGCAGAGCAAAACATTTTCTTCAAGGAGAAAAGCGTGTGGGCTTAAACATCTTGCACATTTACATCTGTGATAACTATTCGAAAACTCTTTGTGTTTACTTTAGAAGAAATTTAGCACCAAAAGGTGCCCGCAAGTTATCTACTTTGTTTGCGAGAGCTTGTATCGAAGTTATCGGAATTTAGTTGCCGTGAAACCATAACGAAATAGAGTAAATCAGAAATAACCGCCCTACTTCCCTAACCACCACACAACGTTAGCTGTTTCTGGATGCATTGGTGCCGAAATTATATTAATCACTTAATTTACTCCTTCACGGTGTGGCAAATGCTTAAATCATCGTGAAAGCTCACGAACAACTTGCCCGACCAGTGCACAACTTGTCTACGGATAAATTAACACCATAGCACACGGTCGTCACAACAACAAAAACAGCATTGAATCATGGTCCACACAGTATTAACAAAGAGCATAAAACTTAACCCTTTCAACCGGCAACCACAACAGAAATTGGCATAACCTGGTCTGTGGCACAGCAACCCTTCTTCGTGGCATTCCACTTGTTGTGCGAAATGCAAAGTTCATCTTGTTTCCACCATAGCGCCTTAGCTGCTTTTGTTTCGTTGTTGCTACTTGTGTTACTTAAGCTGCGCTGAAGTATGAAATTCTCGTGCATTTTGTTCATTAAAATAAATTTAAATATTTTCGTTCGCACCGATTGCCGCAATTTTAGATACTGCTGATGATGAGGCTGGAGAGGCTGGCGGCTGCGCCATTGCTTGTGGGTAGGGTGGGTGTTTTTTCTGGTATCTGGCTTGAAGACATTTCGGGAATTAGGAATTTAGATGTCTTCATTTAAGAACGATTTACACGCTTAATGATGCCTGAAAGCGAACAGGAAAGTAAACGACTGGATTTGTGCGACGACTTCCACAAACCGAAAATATAACCCATGGAAATTGCTCCGTAACAAAAACTAAGTTTAATTGCGGTCATCATTGCAGTAGCCGATATAAAAATATATACTCATACGCCGAATCACTGAAAAGAGATTTCCAAAGCATTGTCGCAAAAATTATAGGAATATTATTGCCGAAATATGTATATGTATGTACGTATGTATGTTTATTAATAATGCAATAAATACTAATGATTCTGAAAATGCGCCGGTTTTGTGCGCACTAATGAATCAAGTGTTGAATGGAACATTTATCGCCGCGACCGCCATGTCATCGAGGCAACACCCACTGCACGTACCCACGCCCACTCGCAAGCAACACATGCTGTCCTGCTAGCACATACTATACATGTATGCAGGGAAGTGTATGCTCGAGCAACCCAATTAAATGACATTCAAAATTTTCACCTACGATTCATCGGAAACAATACCGAAAACACACACAGCGACGAGACGCTCGGTTAAATCAAGCAAGAATTTGGGGAAAGTCGTAAACTCATCTCATTCAGCTGGTCATCCCTGCAATTCTAAGTTTTAATTTGAAGGTATTTGTACCAATCCATCATCAGACAGTTTAGAAAGCTGGCAGATGGAGGCGCGTTTCCATCCATCCATGTACAATCTTGTCTGCAACTCGATATGAGCGCGTCAATCTGTTATGCAATCGCTGAGCGTTGAGCGTAGGCTTACCCCCTGCGAGGCGTTATATTGGCATGCCACAAGGGACCAATTCGAAATTTCATAGTTGCAATGCTGCGTCGACGGCGGTGGCAGCGACAGCATGCGATCCCACGAGCTAAAATAATACTCGGAAATTAAGAAACAAGCGCAAGTTGCAGTGTGCATTGATGCCGAATATCCTGCTCTGCTGTTTCGTGCCTCATTTCATCCAACTCTGGTGGCATTAGTGGTTGCTAACGTGCCACTGACTACCGTCGCAGCCTTGCTCTACTATTGTGAATATTACGAAGCGCAATTTTTTGAAAGCTGCTGCTGCTTACCTCGTGCTTTGTGCCTCGATTTAGTGGTGTTCCGGTTATTCCCGCTATATTATTGCGTTGGTATTGTTTTTGTTGTCAATTCATCCTTAAGGGTATATGAGTATAACTTTGCAACTGCATAGTGTCTAAAATTTTGACTCATGCTTTTGACTTCCAACACTTTCGACTTGGTTTGACATCCAACCAAGTGAACAGAAGGCGGAACGAACGCGTGAAAGTCGCAATAAAAAGACGAAGTTAACAACAGTAGCAACAACATTGGATTGATATAAACTGCCTTACGCAGCCTAAACAAGCAACACCAGCGTGAACCACCACCGCATCAGTAGTGTTTAACTCATTGAAGCTATAATTGCGGCTTTCGATTTGTTGAGTAGGAGAAGATGCACACACACACGTAAATCATTGTTAACATGACGCACAGTGGTGAATTTTCTGGAAATATACAAGCATATTTTTATATGATAATAAATAAAGTAGGGAATTAGTATCAGGATTTAAATATATAGTTTTCGGATATTTAAAGAAGCCCATTATTATTGATTTAGCATAAATAATATTCTTGGTCTTGTGAAGACATAAAAATTGAACTCCTGCATCCGATCTTATAAGTTGGAGAAGCCAGTGTGACCAATATGAATTATCTTACGATGGATCGTGGGTCGTTTGACTTCCACCATCGTCAATTCGTTGGCATGTCTGAAGGTATGCGCTACCAAGTGCTTTAGTCTTGACCTCACAAACGCGGTACAGAAAGTGATGAGGTGGTTGCATCTCATCGAGGTTCTGGTCTGGTCTGGTGAGATTCCCAGCCATACAGCGTGGACGCCAACAGGACAATGGCCTGTTAAAAGCCCACTATTAAGGACAGACTAGCCTTACTGAGGGCAAAGAGATCACTAGATCTCCTGAGATCGATCTTGGGCCAAAAGACTTTTGCGACAGCGTATGTACCGTTGGTGGCTCTAACAGATAGCGGTTCTAGAGTGCCTTTCCTTGCTAGCTCATCAGCTTTGCATTTTCCTGTGATCGCGCTATGGCCCCGCAGCCAATTACAGCTATATAGTCTTACCAAAAACTGACTCGATGATAACGAAGTAAGGCATTCCTTAATCTGCCATGAAGGCACAGTAGTGCCGAGACTACTATTCCCGCCCTGCTAAAAGCATGGATAGTCACTTCTGTGAAGCAGGCTGCACTTCGGAGTAGTAAATTAACCACTACTACGGAAAAATACTGCAATAGTCAGGAAGTCTGAAGTTGAAGTTGATATAGAGTTCCTGACAATAAACTCCTCCATGATCTTTCACCTCAAACTTTGACCCATCCGTAAAAAAGCTCGCTGCCCTTCTCCTCCAGCCGCGATAGTACTCTTTGTCGAATCCTTGATCCAAAGCGTACATTGAAAATTAAGCGCAAACATATAGATATTGAGTAAGATTAGGTAGATAGGAAGGTAGGAACGTAGGGTGGACATCTAAGGACACCTCTAGGTCTCCTACTTTATGAGTCCAATTTCGATCCCATCATCACTTAATACCCTCTCTATATTATGTCCTCTCTGAACCATCCAGTGCTTCTTAGGAACTTTATCAATACAAATGTGCAACCGAGACATCATCAAGAAACCCTTGTATCTTCTACCTCTCATTCAGCTTCCTACAATAAACATTGTATGTGACCTGTTAGCACTCCTACTACAGTTCTTACATCTTTCTTTTGAATTTTGATAGTTAGCACATACGGCCATACTCCATTTATGTCTCGTTTGTCTGCTTGCAGATGAAACTAGGGATCGACTCTACCGAGACTCAGCTATATATATAATAAGTACCTAGAGGCATGGCTGATAAAATTATTACTCTTATGTGAAGTACAAGAGCTATCACAAAAATTAAATTTTATACGATATACTCTTTATTAGACATTCTGACACCTCTCATCCTTTTATTGGTGTTCCTTGCATAATATATCAGATCGTTATTCTGTGCGCTGGAAACCGGCACAGCTCTTCTCATTTAGCAACAGAGTTGTGAGATACGGGGATGATGCCGGGACCATAATCCAAGCCAAACAAAAAAAAAAAAAGAGTGGTGAGTGCGGGATTGCAGCGCATCGCCGCCGCTTTTGAGGCTGCTGATCGACCGACGTCGACGGTCTTAAAATGATGATTAGGTTGTTATTTTAATTTGCCTATTGATATGTTGGAAGACGACGAGTGAGCGTACATATTTAAATATACATATGAACATATGAACATGTTGGCGTGTATGTGTGTGCAGCACTGTGTACGCGTACTTGCTGAATGACGAAGGGTGGCTATGCCTTTGTATTTCCTTTGCTTGTTTTCTTTTTGTTTTTGTCATTTTGTCACTTCAGCATGACAACAACAACAATAATAATAAGGACATGCACGACGTAGTGGCGAAAGCAATACCGGCAGCCGTGTGGCATGCGGCAAACAGCGTTTGTTTTTGGTGGCGTAACAAGCTTTAGCATTGTTTCCCGTCATTGTTGCTTAGCTCAGTTGTCGTTATCCTTGCATCCTTGATACACTTAATTCCGAGTTGCGAGGGTTGACGCACGGCGGCGCGGTCCAAACCCCGAATCTATCCGCTGGCGGATGCGCGCAGAGGAAGTGAGGCGGAAGCGAATGAACGTATTTAGCAACGTCTGCCGGTTAGCTTCGCTGCCGCTTCAACTGCCTGTGACGTGTTTGCAATTTGTCATCGATTTTGTTGCAGCATTTAACGCATTCGACCCATTTTTCTCAAATGCTTTCCCAACGCGCACAAGCAACAACAGGAGAGGGTAGGGTGGCAGTTGAGGCGCTCGTTTGAATGTTTAAATTGGTCTAATTAATAAATTGACTTTTAACAAAAACACGACAAACTAAAGCAGAACGCGAACGATGGAAAGGAGTTCCTTTTGCGGGTCACAGTATGCCCATATTGCAGTGAATTAATTTTAGTGGAGGCATTGTAATGATTGCTTGTACAAATGTGCACAAACGCCGGAATAATAGTTTGTTGTTTGTCTGCAAGTACTTATGAATGGATGTATGTTTGTACTTATTTACATTCGGTGAAATGAAGTGAAGAATAAATACGAATGTAAACAAACATATCATTTGGGAAAACATAAATTGCAATACAATTTGTTTGCATTGACAGACAAAATTGATACCTTTATGTTAGTAAAAATCGATTGAACTAAGCAGCAAAATATTATAAGCACCAAAATATACATGTGTACCTAATCTTTTCGCTGGATTCTAGTTTTCGAATATATTCCATAAGTTTAAGGGGGTATTCTAGTCAAGAAGCATGAATTTCAGGTAATTTTTAAAGTGTCGTAAAAAAAGGCAATTAATATTTTTACAATCCATTTTTTTATTAGTTATTTGTTAATTTTAGAAGAGTAGAGAAAAAAATAAAAACTAAAAAAAAATTAAAAATTTCAAAAGTTATGAGCTGACGAAGTGGGGGGTCTCTAAAAATTTCCATGTGACCATACCCATGATTTCAACCCTCCTAGTTATCTGAAACCAAAAGGAAAAAAAGATTATTAATCTAGAATAATGTCGCAATGGCTGGAACTACGGAAAAGTGGGAAACAAATTTTTTCACAAAATGGCGACTGCCTAAAAAAAGTTTTTTTGGATCACTTTTTCTGACTATTTCGAATTTCTTAAAAATAATAAAAATAAAAATTTTGGGATGGGGCTAGTTCCAACCATAGACAAACCTATAAAGAAGACTCTATAAAAATTTCAAGTAAATCGGTCCAGTAGAACCTGAGAAATCGTGGGTAGCGTTCCGAAAAAGACAGTTTTGAGAAAAACACGTTTAAAGTTTCGCGTTCCGGCCGAACGAGTTTGGATGCCGGGTCAGAAAAATGCCTATATCCCCGAAAATAATTTGAATTTTGAAAAATCCTCTTGTACACATATTCTTGAATAGTTAAACTTTGAAAATATAAAAAAAATCGATTTTTTTTTTAATTTCTAGACTAGAATACCCCCTTAAAATGCAGATTTGTATATTCTTGTAACTAATTGCTACATATACGAGGCACCACCCATTTTTTGATGAAATCCCATATCTCGGGATCCGTCCAACAGATTTCCACAAAATTTAGTATGTGGCATTCTTCTTATATTCTTATGTCACATTGTGAAAATTAGCGAATATTTAGACCCCGGTAACTATAATTGACTTTTGATCGGAAATGTCGGTCAGTGTGTGATATATAGACCTTTTCTTATAATGGTTTGTCTATGTGTCAAAAATGGCTTGAATCCAACCAGTACTTCCCTTAGCCGCCATATACCTATTGTAAACATTTTCGAACAACTGGGTGACTGTACTCTCTACATATGGTTGGTTTTATATCTTAAAGTGTTTTCCTGGCTTTGATTTTTGCAACTTGCAAGAGTCTCATTTTACTCCGCCTTCAAACGGATGTGTTTTGGCTACCAGAGGATAGGTTAGGTTAGATGGCTGATCAAAGATCGCACGTGTACCAATAGATGTAGTCCTTTGTGAAGCCATGGAAAATAGAACTACCGTGTTCGGACTTACAGATCGGCAAATTGCTTAGTAGCCAATACAAATTTGCAAATACCCTTAATTTCTACAACCGCCAGTTCGGTGGGATGTCTGAAGGTATGTGCCCCCAAGTGTCTTAGTCTTGATCTACCAAACGCGGGACAGTCAAGAAGGAGGTGCTGGCTAGTTTCTGCCGCATATTCTTCCAAACAGCTTTTGCATATGGCGTCCGGTAAGATTTCCAGTCTTACAGCATGTATGCCTATATGACCAAACATCCCATACAAGTCTTATAATAAATACTCTCACCGCCAGAGACAGTGGCGCCAGACAGTCTTCGACCAACCCTGAACGCACTGTGTATGAGTTCAAGGCTAGTATCGCCACTCTGCTTTCTGAGTTAATGGTCAATTCTCTGAAGGTGGACACTCTCCGGAGCAGCAAATCTGCTGCTACCTTCATGGCTGCAACCTCACCCTGGAAGACACTGCAATAGTTGGGAAGTCTGAAACTGGAGTTGATGGAGAGCTCCCGACAGTAAACCCCTCCACCAACCTTCCTTCCAAGCTTTGACCCATCTGTAAAGAAGCTTACTGTCTCTCTCCTCCAACGGCTTCTTCCCACCCATAACTCGCTCGTCGGTATATGGGCAAAGAAGGACCCGCGATAAGGCGACTCCATGATCCAGATGATCCGATATGCAGTCAAAGCTTGTGAGGATATCTGAGTGTTCAGATACACGCTCCTTTAGGAACCCAGATTCCTTGAGCCTAATAGCCACTTTTGCGGCCATAAATCTTCCGGCGATGTCCACGGGCGTTATGCTACCAGAAGACACTTGGGCTAAGATCGGAAGTCATTTGCTGTAAAAGAATTATTTCTAGCCACTCCCAAATAAATGGCGCTCAGAGAACTTTCCTCACTTGCGTGAACTTTTACCCATGACTCCATCCACCATAATTTTAAATTCTATCTGATTCTTTCATTATTTAGCATACAAGTCTAGCTCCAATGAATATATCAGGATAAAACTTTGCAAAAAATATTTTTGCCTTTGTAATATGATACCAAAAATTTAAAATTAGTTGTAATTGAATCGGAGCTGTTCAAGCCCCAGGTACCGAGCATGTGAACTTCAGTATTGAAAATAGCTGTCAAACCGTGATATATAATTACGTATATATTATTATATAATTGAAATTTGGAAAGAATCTCAACCTTCGATGATTATAAAAAAAAATTTCGGACTTCATATTGACTTTACACCGCATACAGCGCCTGAGAGGTTTTTAAATTAAACTTATAGAGCATCGGTAACATTATGTCATAATGCCAAAAATTTATTAATTAAGGTCAGTACTCCCCCCATATATCCTATTTGACTGTATGCCGAATGCTTATATCTGTCTATAGTTCTTGTTTGGTTCCCTATCAAAAATGGAAGATCGATCGCATATTTGCACTGTTTTCCTGTCATGTGGAACAAAATGCCAAGCCAAAATTATTTGATGTTTATTGCGAAGAGATGTTGATCGAACGCCAATGCCAAAATTCTTTTGCAAAATTTCGTTCCGGCAATTTCGATATTGAGGATGTACCACGTCTTGGAAGACCTCTTGAAGCTAACGTCGATAAAATATAGCTGTTGGTCGATGCAAATCGTTGAATAATAACTTGAAAAATTGCTGAAAATTTAAATTTGTCTAATTTCATAAAACCTTTTACATATTGTAATAAAAAATAGTGTTTAAATTGCACCAAAAACGGCATTACTTATGAATGACCCGATATGAATGTAAAATGATTTTCGTAATTTTTTTTAAGCATACATATATGCTTACTGAATACTATACTGACAGATCTTCATAAAATTGTATGGAAACGTGTTTCGGATTGTACTTGAGTAATGTCTTCTAACCTCAAAATACTGGATATAATGATTTCTGTCTTTTTAAATGACTTTAAGCTCCCTTTGTTGGACAATATAGGTTACAGAGTATTTCAATGCTTTTATATAAATAATGTAGTTTAGGGCTGAATATAAATGAGCCCTTGGTTTAGGCCCCTTATCCCTAATATGGTATAATGATTTCCGCTTAACGATTGTTTTGTTTTCTCTATACCCTATATATGAGTATTAAAATATTAAACTAGCTGACCCCCCATACGTTGTCCTGCGTGTAATTATGTGTTTTGAAATGAAAAGAAAGTTGAATTTACGTTGTATTAAAAGTCTTTTACTTTCGATTTTTCTAAATTTTTTTCAATGTAACGCAGTTTGATAAACAACATTTTTTGTTTCTATTCCGGAGCGTAAATGTACAGAGAAGATGGTTTTCCAACTCGGGAACACGCCACGTATAACTGGCACGCACTCATGCAATCGTAGTTACGATAATTTGGCAAATTTAGCATAAACATTCGTGATGAGTTCATATTTCGTTGAAGTAAATTGACAAAAGGCAGGTGGAATTGATATCAAACCACTGGAACCGAAATTTGGCTATTTCCAATTCTAATCGAATACGGTGTAAAATGTCTTCGGCAATGTAATTTTGTACGCATTCCAAAATTGACGCGGATTTGAAGGCGGATATGTCGAAATGACCATCGCGAAAAGTGTGCGAACTTCAGTGGAATGCGAAGCGGCTATCGAATCGTCCATCGTTTCCATTGATTATCATGTTCCAGCAATTGTAATTGCTTGCATGCTTCTCAAAAAGTTACACAAACTCTACTATTCACAGTGCGCAATGACTCATATGAAATTAAACCACGTACATTTATCAATAGCAACCGGAGGTATTAGCAATCGTCGTTTTTCGGGTGGATTATGTAAATTCGTCCTCAGGAATTAGTTGAGAACACACCTGGATGTCAATTCTACTAGTTGTTGCGATTCTGAAAGAAAAGCAAGTGGATAGTGTTTCGTGCATTTATTGTCAGACATACAAACCGAAGTGGGATTGTGGTGTCCGCAAGGTCCATGAACCATCATTTCATCATTTCGTTTGATACTGGATCTTTCTTTGCATCAGGAATTTCCGCAGAAATGATTTCATCAATTTGATCTGGTGGAACCACTATCCACCATCCAAAGAAGAACATCGTAACTGTTGTTTGAAAAATCGTGCTGTGACAACGTGACGATCGCTTGCTGATTGACCCCGATCCATAATTCCACACGTATGTCATCGCATCCTGGGAGTACTCGTTCATGTGCCTTGTCGTTGATGGGAAAAAGAACACCGACCGATATTAGTGGAACCTCTTCGTTGCTTCGTTACAGATTTCCATCTATAATTGATCACTTCGTTTGAAACACACATAAAGTTTTCACTGAATAATTTTCAAATTTTTTTTCACGCGTGATGCCGTGACAACGAAAACGGTTTCATTTTTATATATAAGATTTAGTATCTTTGATTGAGTTTATGTCACAAATATCTCATTTAAGTTAATTGGGTTGATTTAGTACCATTATTCTGAATATGAAGCAAGATATAGCAATCAGGCTAAGTGAATTTACGACCCATAATATATATTAAGTTAATAAGATATGATATAAAGCTTGTTGAATTCTTTCGCAACATTTCTTAATATAAAAATTTGCCAACATCTAAAGATATTCCACCGGTTTTAATCCTTGCAAGACTATAAAATGATCAGTTACACTTGAACTGAGTATTTCTTCACTTGCTAGAAATAAGGGCTATGCGCATACAGTTATTCAATATAAACCATGTAATATTTAATACCCAGACCCTACATTGTTTCCTCATATTAGTCGTATAACAGCTACATATGGGAAGAATAGTTCATATGTAACTAGTTGTTATTGTTTTCATTAGTTATATTAAATTGGCGCCAATTTCGGGAAAAAATAACACCATCTTTTGGTCTTTAAATGGGGTATATTCGTATTCCTCAGATGAGATAAGTAAATTAATCTAGAGTTGTAATATCTGAGGCTCCATTCTATGTATTTCTGCGCATACGAGTCTGCACCACATCATATTTTTGATTGTGTAAAATCTCTTAATGTAATTTTCTAAAGAAAAAAACTTGCAAACCAACTGGCAAAACACTTTGTGCTGCGTGCCGCTTTGCCAATCAAGCGGCTTAAAGGCATTTTCGGTGATTTACAGCTGCGGCAATAGAAATGGAACTGCGGACGTGCCAGACGCAAGAGCAAAAGAGTTCGTGCATAAATCTACAAACACATATACATGCATACATAAGTTCTATTACCATATTTGTACATAAAGCAGAACGTATATTATGTATACCAGCGAGAATCCGCTGTCAGAGAGCGACGAAGAATGTCGACGAGTGAAAATATCTGTCGTTGAAGCCCCTCAAAACATTAACTTCCAACTAAACAAGTAAAAAACGTAAAATGTGGATGTGTTTATGAATCAGATAGTTTTGCCATTGCCATAAGTAAAAATCTGAACAATCGGCATCGAAAATGTTGCTCAACCTGTAGAGTTGTTGTCGATAGCTGCTTCCGCTGATGATAAAAAACAAAATGAACCCGCCAAATAAGTAAACCAAAAAGTACAAAGGAACACGTATAAAATGCCAATGTTGCATATGCCACACTGCCACCACTGCCACCACTTTCGTTGTGTAATCAGATGTGAAAATTTTAAAATTTTTCCACGAGGATTTTCGACTTTTCTGAAATACGTACACTTTAACATTATTATTAGTTGCTTTTGTTTCGTTTTCATAAAAATGTGGAAAAAGGCACGCACGCAGTGAGTGAAGGACAAACGAAGGCTGCGATTTCGCGTACAAATGTACTCTCATATATGGCATTGAAACACTTGTTTAAGTACCAGTAAGTACCAGAGTATGTATGGGTGTGTGTGTGAGCAAAAGTGTGCGTGTTTTGGCGAATTGTGTTCTGCGCTGCGACATGCGTGTTGAGCTGATTAGGCTTTAAGCTACCCGTACTTCCCCATTTCCATATTCCAATAGAAAATCTGCCACATTCTCGTTTTTGCTGCATTTTTCATATCAATCACTTGGGACCCATAATTCATGCTCCGTGCGTACTCTTACTTGTATATATATATATTTCGTGTGTTAATGGATATTATCGCAATTACCTGATTGTATGCAATACTCAAGGCAAAGTCCAAGGTTTCAGAATAAAATAAATTAAATAATAGCTAAGTTAGTACATAGCCATCGCAGGAGTCTCTATTACAATCTTCTGCAGTATGTAGAAGTTAATGTGAGAACTTAGGCCTTGGTTTTAATTTAGTAAAGTGTTTTGTTGCTATCGATACACCCAGAAAAAGTATTGTGCGGAGGAAAACGTAAATATTGAACAAATTGGTTCATGAAGTAGGAAGTAATTCGCCAACTTATGCTTTGGGAAACACAAAAGTGACAAATAATAAGTTATATAACGGCTACTAATAACGGGGCTTTCTATTGGGACGTTCAAAACGTACATATATCAATAGGGACAGAAAACGAAGCCATATTGTTTCTGCTCCTTTGACATTTCTCTTTGTTAAGATTTGCCAATTTGTCGAAATTATTAAAATTTACTACCGAAATTAGGAGTCAGTGGCCTCAACTTTAAGAGCTCTACTTCTAATTTATGGTCGCAATAATCGTCCTGTCAGATCAACAATTGAGCGTCAAGTGGAAAAATTTGAATCCACCCGCACAGTACAAAATGTTCCCGTGATAGTGAGACAAATAAATGCCTGCAATGATGAGAATATTTCCGGCGCTAGCGCATCAATAGAGGAAGACCCAAATCAGTCTCTCACACGTTGGTCTCAAGCCTTGGGCATCTCTGTGGCGTCGTTGCGGCGAGTTTTGCGAAAAGGTCAAGGCCTTTCCTTCCTTACATCCTTACAAGATCAAATTGACGCAAGAACTGAAGCCGCTTGAACATCAGAATCGTCGTATGTTCGTGAATAGGCAGCAATTCATACGTACTCTATGAGTTACCATTGCATTCCGAAACGTTACTGTGAATGGGAATCTCTACCGCTCAATGATAACCATATAGTTTTGGCCCAAATTGGATGATATGGACTTGGACAAATGTGGTTCCAACATTACGGCGCCAGAAGCCACACAGCAAATTTATTGAAACCCAAGTTTGGTGAACTTGTTATCTCGTGTGATTTGGCGCAGTTGGACTATTTCCTGTGGGGCTGCGTCAAGCCTATGGTCTAGGCAAACAACCCAGCGACAATAAAGGAATTTCAGCGTCTGGACTTTTGCAATCCATCCATCCCTTTTCGTATAACGCTTTGAAATTGTCCATTCGCTTTGTAAATTCACGTTCTCCGATGTCTACTGCTAGAACTCTGATTCCAAAACACGACCATCTTAGGTGAGGTCCACTTCTGCCGTAATGGCTTCGCCAATAATCAAAATTGTCGTTATTGGGGTAAGCCAAAACTGTACAGTTTTGGCATCATCGGGTCTTATTTCTTTCGAAAAGAAGCATGAAATGCCGTTGCCTTAATGGTGCGCATTATATCACAATCTTGATCGATTTTGAAAAAATAGACGCGGACCATCTCTTTTTCCAACAAACGGTGCGCCGCCTCATGTTTCACGTCTGAACATGAACACATTGCGTCATTGGTTTACGCCAATCATTCATCAACGCTCGAGGAGCTCGAAGACAACATTCAGCGCACTATAGCCGAAATGCTGTACCGGGTCATCGGAAGTTGGCGTAAACGGTATATCGACATACATATGCAAGCGAAACCGTGGTGACTATTTAGCCGACATATTGTTTATAAATGGCACATAATTGATAGCCTAATAAAAAAACATAAACTATTTTACCTAGATTTGAGTATTTTATTTAATTTCACGCTGTTCTTGTTGGAATACCCTTTACCACTTATTCTTTGATATATTCAATGGACAAAATAAAATTATAATGAAATCTTCTGAGAAAGAGTTTTTATGTTAGTTCGAAAGTTAGAGGTTTTGAATATAATTGTGGGCATATGACTTGTCCAAATTTTGTCCTTCATTGTCATTCATTTTTAATATTGCGCATCTGAGGTTATAATATTAGGTTGTCAAATATCTCCCTTCCGCCTTTTTGTCCTTTGAATTAGGCGTCTATGTATAAAGCGCTATAGAGCTGGTATTTGGCAATTAGAATTTAGAATTAGAATTAGATTGAGGTATGCACTGCGACCTTGGGTCTATTGTGCCCTCTCCTAACTCACAGGGACTCCCCAAGCCCCAGCAAATCGAAGAATTCTAAGATTTTGCTGGGAGCTAGTGAGTCGATGTGATCCCTATCTGGAAATATGGTTCCAAGGGCCTTAGACCTGCGTCTCCAGACTGCGATGCAGTCGATTAGCAGATGCTCCGGGGTTTCAGGTTCCCTGTCGCAGAACCGGCAGGTGGCGCAAGAGGCTAGTCCTGGGTTAAATAGGTGCCTATTTAACTTGCAGCGGCCGGTATAGAATGCGACCAAGAGCCTGAGTTTAGTCCTTGGGAGGTTGATTATTGATCTAAACCTGTTAAGGTTGTACCCCCCTATTAGCAACTTGGCATGCCGCATGCCATGCGCCCGTTGCCAATGACCTTCTCTACCCACTATTTCTTCCTTACGCAGCAGCTCCTTTATAGTGTGGGGGCCCACCCCAATGAACGGTTCGGGCCCTACCATGTTTGTGGAGGCTGCGGAGCGGGCTAGCTCGTCAGCCAGTTCATTGCCGGCTATGCCTTTATGACCAGGTACCCAAATTAGGTGTACCTGATTCACTTCCGCTAAGCTGTTTAGCCGTTCTCTGCACTCCTGCACTAGCAGCGATCTGATCTCGTAAGCGGAGATCGCCTTCAGTGCCGCTTGGCTATCGCTGAGTATGGATATACGCTCATTTCGATAGTTGCGATGGAGATTTATCTCTATGCACCGACTTATGGCCAAGACTTCGGCCTGGAAGATGCTGGGGAATCTGCCCATCGGTATGGATAACCTCGTGCGTGGACCTGCAATCCCTGCACCAATACCTTCCGACGTCTTAGAGCCGTCAGGGTACCACTTTAGTGTACTATCCCTCAGCACCAGCTCAAGAGTGGAATCATTCCACTCGCTCTTGCTGCCAAGGGTAACCTTGAACTTCCTCGTGAAATTTATTGTTTTTGTATTCCCGTCCTTCGGGAGGAGGGCAATTGGAATGTTTCCACTTATCATCTCCATCCTCTGAGACGAGATTGCTTTGCCTTTGCCGCATCCCTCTGCCGTTATTTGCAGAAGTGAATGCTTGGCTACTTGACCTATCACTATGTGGAGCGGTGTGAGTTCCAGCAGGACCTCCAGTGCCGCCGTTGGGCATGTCCGCATAGCGCCCGTCATGCAGACGCAGGCTAGCCGCTGAAGCCTCGATAGTTTTAACACCACCGAGGCCTGTGCCGCCACGGAGGCCCAGGACACCGCTCCATATGTGACTATCGGTCGCACAATCATGGTGTACAACCACCTGACAATCCTTGGCTTGCAACCCCAGGATTTTCCTGCCAGACGATTGCACACCATTAGTGCCTTTGTCGCCTTGACCAGGGTTTGGTTCACATGATGTTTCCACCGCAAAGTGGAATCCAGCGTAAGACCAAGATATTTTACCTTGCTGGTCATCTCGATCTCTCTGCCCCCAAGTGTGAGGTTCCTAAGCCCGGGTAGGGACCTACGCCTCGTGAACGGGACGATGGTCGTTTTCGAGGGGTTGATACTTAGTTCAACTCCCCGGCACCACTCCATTGCTAGGTTTAAACCTCGTTGCACTAGGTCACAGAGAGTGTCCACAAACTTGCCCCTCGCTATAATCACGATATCGTCCGCATATCCTTGGCATCGGATACCATTGACGGTTAGCAATGCTAACAGGTCGTCCACAACAAGGCTCCATAGCAGGGGCGACAGTACACCACCTTGCGGACAGCCTCTTGTTGTGCCGAGACGAATCTTTGTGCCCCCTGCTGTGGTCTCAGCAACCCTAGTGCGCAGAACCGCCTCTATCCATCTACGCACCGGTGCTGCCACATTTCTACCCTCCAGTGCCATGGCTACACTTCTATGAGACGTGTTGTCAAAAGCTCCTTCGATATCTAAGAAGGCGCATAGCATAACTTCCCCTTTCTCCAGTGATATTTGGCAATACTATACACCTTTGAAAGGTCTTGACATAACCTACAAAACGACGCTATGCATGATTAGTTTGGATATTGCGTCCAACAGTTATAGACGTGTAAATATGGAGTTCACTAACGCTGAAATTCGTGCTATTTTAAAGTTTTCCTTCGTTAAAGACAATTCCGCTAGAGAAATGTTCCGTGAGATTAATGTTGTTTTGGGGAATGGTACTCTATTACTTCGAACTGCGGACGAATGGTTTCTACGATTTATAGCGGGTGAAAATGACACCATGGATAAGCCACTCAGCGGAAGACCTGTGACGACGATTACCGACCAAATCATGGAAAACATCGTGTTAGACCGGCATGTGATATCTCATGACATCGCCCAGAAGATGGAAGTTAGTCACCAAACCATTTTAAACCATCTGCAGAAGGCAAAAAGGCTCGATGTTTGGGTGCAGCATGATTTGACGCAAAAACAAAAAAATCAGAACGTCTGCGATATGCTGCTGAAACAGAACGAACTCGACCCATTTTTGAAGCGGATGGTGACGAAAAATGGATCACATACGAAAATGTCAAGCGCAAACGGTCATGGTCGAACACCGGTGAGGCGTCCCTAACAGTGCTCAAGCCGGGATTCTCGGCCAGGAAGGTTTTGCTGTGTGTTTGGTGAGATTGGAAGGGAATCATCCACCATGAGCTGCTCCCATATGGCCAGACGCTTAATTCTACCATCTACTGCGAACAACTGGACCGCTTGAAGCTGGCGATAGAAAAGAAACGTCCAGAATTGGTCAACAGGAAGTGAGTAGTGTTCCACCAGGACAAGGCCAGACCACACACTTTGTTGATGACTCGTCAGAAGCTACGGGAGCTCGGATGGGAGGTTTTATTGCATCCACCATATAGCCCGAATATAGCGCCAAGTGATTACCACCTGTTCCTGCCCATGGCGAACGCCCTTGTGGGTGTAAAGTTGAACTCAAAAGAGGCTTGTGAAAAGTGGCTGTCCCAGTTCTTCGCAAATAAGGAGGGAGGCTTCTACGAGGGGGGTATTCTGAAGTTGCCGTCTAGATGGAAACAGATTAACGAAAGAAACGGCGCATATTTGAACTAAATCCGATCACAGCAACACTTTTTATAAAAAATTGAGTAAAGAGCAAAAAGGCGGAAGGGAGGTATTTGACAACCTAATATTTTCCCATCTTTCTGAAAATTCGTGAATTTCATCTCAAAGGAACTTTGCGGCTCTTTGGCGGCTAAGAATAAAGAAATACTTATTCTTATCAGAATCGTATTTCTGTAAGGCCGTTCGACATCGACAGATACAAAAGGAACTCAGAAGGGACAAGATCTGCATTAGAAAGCGGGTGAGGTAAAATTTCCCAGACACCGTTTACCAAATAGTTTTTAACCAGACTTGTAACACGAGGCCGGGTGATGTTTGCATGGAAAATTATTACGTTGTTTTGCAAACACTTCGTTCATATTGAAAACATATTATCGATAGCGTTCGCATAAAGTTTATTGTGCTTAAGGGTATCCAATTTTCATAACCAGTCAAAATCCGATGCAAAAATCGACTTCTCTTTGTGGTGGTTTAGCAAAATTTCCGAAATGCATAATCGTCTTTCAATGCCTCTTGCCATCAATTTATATGACTTCCAATTTTCTTGATATTGAATGCATCCGACTGCTTTTAACAGTTATAAAATTTTTTCTACGAGCTCTTCTTGTGTCGAGTAATGTTTGTAGTTCCTCATCTTCAAACTTTTTTGGCCGCCCAGCATGTAAATTTCACTTCTGGCTAGGGGTTTGAACAGTTTTGGTTCGATTTGAAAAATTTCTGAGCATTAGGTGACATACTTCAACGGCAATTTTTGTGCAAAGTTTTATTTCCTTTTATTAATTGCTTCATGATTTGTGTATTGAAAAATGAAAGAATCAAATGAAATTTAAAATATGCGTGGTTGTAACAACGCCAAGACAGCAAAATAATAGTGTCAAAGAATTTCATATGTCGAATCTTATTGAAATCGGTCGAACAGGTACCGAGATATATGATTTTATCTAAAAGTCTTCAATTTATGTAAGTTATTTACCATTATTAGACTTTTCGATATACATACATAATTTCAAACTTAGATACTCTCAGTTTTCTTTCCATTAAATTGTGACGTTATTCCGTGCAACATTTTTAGCATTTTTTACCCATCCTTCCTAAAGCGCAAGCTGAGTTAGATGTCTAATACGATTTGTGTCGCTTCAACGCCCTTCATAATTTCAGATCGTCGATATCTCTCACACAAATAACAACAGAGCTTCTATCACAGTACGAATAAGAGCGAAAAAGATAGTTATCGCTACAGGCATAGTGTCTTATCACTGAAACATCGCAAAGGATTTTTCACACCACAGAATTTACGCGGAAAAAAAAAAAATGTTTAAGCAATGTACACATTCATGTCTACCAAATATTTATATCTTGTATAAAGAATAAAAATACAGGGAACGTTATCTTTTATGTTCGAAAGTTCACTGAAAAAAATTGTATGAATAATTTGAAAAAACAACAATCGCCTTTCATATTAGAAATATGTTTTTTTGATAATATTTAAGGGGGCTTTCCAACTTGGTTTGTTTTTCAGGAACTTTTGATTATGGTAATAAAAGACAATTTATATTTTTACAATTCATGTTTTATTAGTTATTTATTAGCATTGCAAGCGTACAGCAAAACATCAAAAATTCTTCAGTTTTAGATTCATTTCGAGATTCCCTACTTTTTAAAGAAAAAACGCAGAAACTTAAAATTTAATGGAGTATGTTTCTTATTACTCGAAAAAAGTTCTTTGGCATTTATATCTCAGATGGTCCATCCGTTGAGTCCAATTTTCTATAACTTGTAGGTGCATTTCGACTAGTAACTGGCGAATAACAAGCGTGAAGTTTTACTCTTAGGCCTGAATCAAAGCACATTGCCTTAGACTTTACATATTCCCACATGAAAAAGTTTCACGGTGTGATATCACACGATGTTGTTGGCCAATCGACCGGACCAAAACTTGAAATTATCTGCTCACCGAAGTGTTCTCTCAATAAATCCATGGATTGATGCGAAGGGTGGCAAGTGGCGCTGTCTTGTTGAACCATTTCCATTTTAGGCATCAAATAGTCTAATGTCATGGGGCGGAAACGGTCGCAATAACGGGTTTTGAAGAAATATGGACCGACCCACCGGCCCACAAACCACAAAAAACCGTTGATTTTCTGGATAAAATGACAGTTCTGCAAACTCTTCAGGTTGGTCTTCGTCCAAATTGCGGCAATATTGCTCTTTCAACTTTTCAAGAGTCTATAGATCGAAGCGATATCGCTTGGGAAGGTTGAATGGCTTCAGTTCTTGAACAATCTGTATTCTGTACGCTTTCAACTTAAGATCTCGACGGGAAATGCCCCAAGTCGTTTCATACGTCAGTTAGATTTGCTGCGAACGCCACCGAATCGACTTTCCATAGTCTTCGTGTTCACTCTCAGCTACGACTGCTATATTTTCTTCCCTGCGTGCTGAACGTGGTCTATTCAGTCCAATAAAGAATGCTGGGTCTCAAGAAGGGGATGGTGTTGCGAAACGCATTCTTTAATGAACGTGAATTTTCGTAATAAAGTTGAAAGATTTGTAAACATTATTCAAGCGTAAGTCTTTCAGTGATGAAATGCCAAGCAATACTGCACAAAAGTAACATAATAGCTTAACGCGACTCAGGCGACATCTGTCAAAGAAAGACTATTGAAAAAATTACCTCTACTTGGATCACCCGTCATTGGACTACCGTCTTCAATAAACACAAAAAAACAAAATTCTTTTGGCTTTCGCTTTTTATTGGTGCTCGCATGAAATTCTACGAACGACGCTTTACTGTGTTCTCAGCCTAAAATCAGTGCGATTTGGTAAATTGTGAATGTATCTGTGGACTGATTTACTGATTATGTGACAGGTTTGGTAGATTTTGCTTGTTGTTTTTTCATCTGATGGTCGCCGCGGTCGCACATTTCGAGCCATTGTTATCAGTGCCAATCAATCTGAATTTCGCGCGCCTCAACGCGCACCCACTGCGCATCACTTCCAATTACATGTTCTTGACGTGGTGAGGGCAGCGCCGTTGCCATTACTAGCAACTTCATTTGGAAGTGAACTAAAAGACTATTTCTTTGGCCTGAAATCAGCACCCTGCGAACATCGCATATTGCATATACATGAGTACATATGTGAAGAAAATTCGGTTGCTTCCAAATGCTAAGAAATTTATTGTTGTTTGCAAGAACTAAGCCCACCCTTATGCTACACACTTTTTTACCGCAAATGTACGTTTGCACAAGGCGATTGGGAAAGATTGTGGGTGCAAGTGCAAGAATGTATTGTAGCGTTTTAATGTCATAAAAGGATTCACTTGATATTCATCATCGTCAGAGACAGCACCAGCAACAGCGGCAGCGTTAGCGTCCGCGTCCGCGCCAGTTTTCGTGCCATCAGTGGTGTCAATCCAGTTAGCTTGCAGCAGACAAACAGCCGTGACGAGACGTAATAGTGCCCGAGGAGGCATACAGACACGGAATTAGATAGGCAAATACGTGGCAGCGAAACGGGCAAGTGGCAAGCGGCAAGTGGCATTGTGGCAATCAAACAAATCGCAATCGCAAACGCAATTTCGATCAGTATCGCAATGGCAAGCGCTGTCATGGTGGTGATGTTATTGACTGTAACCCGATGCGTTGGCACAGTTTTTTATTTCATCAATTCGCCGACGCGCCGAGCGATACTAATCTGATTAGTGTCAGAGTGCAGACAAAATTGAAATGCACTGCCTAACGGGACGTACATACATTGCTAAAAGCTTAAAAGAAAGAAAATTAATTGTCATTGCAAGAGGAGCAAGCATTGTTAAAGGAAAAACCATTTGAAAAATTTGATAGAATTAATGTCATAATTAAAAAAAAAAATAGATATATTTTAACAATTCAATTATCGGCTTCAAACTTTGGATCTGCATAGTGTGATCAAAGACAAACAGGATAGCATCTTGATTTTTCATTTGTTAATTTTTATACAATAAATAAGTCTAGCTTGGTTTATACAAACACTGCTACAGACCAGTATAAGTCTGTGGTCCTTATACATACAATATCTTAATCTTGGTAAGTAAGTTACTGATTCGATGCATTTTCGTCTATATTACTTTTGAATCCGTTTTACTTTAATCCTTGTACAAAATGTGTTATAATTTTAGAGAAAATGTTATGTTGCCTGATATTGTAAGGAGCTTCATCGCTGCACAAAATTTTTTTGTTGAAATTCGGATCAGAGGTCATGTCGGTTTGCGCTCATTTACCCAACGCTTGACGCGCTTGATTGTTCTTCGGCTTAAATTTTTTCACGACAATAATTTTGTATGACCTCAGCAGCTATAACGTCTTTCAGGACATCCAACATTATCCAACAGGGTAAACGTGGTGATAAACCGATCCGGAAATTATCGACTCTGAGCGATTGAGACATTGAGCTTTATTAGTGGCTTTGATTTAAGGGTTACCCAAGAACTGAGCGTTTTAATATAGAGCCAATAATGAGCTAATGAATATAAGCAGTGCCTTACACTGCTGAAACTATAGTAGGACCCTGAAAAATTCAAGAGGACTGAGTGCTGTCGCTTGGTATTGGATGAGATCTTAGATCTGAGATCCGCTGGCAGTGATTTGCAGATGGGCTTGTCAAAATTGCGAGAGGAAAATTTATAAGTAATCTATACTATATAAAAAATGCTAAGGGGGTTTACGGTGATAGAGAGAGGTCCAATAGTAAAAGTTTTAAGCTCTACATCACAGTCGAACAGTTATTACTAAAATGATATATTATCATGGGCACGTATCTAACTACTTCGTTGAAGGTGAACCTCTCGCCAGGGAATACTTTTCGAACTGTTGGCAAAACGTACAAGACCATGCCATGATAAAGGGAAATAATAAGACTTTTATGAGTAGATATTACTAACATTCTTTCATATAGCGGACATTACCATGAAGACATCACGAGAAAATTTTGAATTATCTTCATCAGAAAGGAAGCTGGGATAACCTAAGTTTAATACCAGAGGAAGCAACTTAAAAGAATATACCCGAAAGTTTTGGAAGATGCGGGTGGGATTTCTGAGGAGTGGGCCTCCTAAGTAGTTGTATAGAAATCATATTACAGTCCAAGGAAGGCGGCACTTCGTGCAATCGTTTGAGATAAAACCAAAGAAAGAATAAAGAGGAACGAGATGGTTGATTACCTAGCTAGAAATATCGCTCAAAAATCGATTGGAAAGAAAAACTATTTTATTATGTTTACACACCAACAAAAAAAAAACTTCGAAAAGGAGATTAAGTGAATCGGTTCGAGAAACAAGCTTCAGACTTTGAATATATCAGATTGGTTATCAGTTCAATAGCAGTTTAGGTTAGCCCAGTATAACGATCAGAGATTCAGTTTAATTTGAGCCAAATTAATCGCCATTCAGAATGTCAACGCTTTTTGCGAACTTTGAAAATCAAGTGATATATAATGTTGATACTTCATCAGTTCACTTGAACTGTACAGATCCTGGATATCTTAGATGAGTTCTAGATAAGATAGAACAGAAGTATAAGAGGTGTTCTTTCATCTCTTTCATGACTACTTCCCGCACTTTCACCATGTATCTGGAAAACGTAAGCTTCCTGAGCGCCTTAATCATGTTGTCTTTTAAATTGTAAACTGTTTTCGATGATTGACCTAACTTTTTCATGATTTCATGCCAAAAATTATAGAAAAAATTTTTACCGACCTTTCATAATCTTTTCTCTCACTTTCATAATCTTTTTTCAACACCCATAAATAACATTGATTTAGTAAATTCCCTTCTGCCAACGGTGGTCCGCGTCAACGCCACAATTTAACAATTATTTAAGTGATTCTGCGACTCAAGTTGTCGCATTAGCGCGTGCAGCGACATCATTCTCCAGACTTGCTTAGTCATGTGGACTGCGTGTGCGGCTGAGTGTGGCTTTAAGCCTTTCGCCGTTTGTTGCAACATGCGTCTGCCAATAGATTAAGTGGCTTTTAGCTTCGTTTGAAAGCTGCGATGGCGCTACCGCTTCGGAAACAAAACAAGGCGTGAGAATTCTTAATACACGCATATACATATACACACAACTAAACATATATACTTACATAAGTACACTTCTTGGAACATAAAATGGCAATTTCGACTGTAAGACAACCCTTTCGGCAGCAATCCACGTGGCTGCTGCAAATTTTACTGGTTGCTGCTTCCATATTTATTTGAATGTTGTCAATTTAGCGAGTTTGTCTTCTGAGCTTCATTTGCGTCCGTTATGTCAATGTGCCAGCGGATATAGGCGTGAAAAATAGTTATCAGAAACTTGACTCAGAAGGGTTGAACGCCAACGCAGGCAACCGACGACGGCTGCTGATGCTTATCATTAATCATTGATAATGAAATGCATTTAAGCCAAGTGTCTCGACAAAAGCGGTTATTGCTGCCGCGTCTGGCTAAAGGTATGTACTCGTATATATAGTATATGTTCATATGTATGTGCTATGTGCCACAAGTGGAAGTCGCATTACTTTACTTTCGAATATAAAGGGTGGTTAACGACTGTTTAGCTCGTTCGCGCCTTGTCTATTGTCTATTTGTGATGTCCTACCATTGAGCAAATGTCACATATGCGCGCGCTGTCTGCAAAATAAAGTGAAGTACCTGCTAATGTCACACTCGATGAACAAATGAACCGGCTAGTTAGTTCGGTTGTAAAGCGATTGCCAAATGTTTGAGAGGTGAGAGTCCTTTCGGTTGCACACGTAAGTGTGTAATTTGACCCGAGGCGGTATAAGTTACCATTCGAAGCACTCGAAAGCAGCATCAACCATTGTTCGAGTGATTGTCTACAAAATGTCAGTATTAAAGAATGTCGTGAAGTGGCTATGTTGAAGTGCTGAGCAACTTTACACTTGGAAATATTTAATGTTGATTTTAAAAACGCCGCTATTTCCTCTTCTGGCAACATATTTCAAAACTCTCAAAAGCGCATTAATGAGCAATTTGGTTGCTTGTAACCATTATTTCACTTAGACGAGTAACAATAATAATCAACCCTCGTTGAATTAGCATCATATGTATGCCACTAAAATAGCCCATATCCGACGTACACTTCTGCCAAAGTTTCGCAGCGCTTTCATTGGTATCTTACAGCGACCACTAGGCTGTTCTGTGGCGCTCTTATCGAGGTGCTGGACCAGAAAATTCAATTTAGCATTTTTAAGTGCGTTGCCTTTGATCAGCTACAATCGAATTTCCAGCGATAAAATTCAGACGCGTATATAGCAGCATACACAAGCCCGCTTACATGTGTGTGTATGTATATGTTGACGCGAAGCGGCCGCCAACCACCATCCTATGCCGGTCCGGTCCAGTTCGCTTGCTGCTGAAGTTTCACCGCATGGTGGAAGGTGTGAGCTTTTCATTTCATTTTCCGTTTGATCAACAACTCCGGCATCATCACTGCCATCCTCATGTTAGTTTTTGTCATTTGTCGCACTGCTCCGGGCCAATACCATTCAGAGGCCTACACACGCACACACCGTGACGCTGGATCCAGTGCTCTGCATGTACTTCATTCCTGCGTTCGCTGACTGTGGAAACTGACGCGTCCGACTTTTCAAAGCGGTAATTAAGTTTCACAGTTTCGCACCGTCGAAATGCGAAAATGGCGGCACTTTAAAGCAACAGCTACTATCAGTAGGTTTAAGCATTCAATAATACTTCGGTTACACGTTTATGAAATGTACAGCTAAGATAGCCATTAAACAAATTTACAAATTATTCAATTTTTATATTCTCGCAACATAATTATAGAGAGTATACAAGTTTTGTTCTGCTAACGGTTTTTATATGTAATACCTAAAACTAATTGATAGATATAGAGATATATATGGATATATACATATAGTATATAACGGATCGGGATGACGATTCCCATCTGCACTAAGTTCGTGGACTGCGCCGCCACTCCACAAGGGTGGCCAACAAAGGACATTTGCGGTCCATAGGAGCTCAGCAGGCAGCGTGCCTGTGATTCTGATCAGTAATAGTATTACGAATATTTTGCTATTACAGCCAAACTAACTAACACGTGAACAATTTCAAATGACATAATCCCCCTGCGAGATCGGACCATTTCAAGCCCCTCCAGATATCGAATTTGTGGACTTCAGTTAGGTTAGGTTAGATGGTTGATCAAAGATCACACGTAGACTAATAATGTAGTCCTTTGTGATGCCATTGAAAAAGAACTCCCGTGTTCGGACTTACAGATTGGCGAAGCGCTTTGTAGCCAATACATAATTACACAGACGCTTAACTTCAACACCCGCCAGTTCGGTGGGATGTCCAAAGGTATGCGCCCCCAAGTGTCTAAGTCTCGACCTCCCGAACGCGGGACAGTCAAGCAGGAAGCGATGGCTTGTTTTTACCGCATCCTCTTCCAAACAGCTTCTACAGTCAGCATCCAGTAAGATACCCATTTTTACCGCATGTAAGCTAATAGGACAGTGGCCTGTTGAGAGTCCCACTATTAATGAGATGTTAGCCTTAGATGTTAGGGCTAAGAGATCATTAGATCTCCTGTGATCTATCCTGGGCCAGAAGGCTTTTGCAACCGCACAAGTACCGATGCTGGCCCAGCGTTGGACTAGCATCCGCGTGGCCCTGCTATCTAGTAGTAGAACTACAGGAGCACCGATCGATTACCATTCTACCGATAATGATTCTAGGGTGCCTTTCCTTGCTAACTCATCAGCTTTGCAGTTACCCGCAACTCCGCTGTGGCCCGGCACCCATACCAGTCTAATCACAAAAACTCTAGCTGCTAGAGAGAGCGACGTTAGACATTCTTCGACCAACCCTGAATGCACTGTGAATGAGTTCAAGGCTAGTATTGCCGCTTTACTGTCTGAATGAATGGTCACTTCTCTGAAGGTGGATGCACTCCGTAGCAACAAATTTGCTGCTACCTTGATGGCTACGACCTTAGTCTGGAATACACTACAGTAGTCGGGAAGTCTGAAACAGGAGTTGATAGAGAGCTCCCGACAGTAGACCCCTCCACCAGCCTTCCCCCCAAAATTTGACCCATCCGTGAAGATGCTTGCTGCCCCTCTCCTCCAACGGCTTCTTCCCACCCATACTCCCTCGTCGGTACATGGGCAGAGAAGGAGCCGCCAGAGTTCGGTATGGCGACTCTATGATCTAGATGATCCGGTATGCAGTCAAAGTTTGTGAGGATATCCGAAATCCAGATACGCGTTCCTTTAAGAATCCAGATTCTCTGAGTCTAATAGCCACCTTCGCGGCTGTGCACCTACCGGCAATGTTCACCGGCGTTATGTTCAATATTGCATTAAGGGCCATGGTTGGGGTGGATCTTAATGCACCACATATGCTAATTAGCGCAGCCCGTTGAACGCTTTCGAGTTTCTTGGCCAGTGTGGTCTTCCCTAAAGCCTTCCACCACATGAAGACAGCATAGAACAAGATGGGCTTGACTATGGTGTCATAAAGCCAGAGGACCACTTTCGGTGAGAGGCCCCATCTTTTGGCAATGGCTCCTCTACAGCAGTATAAGGCAATATATGCCTTTTTTGCTCTCTCTTCGATATTCGGCTTCCATGAAAGCTTCTTATCCAGGATGAGTACTAAATATTTCACTGTATCCGCCGGTTGCAGGCGAATACCTCTCATCTGTGGTGAGACCGGCATTTTATGTTTTCGGCTGAATAAAACCATTTCTGTTTTGTTTGAATTAATGGCGAGTCTTCTACCGACCGCCCATTTTGTTACAACGCTGAGATATCCTGCGTCAACTCGTACACGGTGCTAAGGAACTTTCCCTTGACCATAAGTGCTACGATCCTCTAGTCTTTTGAGTAATTCGTCAACGACTAGGATTCCTTGGACTTCAGTGCCTATATATGATATTTTACAGAAAATATAGAAAAGATCTGTGATATATTATTGAAATTCAGATAGAATATTTTTCTGTTAAGAATCCGGCACACATTCAAAAGAGTAAAGTCAAGCCAGACCGGGTTACGAACTATACGACAATTAAATTTAATCTGATTTCTTCATATTACAATGACATTATTGTAACAATACTTTACAAATTTTGTGCCCTATAGTTATCTCTCTCGCTTCTAAAATTGATCGAGATCGCACCATAATTTCAAAACCCCAGCTACTGAGCTGGACCGCGGTGCAGTCACAAATATCACATATTTGAAAGCAACTAGTAGCTTAAAAGTTATGCGGGGTTCAGACTTTGAAAACGTTAGTTGTGGAGAAAACGCTTAAAAAGTTTGAAAACTGATGTGAAACATTCGTGAATCAAGTATATGAAAGCCATGTCTTCGTCGATTTAGGATGGACTTGAATTTTAGTGGTAACAGTCTTAATATATTTTAGATTCATTTAAGAAACACAAAAAATGATTTCCATAATGAAAAATTTCAAATCCCGCCCTAATGAGATTTAGAGGGAATCTTTTCCGATATATACCGAATATAAGGATTTCATCCTTAATGAAACTCAAAGAGTATCCATTTTGGTAATGATATGTTGTAGTACCAAAACTGAAAAAAACTTCCTAACTCCCATACATTTATTAAGGTATTTGAAACTTCCGCTTTAAAATTCCGTTAACATATAATATTGGAAATACTATAGTGGTTGAAAAAGCCCAAAATGTGTGAAATCGGTTCGCGAATGATCTCAGCACCCATGTAATGATTTTCGTTAGTTTAGCAGACTTTGTGACCAAAATGTCGCAGAGTTTGTGAATTATTGTCGCAAAAATATTTCAAAACATGATCTCGAGTACACTGTGCTAATGCCAAACGTTAATGTAATCTGTCAAGACCTTCTTCTAGCCCAAATATATGTGATATATGTATGTCCATTCCAACTTGCCGACTGACTTTAAAGTGTTCACGTCGGAAATCAAGTGGATATGTTTTCTGGAACACAATGTGACTTAGCATTATATAAGAGGGTAATTGGTATAGACCTTGATCTACACTTCGTATGCATATCCCTAATTTATTGTAATATTATGTGCTATATAAACAACTCATAAATCTTAAAACACAGGTCTTTGCATTATTCTGTATGGTGCCGTCCCAAACTAGGTTTTTTTTACACCCAGTTCAGGCTATACTAAGTTTGCAATGATGTTTGTAACAGCCTGTCGGAGACCATTTAAAATATATAGTTAAAAATCAGCATTTACACTGAGTCGATTTACATACATATGTCCGTCTGTCTGTACTTTTATATACGCCAACTACTCCCTTCGTTTTTCAGATATTAATCTGTAATTCTGCACACAACATGTGCTTGCAAAGGGTTGGCAATACACCATATATCTGCCATACAAACTGACCGATAAAAAGTCAATATAAAGATCTTTTTGCACCCATTTATGTTTTGAGAAATGCGCCAGTGAAAGGTACTATATACTATATATACCCTTGCAACATGTTGCTACAGAGTACAATAGTTTTGTTCA
This sequence comes from Bactrocera zonata, assembly GCA_037783105.1. Lineage (NCBI taxonomy): Eukaryota > Metazoa > Arthropoda > Insecta > Diptera > Tephritidae > Bactrocera > Bactrocera zonata. Next base: position 118,697 of record JBAWJQ010002831.1, on the reverse strand, counting down.
CCTTGTATGTATCACCTAAAACTAATCGAGTTAGATATGGGGTTAATATAAAAGATGAGGATGACGAGAAAAGTTGAAATCCAAGTGACTGTCTGTCTGTCCGTCCGACGGCTCGTCCGTGCAAGCTATAAATTGAGCAAAAATTTAGATATCTTGATGAAACTTGGTATGCGAGTTCCATAGCAAAAAGAAAATTACAAGTTCGTAGATGGTCGTAATCGGACCTTTTCCTAGCTCGCAAAGCGGCGAAAACCTATAAAAGGCCATAACTAAGGACTAAATTAAGATATAGAACTGTAATTTGGCTCAGGGAATCGCAGTAGTATAGGGCACCTGCCGGTAATAAATATTGAAAAAGTGGGCGTGGACCCGCTCCCTAAGGCCAAAGTACAACAATCCATTTCACCCAACCCAAATATTATAAGAACTCCTGCAGATGGTGAGAAAATTAATGAAATCGTATGATAACACCGCACACTTCGTGTATAACGGTACTGTTAAAAAGTACTAAAAACTCGTTAAATCCATTACTAAATACGCCAGAGATATTAAAATTTACCACCAAGATGGTACGATAGGGCCTCAATGGAGTCTGCGTTAAAATTGGTCGATGGGCGTGGCACCACCCACTTTTGGGTGAAAACACGCATCCCGAGACTCGCTCGACCGATTTCAACCGAATTTGGTCATGACATCCTTATGTGACAGTGTGAATAGGAATGAAATCGGATTTTAACCACGCCCACTTCCCATATCAAACAATTTTAAATTCCACTTGATTCCTTCACTTTCCTGTGTACAAATCAAGAAGTAATTAATATAAAAGTATAAAACTTTGCAAAAATAGTGCCTTTGAAGTATGCCACCTTATAAGCAAAAATTGTCCAAATCCACTTAAAACTCTTAATCATAAATCTAGTTACCAAATATTTGGTCCCCAGTATCAATAGATGAATTTTGGCCGAAAATATCGATCAATGTATGGGATATATAACTGAAATTCAGAGAGAATCTTTTTCTGAAGATGGTACAATGTATCTGTGTATCAAAATTGGGTTGAATCGGGTCAATACTTCTTTGAGCCTCCATATACCTACATAAGGATTTTTAAACTTCCAGGTGACTTTATATTACTATATCGATTAATACAAGGAGCGTTCCAAAGTAAACAGGACTTAAAAAAAAAAACAGAACAAATGGTTTTTCGGCAAAATATTTATTTTATTCAAAATAATCTCCTTCAGTTTCAATACAGCTTTGTGAACGGTCTAAAAGCATGTCGAACGGGTATTTTAGCTCGTTGGCCGGTATGGCCACCAGTATGCCGGTACAAGCCTTTTGACTGGCCTCTACGTCTGCATAACGCTTTCCTTTCATTGGCAAAGCATTTTTCCGAAAAGGAAGAAGTCGCACGGTGCCATATTAGCTGAATATGGGAAGTGGCTAATGGTTAAAATGTGATTTTTGGTCAAATAATCGTCCTTTGACTGTTGGGTTCTGAGCAACTTTTAGTCGTCAGTCAATTTGTGCGAAACAAACCGTGCACACACCTTTCGTAAGACCAAATGTTTGGTCAAAATGCGATAAATCGATGTTCTAGAGATGTTCAATTCCATTTCCCTCAATTTCAATGACGATTTCGGCTGATTTTTGATGAATTCACGCACAGTTTCGATGGAATTTCCCGTGATAACGGATTTTGATTGGCCCACATGTTGATCGTCATTTATGACCTCACGACCACTTTGAAAACGTTGAAACCACTCGTACACTCTGCTACAGGATAGGCAATCATCGCCATAAACTTGTTTCATCAATTGAAACATTTCGGTACAAGTTTTACCAATTTTAAAGAAAATTTAATGTTGGCTCTTTGTTAACACAAACATACTGACACTTAAAACGCAATAACTTCACTTCCAATGGATGAAATGTCATGAATTTTTTACTGGACCAGTCGACATATAGATGGTACTAGATTCAAAAAGTTCTGTTTACTTTGGAATGCACCTTGTATGTATGTTGGAAAGACCAGGTGTATAAGAATCCGGATTCGTTTGGAGTCTTCTTGACGCGCTGTCGACTATAATCACTTAAGCGATGCCTACACCAGTAAAGAAGAAGAGGAATGTAAATTATTTTAATAAAATCAAGAGAGCGTGTTCTAGTAAAGGTGTATATTTGTGCTTTGAATGAATATAATCGGATAAAAACTTGTCCATAGACTCTATATAATTAACAACCCTTATGTAATATTTGGTAGTATTCTTCTTCTTCTTTACTGGCGTAGACACCGCTTATGCGATTATAGCCGAGTCAACAACAGCGCGCCAGTCGTTTCTTCTCTTCGCTACGTGGCGCTAATTGGATATTCCAAGCGAAGCCAGGTCCCTCTCCACTTGGTCCTTCCAACGGAGTGGAGGTCTTCCTCTTCCTCTGCTTCCCGCGGCGGGTACTGCGTCGAATACTTTCAGAGCTGGAGCGTTTTCATCCATCCGGACAACATGACCTAGCCAGCGTAGCCGCTGTCTTTTAATTCGCTGAACTATGTCAATGTCGTCGTATATCTCGTACAGCTCATCGTTCCATCGAATGCGATATTCGCCGTGGCCAACGCGCAAAGGACCATAAATCTTTCGCAGAACTTTTCTCTCGAAAACTCGCAACGTCGACTCATCGGTTGTTGTCATCGTCCAAGCCTCTGCACCATATAGCAGGACGGGTATAATGAGCGACTTATAGAGTTTGGTTTTTGTTCGTCGAGAGAGGACTTTACTTTTCAATTGCCTACTCAGTCCGAAGTAGCACCTGTTGGCAAGAGTAATCCTGCGTTGGATTTCCAGGCTGACATTGTTGTTGGTGGTGTTAATGCTGGTTCCTAAATAGACGAAATTATCTACAACTTCAAAGTTATGACTGTCAACAGTGACGTGGGAGCCAAGTCGCGAGTGCGACGACTGTTTGTTTGATGACAGGAGATATTTCGTCTTGCCTTCGTTCACTGCCAGACCCATTTGAGTTGCTTCCTTGTTCAGTCTGGAGAAAGCAGAACTAACGGCGCGGGTGTTGAGGCCGATGATATCAATATCATTTGGTAGTATTACTCCGGTATTAATCCCCGCAAGTGGCGAGAGTATGAAATGTTCGGTTGTTACACAATACAATAGACTAAAATTATTAAATATGCGATACTATTTCTTTAACCCGTGTTTTATGTTGGGAAGCCATATATTAATACGGTACAAACTTCTCGTTTGAGAAGACAAATAAGTAAAAATTCCGACTGGAATTTTATTCATATAGATATGTACATATTTATTCATGCATTATAATAAAATAGTTCCTTCAAATATGTTTATCTATAAGTGAATGGCTGAGTCTGCAAGTATAAGAAAACAATTTGAGGAGCGGCTGAGTCCTAGATGCCTGATTAACGAAACCAATTTACGGGAGTTATGTACATACATAAAGCTGAGTATATACGTACATGTATACATAACAAAAGTAGCGAAGCGTATCTATCTAAAGCGTGCTTTGGCGTTATGTGCTAAACATTCGCTTTGAAAGCATTGAAATAGTCAATCAGAAAGGAGCACGCGCCAATTACAATTGAGACAGTAGATAAGTCGGCTAGTCTCTTAACTAGCAACGAAATGTTCAAAACAAAGTAGCTGCCCTCAGACTAAACTAGTCCTGGTTGAGAGCAATTGAGTATGGCCGACTGTATTCGTATGTATGTACCTTATGCGTGTATATTATACACGTATGTATGTATGTTACGTAGTCAGTAAACTGTGAGTGTAGATTGAAAGCAGCTAAACGCAGAAAAGCGAAGTGTGAAGAGCGCAGTGAAATGGCAAATGGACTAGATACTTGTTTTTTCCTTAATCAGGATGAGCCAACAGACGAGCACAGCAAGAATTGAAGAAATAAATAGAAACAATGGATGCAATAAAAGCTGAAAATTTAAGACACGACATCAAGGAGCACAGTGCAGCAGACCTTCAAGAAAATATCACAAATAAAAGCTTGAACAGGAATACTTCGGTTGCACCGAAGCTATAATACGCTTCACAAAACAACAAGTTTTGCTGACAAGGACTTGAGTTGGATAGATATGTAAGTGCTATTTGCTATAGTGGCCCAATATCGGTGGTTCCGGCTAATAAGCAGCTTCTTGGGGAGGAAATGAGGTGTGCAAAAATTCTATTCGATATCGCAAAAACTAGTTCGCTTAAACACAGACAGGCAGATGGGCATGTCCCAATCGACTCAGCTCGTCGCACTGATCATTTATATTGATGTATATAAGTATATTTTATATGCTATAGGGAAAGATCATTTAAAGTATTATATCTATTGACATACGGGAACAATTTTGAAAATAATTCCTTAAATTCTGTGATTCTGGATTTGATGAAACAAGAGACACTGTGCAACTACTACTGGTTCACGCTGGCTACTGGCAACTGGCCCCGTGCTTCAAGCGCATTAAAAGGCGCTAATAAAAGTTCCCAAGGGATTTAAGGCATGCAATTGAAATTCGACAGCGAATATTAAAGCCAGCTAGCGATGGCGAGCTACCAAGCGAAATTAGAATTAAGATTTCTACAGATGTATAACAATAAAGAAGTGTTTCAATGTATCCGCTAGTAAATACGCCGCAGCACCATAGCCAATTGAGCCGCATACTTGTAGTACTTACTTACTAAGGCCATAATTTCGGGAGTTCAAACGTAACCAACATAGTGTTACAAAATAGTTCATAAAGACAGAGAGAGATGCTTTGAGAGTGGTGAGTTCGGCGAACCGAAACTGTCGCTGGCAGCAATCGTGGACGCCGTCAGTCGCTATCTTATAGGTAAACTTAGTCTGTTTGTTGGGTGCCTTTATTGCGCTGTAATAAGGATAATTGCTCGAATACATTTTTATTGCCATAATTTACTGGATGGGCGCGCCGCAGAGACGGTACGGCAGCGTTATTTTAGCGCACAGCAGGCGTCTAAGGTCATTCGGAAATATCTAAATCATCATTGGCGTAATGTATGTAATTGTAGGCACGCCGGAATTAAGTATAACAAGTAAGTACTACGTAAGTCTTCATTACCAACCCCGGAAAAAAAAGAAGCAACGACTTCATTTCCACTGTTTTGCATATTCATATGGGAATTGTGAGCCTTTGCCCGCCACTACCGCAGTTGACTCCCTCGATTGCACATCCATTAAGCTTGCTAGGGCAATTTGCGAGTGCGATTATACTTACATACATAAACATGTATATGTATATGTATACATATGTATGTATATGGTATATGCGTATCTATGTCATCACATTTTATTGTACAAAATAATTTCTAGTCCAAAATAACTATCATAAAATTTGACAGTAGCAGATATGTGTATAACGAAAAAAATCAGAAAAAACGTGAAACCAATGCTATATATATTTGTATGTATGTATGTATGTATGTATGTATGTATGTATGTATGTATGTATGTATGTACCCTACAATACAAAAGGAAGAATTTGATTTTAATCAGTCAGTTTGTATGGCAGCTATATGCTATATTTACCCGATCTGAACAATTTACATTTACCGATAAAGGGATGAATATATATATCGATTTTTTTATAGTAAATCAAATATATCCCTTTATCGGTCTCGATTAGGTAATACAAATAACCCTTAGGTGAACACGACTAATATTTATACTTTGAAGTATATGCTTATATATTGAGTTAAATATAATATAGGGCTTTTCAATATGGACGCTACAAATGTAGACCGATAGCAACAGCAAATAACGTTATATTTTTCCCGCTCTGTTGACATTCATCTTCAGTAACGTTTGCTATTTTACCATGGAAATATATGCGATCCAACCACGAGTCCGAATTATTAAAATTTACTACCAAAATTCGGTGTCAGTGGCCTCAACTTTAAGAGGGCTACGTCAAATTTATGAACGTCATAATCGTCCTGTCAGATCAACAATTGAACATCCAGTGGAAAAATTTGAATCCATAGACACAGTACAAAATGTTGCCATAACAAAGAGACAAAGAAGTGATCGTAGTGTCCCGAATATTGCTGCCGCCAGTGCATCAATTTAGAAACACCCAAATCAGGCTTTCACACGTCGTTCTCAAGCGGTGGACATCTCTATGACGTCGTTGTGACTAATTTTGCAAAAAGATCTTGACCTACATTCTTACAAGATCAAATTGATACAAGAACTAAAGCCGCTTGACCACCAAAATTATTTTATGTTTGTGAATTGGGCTGAGCAACAACTTCAAAATGTTCCGTATTTTCATCGAAAAATCATCTTCAGCGATGAAGCTCATTTCTGGCGGAATGGCTTCGTCAATAAGCAAAATATGCACATCCCGAAAAAATTACTGTTTGGTGCGGCTTATTGGCCGGCGACGTCATTGGACCGTACTCCTTCCGTGATGATCAAGACCGGCACGTTGCTCTGAATGGAAATCGCTACGGCTTAATGATAACCGAATATTTTTGCCAGAATTGGATAATATGGACTTGGACAATATGTGGTCCCAACAAGATGGCGGCACAAGCCACACAGCCAATGCCACAATCAATTTATTGAAAGCCAAGTTTAATGAAGGTGTTATCTCACGAAATGGCCCAGTCAGTTGGCCGCCTCGGTGGTACGATTTGACGCCGTTTGACTATTTACTCTGGGGCAACGTCATGAACTTCGTACGAATATCAAACGCGAAATTGCAGCAGTATCGGTGGATTTATGCTTGAAAGCCGTCGAAAATTGTGTTCAACGTCTGGGCTTCTGCAATCGTACTCGTAGTGGCCATGCAAAACAAATCGAGTTCCATACATATCATCGAATGTACCTTCACATTAATAAAAAATTTCATAGACATCTCAAACTATTTTTGTTTTATTTAAGTTTTGTAGCGCTCTTATTGAAAACCCCGTTATATTCAAAATGAATGTGATTATTTACAGATAGCTTGAGTAAAAGCAGTGTAACCTTTATGACGTCTTATCCCATTTGTGTTTTCTATTAAAAGTTTCCGAAATTGGGGTTTTATACAGAAACAGAGTGCCAAATATTATTCAAAGCTCTATAGTTATGTCAAGCTACTAACCCTAATTTAGAATGATCCACTGTTATACCATGTTCAGACCGATACTTAATCACACGATTTCAGCTGGTGAATGGATTATCCCACTAATCTTAAAAATTTATCAAGATTTCGCCATACAAAAATTACAGTTCCAAATCACTTCATTGAAATGATTTGAAACTGATCCCCGCTAAATCTCTCTGTGCGACTCTGATTTTGCGCAATCTACTTGTCCGCACTGAAAATCTGTTACATTATCACAGCTGATTTAGACACTACAAAGGGGAAAAATGTATACAAACAAATTTTTTTCAAAGCAATGAATCTAATTTCACCTGAAAATCGACTTAACAAATGAAAAAATGCATCCATTATTTCTATTATATGGAAAATATTAAAAAAAGACGGCTTTTATTTCAAAATACTATATAACGATCTTTTCTTTTGATAAATATTAAGCAAGGTGAATTCTTGAATGACAATAACAGCTGTTTTTTGATCTTTCTAACGGCAGTGAGAACACTGTTGGGTTATGAAATGCTTAAATGTAATCTAATCTTTTAAATTTTCGGTCAGAACATGGTATTAACATATGTATGTATTTTAAATAATGGTCGAATGGTTGTGACGACATAAATAGTTTGATCAGATCATTGATAACTTTTATATTAATTTGATTGCTAGAGTACCTTAAAGTAAGTTCTACCAGCACTTATGCTAGCTCTTCCTTCATTGTTTGTACTGACATTATTGTCTATATATGTATGTATGTAGAATTAAACTCTGATACTCATATACTCTGTTACTCATACTCAGCTACAATCCTAATACATACGTACATATAGATATTTAGGCGCTTGTAAAGTACAGCTCTAATACTGTACAATCATAACCAGAGGGAAGGGCAAATCATATTAGTAATCCACTACTGAATAAATAAATATAAGTGTGTATTTCCAAATCAATTGGAAACGTTGAAGTATCATAGAGCGATTGTCAACCCAATTGATCAGCTAAGGATATGCCATCGCCAATCGGCGAAAACAAAAGTGAAGAACGCAATGTTGCCTCAGGCGCGCTGTGTGGTAACTGGAGAAGTGCCGACATACTGCGCGGTGGAGTGTCATTAGGAAGCGATAGCCTCGGGCTATTGGCTACACACATACTTGCGCACAAGTGTTGCACACAAAATTGAAATAACGCCCGTGTTTTGTATGAATTTATATTTGTACTTCAATGTAGTAATTTCGCGAAGATATTTCCTGCTTATTTGTTCGGTAATCAAAATAAAAACTAGCAGCGAACTCATGCCTTGACATTATGCACGAGATGAGTAGGTGGAGCACATAATTGCACCGCGAAAGCGGCAATTATGGAGAGTCGAGTAATTGGCTGGGCTCTGCACCGCATATGACGGATTTGCCTGCGCTTGAGGCGCTGCGTTTGCTTATCAGAGTTAGAAAAAAATTATGTCAGCTATTTAAGCGCCCGCAGTTTTCATGGCAGATGTGGACCATTCCAACTCGAAAATAGTTCCTTACATTACATATTTGTGGCTTCACGCACAAATTTCTTTGTTGCACATACATAAGTATAGTATAGGGTGATTTTTTAAGAGCTTGATAACTTTTTTAAAAAAAAAAACGCATAAAATTTGCAAAATCTCATCGGTTCTTTATTTGAAACGTTAGATTGGTTCATGACATTTACTTTTTGAAGATAATTTCATTTAAATGTTGACCGCGGCTGCGTCTTAGGTGGTCCATTCGGAAAGTCCAATTTTGGGCAACTTTTTCGAGCATTTCGGCCGGAATAGCCCGAATTTCTTCGGAAATGTTGTCTTCCAAAGCTGGAATAGTTGCTGGCTTATTTCTGTAGACTTTAGACTTGACGTAGCCCCACAAAAAATAGTCTAAAGGCGTTAAATCGCATGATCTTGGTGGCCAACTTACGGGTCCATTTCTTGAGATGAATTGTTGTCCGAAGTTTTCCCTCAAAATGGCCATAGAATCGCGAGCTGTGTGGCATGTAGCGCCATCTTGTTGAAACCACATGTCAACCAAGTTCAGTTCTTCCATTTTTGGCAACAAAAAGTTTGTTAGCATCGAACGATAGCGATCGCCATTCACCGTAACGTTGCGTCCAACAGCATCTTTGAAAAAATACGGTCCAATGATTCCACCAGCGTACAAACCACACCAAACAGTGCATTTTTCGGGATGCATGGGCAGTTCTTGAACGGCTTCTGGTTGCTCTTCACCCCAAATGCGGCAATTTTGCTTATTTACGTAGCCATTCAACCAGAAATGAGCCTCATCGCTCATCGGACACGGACGCGAAACACATTTCGAACCGAACACTGATTTTGGTAATAAAATTCAATGATTTGCAAGCGTTGCTCGTTAGTAAGTCTATTCATGATGAAATGTCAAAGCATACTGAGCATCTTTCTCTTTGACACCATGTCTGACATCCCACGTGATCTGTCAAATACTACTGCATGAAAATCCTAACCTCAAAAAAATCACCCGTTATGTACAAGTTTTTAGCAAGAATCGAAACCAAATGTGCTCACTTTTGTCGCACGCCGTTATAGCGCCAACTATCCGTTTACTCCCTTATATCAGTGTTGTTGTTTATTTTGGGTAATTATTTTTCAATTATGGCACAAAGCGAATGTCGATGTGATCGATCATCGCCGCAGCGACATGTAGGGAAATCGAAAGCCAAAATATGCTGGCGCATGCTGAATGCTAACACGCTTCACACGCACACCGGCAAATGTATGTATGTATGTGTGCGTGTGATTTGCTGTCATTTGTGTTGATGTGACTTTGCAGTGCTGATGGTTGCGCGGGTGTCAAAGTTGTCCCCTGACGCACCTTATAAATTTCTCATTAAGTTCAGATATCCAAACCATACGCCACCCCGAACAGGCATGTTTCCAATAAACGTATATACACATACGAGTATTACGGATATCCTTAAATATTCACTTGTACGAGTAGCTTTGGCTTGTGTGGGTTTCCGCTGACCAAAGACGTATTTAATGAAATTCTTGCGCGACAGCTTCACCAGGCCGCAGGAGCCAGCCTCGCCTCGTTGACATTAAATCGGTCGTTTGGTCGTTTGAATTTAGCCGAAGCGAATTAACTTCAGATTAACTTTACGAACGTACGCTATGAAACTTGTGTGCCGCACAGTGGGTCCGCACGGAAAAAATAAAAGTTTTCGCTTTTTCTAGAAGTGGTTCCCAATATACTACATATAATTGCTGGGGATACAATGGAGAAAGGAGCAAAATTTTGTAGCTTAAAGTGAACAAGACCGTTCCATTGTGAAGCCATAAAAATGGATCTCTTATGTTCGATCTTATAAGTAAGCATAACCTCTTGAAGCCAATATAAACTTACTCAGGTGCTTAATTCTATCCCCACCTGCTCAGTGGGATATCTGAAAGTTTGAGCTTTCAGGTGTTTAATTCCTCCAAACAAGGCAAAGTCAAAACGGCAGGGGTGAGAAGATTCTTCCTCGTTTTTTTCTATACATTTTCTGCAGCTGGCTTCCTGTAAGATTCTCAGGTATAACAATGACTTCTTACAACGCCCACACTTAGGGGGAGGCTAGCCTTACTGAGGGCAGAGAATTTACTGGAACTCTTACAATCAATCAAGGTTCAAAAGTACTTTGCGACAGCCGATGAAGGGATAATAGTTCAGCATTGGTCAATCTCCCGCGAAACCCAGCTATTCAGTAGAAGAAAACACGAGAAGAAAGGAGCATCGACTCCTTTACAGATGTGTGCAGTTTTGCAGTGGTCTGTGGCAGCATTACTTGTGTTATCACAAAGTAACTCAATGCCATTGATAACTAGGTTAGGCATTCCTTAACCAGCCCTGAACCCACGGTTAGTGAGCTCAAGGCTAGTATCGCTCCTTGCTGTCAGGTATGTAGGCAGAGAAAAGGCTGCTAGAAATATTTTTGCTATACCACAAAGTAAATCATAATTGTTTGAAATCTTGTTTGGAAATGAAAAGGTTGCTTATTTATCGACACTATTAAAGGTTCTTGCTGCTGGAGAAAATTATTCGAGCTGCAGAACTTAATCGAGCAGGTAAAATCTTTTATAAGAGTGTACAGCTGCTGGCGTATGCCGATGATAATGATATCATCGGCCACAACACCCGCGCCGTTAGTTCTGCTTTCTCCAGACTGACAACGGACAACGGAAGCAACGCAAATGGGTCTGGCAGTGAACAAAGGCAAGACGAAATATCTCCTGTCATCAAACAAACAGTCGTCGCACTCGCGACTTGGCTCTCACGTGAGTCTGTTGACAGTCATAACTTTGAAGTTGTAGATAATTTCGTCTATTTAGGAACCAGCATTAACACCATCAACAATGTCAGCCTGGAAATCCAACGCAGGATTACTCTTGCCAACAGGTGCTACTTCGGACTGTGTAGGCAATTGAAAAGTAAAGTCCTCTCTCGACGAACAAAAACCAAACTCTATAAGTCGCTTATAATTCCCGTCCTGCTATATGGTGCAGAGGCTTGGACGATGACAACAACCGATGAGTCGACGTTAGGAGTTTTCGAGAGAAAGGTTCCGTGAAAGATTTATGGTCCTTTGCGCATTGGCCACGGCGAATATCGCATTCTATGAAACGATGAGCTGTACGAGATATACGACGACATTGATATAGTTCAGCGAATTTAAAGACAGCGGCTACGCTGGCTAGGTCATGTTGTCCGCCGGGGAAAACAGAGGAAGAGGAAGGCCTCCACTCTGTTGGAAGGACCTAGTGGAGAAGGACCTGACTTCGCTTGGAATATCCAATTGGCGCCACGTAGCGAAGAGAAGAAACGACTGGCGCGCTGTTGTTGACTCGGCTATAATCGCGTCAGCGGTGTCTACGCCAGTAAAGAAGAAGAAGAATTAAAGGTTCTAAAACCATAATATATTTTTTGTTTGTGACTTGTTTGAGTTGTGAATACTGTGCGATTGATTTAACGGTTTATAGGCACTTCTTTGTACGTGAAGTATAAAAGTAGAATATGACTTCGATTACGAAGTCCACATACCGACAATCCCAGATACAGACACATGTGTATGCAACCCTTTTTAAATTCGCACAGCTGCAGCGAGGACTTTGCACGATTTGAGCTGTCAAACCGTGACAGACAATTTCACTTGGCGGGCACACGGAGCGCACGAGCGACTGATAGGTCGCCTGAAACGCAGATTCTTATTAGAATTGTTTGCAAACACCCACACACAGAGTTATGTGTGAGCGTATGGACATGTGTAAAAACACTGTTGCATGCCACATTCACGCAGTTGTGAAAATACCTTCGAGGGAAGTTTGTGACATCGCTGTACCTTTTGCGAAAACCGCAACCACGTGCTAACAGCAAGAGCAGCAAGTCACCAACTGCAGAAATAGGGAAACAGCTCGTTGCTTGAGCAAACATTAAAAACAAACCTATCTAATTTTACATGAAGAAACCGTAAGTAAACACAATACATGGTTTACGGCCGAGAAGGGAGTGTATATTTGGGTCGTTGCAGATGAATGTAGAAATTGCCTTTCCGTAAACATATGGAAAGAAACGTGTATGTGTATGTATAAAAAATTGTCCGCCGACTATTTGTTGGCATACAGATTAGCATTGACGGCCGTGACGACTCTACAGGGGTGGGATAAAAAATGAATGCATTTTCCGCTACTTGCCAAAAGCAATGTGACCAAATCACCCAGTATTTGAACTATGAATTCAGTGTGGATACAACGCTCAAACTATCTTCGTTTTGGGCCAGTCAATAATAGCCAAATACTTTGTTATTGGAGTGCGGACTTTCCTTTGGAACAATTAATCAAAAAGTTTTCAAAAGTTAAAGTAGAAATTTTTTCATATTATTTTCTACCTTTAAAATAACTCACATAAAGCTTGGCTTTGAATTTTAATTTGCAGTATCGCTTCAATAATTATCGCCTAAGGTTACATGGTCGGGTGTTCTCTACAATATATACTATATGCATTTTCACATCTAAGTCTATTGCAAAGTTAAAAGGATCTCCAATTATTGAGCAGTGGAACCGTAAGCGAATTTCGAGGAATCTTATTATGATTGAAGTCGAAATGGAGGAAAAAGACACACCGCTTGCATAATATAATATTAAAACAATTTCGAAGACGCTACTTGTAGAGGATTTTCTCGGAATACCTATAGTTTGGTGTTATCGGATAAAAACTTAGTACACATAAATTCTTTGTATTAGTCTGAAAATAACCTTATTCCTCCACATATCCGGAAAGTTTTAGAATATTTATGTATTGCTCACATTTTATAACAAAAACCTTCTACAAAGCTGTGACTCATTAAGGATATTACAAATACGCAATACAATAGAGTTATTCAGACCGAACTTTTTAATCTGTTAAATCGTTAGTTGATACTTCGTTAAAACACTTCACTCTGAACTGTGGTAGTGTGGTAAAGTTCGTTCCAATACAACTGATCCAATTTTAATACTTTCTTTTAAACATTTTTTCAAAAATTATTTTGTACTTTTTAGACAAGAACGCAAAACAAACTGCGGATTTGATGTTATCAAGTAACGAAAAAATTATCAAGCTTGCCAGTGGTACTTCGTTACTCGGTAAAAAGGTGATTTGTGAATTTAAAAAAAAACGAAATGCATGTAAAAAACTACCGATGAATGGCTAATGAATTAATAAAGCTGGTCTGAATACCGATAATACCTTTACCCGTAACTTAGGTAAGGTTAGCTGATACGGCTATACCCTCAGCATGGCGGGAGATCATACTGAGACTGTTATGTATAGTCCTTTCTAAAGCAATCTGCAAAAAGGCCTTGAATATATCACAAATCTGCTGAGGTGCTTTATTTATATTTCTGTTACATTACCAGGAACTCTAAAATTAGTAAGCGATCCGAGATGTTTTTGTCGTTATTTAGCAAAGGCGGAACATTTCAGTAGAAAGTGTTGATATGATTTTATCACAGTTGCTTTCATACATCTTATGCAGCTGGTATCCGGTAAGATGTTCAATCTTACTGCATGAATCCTGACTGGCCTGTGTCTAGTGTCTAGTTAGAACCCCTACAACCAATGAAATATGGACGTTGCTATGAGCGAAAAGATCCCTACAGATCTTACAATACGTCATAGGTCTTAAGGGCCTTGCACAAGAGTTATTGTTAACGTTGGCTGTTTTGGTCTGAGAATCCACTAGTCAACCACATGAATACATCAGAGCCCCTACCTACATCCGTTTACTAGTCTTAAGCACAGTCTTCTAAGTTACCTGATATGATTTTTTAACCCTAAACATGGTATCTAGTTTGCCACGATGTTTGTAACACTCAGAAGGAAACGTCGGATATCCTATAAAGTATATATAAATGATCAGCGGTAAAAGCTTAGTCGATGCATTCATGTACAACTGTCGATTCGTATGTATATTCGCGAACTAGTACCGTAGTTTTTTAAATATAGATCTGAAATTCGGCACTCGTCCTTTTTTGCCAAAGAAAGTGCTCATTTGTTGGAACTGGCAACTTCGGACAATACAAACTCACCAATCAAAATCAAGTTCTGTCATGGAAAACTTTTGTAGTTGTGAATGGTATTGCCGCCGAAGTTCACGATTTGTTTTTAGTTTGACGTTCCGTTAGAAAATTTTTCAAATTTTTATCTAACGTTTATTCCTGGAGGATGGAGCCATGTGCACAAGTTCGCGCAAGTGAGAAAAGTTCTCTGAGCGTCATTCAATTGGGAGTGACCAGAAGCAATTCTTTTACACATAACTCAAGCAGCTCACGACTACCGATCTTAAACCAAGTATTTTCTGGGTAGCCAAAAAACATCCCTTTTAAGATGAGGTAAACTGAAAAAGGTTGTGAGGTGGGTTTGAGCCGCCACGTAAAAAACACTGCCAATGAAAAAGGGAAAACAGTCTCTGATGAAAGCAAATACCAAACTCTATAATTCACTCATTATTCCCGTCCTGTTATATGGTGCAGAGGCACGGACGATGGCAACATCTGATGAGTCGACGTTACGAGTTTTCGAGACAAAGGTTCTGCGGAAGATTTGTGGTCCTTTGTGCATTGGCCACGTCGAATATCGCATTCGATGGAACGATGAGTTATACGAGTTATACGACGACATTGACGTAGTTCAGCGAATTAAGAAACAGCGGCTACGCTGGCCAGGCCGTTCGAATGGGTGAAAACACTCCAGCTCTTAGAGTATTCGACGCAGTATTTGACGCAGTATCTGACAAAGACCAGGTGGAGAAGGACCGACCTGGCTTTACTTGGAGTCTCAAATTTGCACCAAACAGCGGAAACGAAGAACGACTGGCGCTCTGTTGTTAACTCGGCTAAAACCGCATAACCGCTGTCTACGCCTACAATAAAGAAGAATTTTGTTTTTTAATTATCAAAAAATAATCACGACCAAATTTAATAAGTTTGTAAGCATCTTTAACGCAAATTTTTAGCGACAGTTTAGAAGAATTGGTGTTAAGGTCCTTGCACACTATCCGAAATATTCAATACTCTTTATATTTTTGAATCACGATAATGCCTACTATACCGGCTGAACAGTTTGGTGGTAATACCCATTTCCTTCAGAAAATCAGTGTTTATAGTTTGCCTCCTCATTATACTCACATACAGGTATGTATACTTCTGTACATATGTATGTAGTACATATTTGTTTGCTTTTACACCTAAGCACCAAATGAAGAAAGAAAAAATTGTAACTAATTAACTTCATTCTTTTAAATTTGCATCCGAACTAACGTTAATTATACTCGAGCTAATGTCACCAGCGCGCACGATAATCTTTACAAAATACTAGCTTGCCTAGACAAGAAAGCGCCAACTGCCTGCCACTGCATTGGTATATCCGTACTCCAGTGCTCAATAATGCGGTTGCTGAGAGTAAATGGGTTTGAGGACATACACACTCTAAACTAATAGCATCGACGACAAAGATGTACGGAAACTTTTTTTAGATCGGCAGAGTCTGGTAGATCACCACAAGTAGAGGTTCGGGATCCTTTGAGTGAATCTGCCGCTTTCATTGAACTAAGCAAGCCTGTTTTATACCTCTTTACTACAATAGCACGTACATAAGTATGTATATGCCTTTAATATGTGTGTGTTCGATTGCGAACTCATGAGCTTATAATCAAGTGAGTATACAAATATACTTATATGTATGTATGTATGGTATATTAATGTATCTGCATACTTGTAGATAGATACGTTGGTATATACTTTCGTAAATGTCCACATCAAAGATTTTGGCTGTGAAGTTGCTTTTATTAAGACCGCAATGGTGTTAATGAGATCTTTAAGTAGCCCACTATTCGGCTAAATATTCCCTTTAGCTCCTTTTCGGTATTGCGTGATTCAAAGCGCCTCATTAAGCTCGTGAATTCGAGTGAATCACGCGCAACTCTCCATGAGTAAGTGAGGACGGGCATCGCAAGGGCAAACGGTTGAACAGCAAATATGTGGCGCTTAAACTATACCCAACGAACAAAAACCAAATCGCACATTGCTAAATTTGTAGATTTTATTTCCGCAATTGGAGTTTTCGTTTCTTTTATAAACCGTGAAGAGGTTTTGAAGTTCAAACAAGAAAAAGCATTAACTTCAGCTGTACGGAAGTTATAATACCCTTAACAAGTGCATTCTTTTATAGCAAAAAAAAGTTATTTTTCTTGATTTCGATCGCTCAGCTTAAATGGCCATTATATGCTATGGTAATTCGATCGGGAAATTTTCTCCATATACTTTAGCATTGTCTTGGGCGATAAAACATGCCAAATTTGTGAAGATAATTTGACAAACAAAAAAATCCTTCCAAGGCCTTGAGTTTGATTGATCGGTTTGTATGTTATATGCTTTAATTGTCCGATATTGGCGGTTCCGACAAATCAGCAGATTCTTGGTAAGAAAAGGACGTGAATAAAGTCTTAGATCAAACTCGTTTAGTATATACAGACGGACAACGCTGAATCCACTCGGAGTCGTCAGGTTCTGAGCAAAGGGGATCTTGTATCACCACAAAGAGAGGTATAAGTAATCGTACGTTTTTTTCTTTATAACGGTTGTTTATATACCATGATAAAGACAATTAACAGTTTGTAAATGAGCACAATCGGTTCCCAGCTACGCCAACTTATCGTATAATATTTTATTTCATAATATTGAATTGCTTTCTAATAGAAAAATTTAACCTCAGACAAGATTCCATATGACAAGTCGCACACAACAGTGTTCGAAATATTTCAATCCTTCTCCTAAACACCCATGTCTAATGTAATATTTGAGTTCTCCATTTTGTATTTATACTGTTTCGTTTAATTATAATGTTCTTTTGTGGTCCACCTTACTTGTAGTCACGTAGGTTTATTAAGATGTGTCGTCGACTGGCACCTAACGGGTTTTTTCCAACCATGGAAAGATATACGATCCAACAACGAGTCGAAATTATTAAAATTTACCACCGAGATTCGATCAGTGGTCTCAACTTTAAGAGCGCTTTGTCCAATTTATAGTTGTCATAATCGTCCTGTCAAATCAACAAAACAATATTTGCCTACATCCTAACAAGATCGAATTGACACAAGAACTGAAGCCGCTTGACCATCAGAATCGTTGTGTATACGTAAATTGGGCTGAGAAAAAACTTATTGAAAACTAAGTTTGGTAAACGTGTTATCCCAGTCAATTGGCTGCCAGGGTCGTGCGATTTGACAAAGTTAGCCTATTTCCTGTTGGGCTACGTCAAGTCTATGGTCTATGCCAACAAGCCAGCATGTTGAACTTCGTACGAATATCGAACGTGAAATTGTAGTGGGTCGATTTATGCTTGAAATCCGTCGAAATTGTATTCAGCGTCTGAACTTCTGGTATCTTTAACATTAACACATGGGGAAGTCTATATGGGATTTGTTGAAATACTGACTTATTTAAAAATGTTTTGTATTAACGCTTCCACATGGGAGAGGTTCGGGAGCAATTCGCCCGAAAACTTACTATTTTAAAGTCGCATATGCGTACGAGGGCTGCTATATATAGTTGGATTTGGCTCGTCTTGGAAGACCCACACGGTCGATTGCTGTATTGTTTCGGGCTCATACGCATAGATCCATAATTCGTCACCTGTGGCGATCTTATAAACGTCTTTTGAAGCACCGCGATCGTATTTTTTCAGCATTTCTTTACACCAAACCACACGAGCCTTTTTTTGAGCGATTGTCAAATTGTGCGAGATCCAACGAGAACAAACCTTTTTTACGGCCAGGTGTTCATGCAATATCGAATGTATGCTGGTGGGAGAAATGCATAGGCATGCCTCTATCTGAAGGTATGTTACATGACGGTCTTGCATTATCAGTTCAAGTACGGCATCGATGTTTTCTGGCACAATGGCTGTTTTTGGACGACCTTCACGGAATTCGTCTTTGAGTGAGCGTCGGCCACGATTGAATTCGTTGTAACAGTTTTTCACAGTGCTATAGGATGGTGCTTCATAGAAAGATTTTAGTTCATCGATGCACTCTTGTCGTGATAATCCACGTCGAAAGTTGTGAAAAATGATCGCACGAAAATGTTCACGAGTTAATTCCTTTTTTTGGCCGAGATGAATTTTTTAATTCCCTGTAAATAAAACAATTCACAATTAAATGACAAAACGTTCTGAGTGATGTTATTCTAAAAAATGTCAAACTTTCCAATGGAAATGTCTGATTGCACCTGGCAACTACAGCTATATATATTTCTGGACTAGGCAACACTAAGCTTGGTCCAGAAATATATATAGCAACCTACATATGTATTATGTAATAAATGTAATGACATTAAAGTGTACGATGCTACGACCACAGTCTGATTTTTGACTTGGTGTGAATGTGAGTTTGTACTATTAGTAATATAATTAAATTTAATTCTTCTGGGATTTTGTTAAGACATTTTCCTAAGATACTAAAATTTTGCACACATTCTTTTCTTCCCAAAAGCTGCTCATATTTAAGGATCGGATCACTATAAGAAGTCATACAATTTTCTTCACGAAATTTGACACTGATTATTCTTCAAGGCCACGAGCAAGAACACCTTTCATCTCTAAAATATCCAACAAAATCATTCGAACGAGCTCGCGAGAGATGTCGAGCACTTTTGCAATCTCTCTAACACTTGCCCGATGATTTTCAGCACTTTTTTAATTTTTTCATCAGTTGGAGAGATCAAAGGTCGTCCATAACCAGCCATGTCTTCAACGATCTCTCGTCTTTAAAGGCTTTGTACCACTTATACGATTGTGTTTTTGATAAAATGGAATCACCGTAAGTTTTCTTCGAACATTCGCAACGATTTCGCGCACGAAATTTGGTTAGAAATACAAAGTGTGAGACAAATTCTTTGTTCGATATTTCAATCCATTTTAAAAACTGCAACAAACTACTGAGATGTACCAACCGAAGCAGCTGCTGCAAAGAAACTGATTGACAGGTTGGCATAGTAATTAAGGACAGTCTTATAAACGTTGCAACATAAATTTTTTGCGAGAGAAGTTTTAGATAATTGAAAAAAAAATTAGCAAATATTTGGCAAGAAAGCTGAGTCTTCACTAGTGTTATCATGATCTAATATTGAATTATTATTCGCTCGAACTTGCACTGAAGTTTTGGTGCGGGTATCGGTTAAACTTTCACATAGCCTTTTTACTGCAAGCATTTACATATGTTGGTATGATTATTGATAAATGTATGTTTCTAATATCATATATGTAGCATGTACTCGCTAGTCATTCCTCGTGTAAAATTAGTTTGAAGAACTTTTTCTTCTCTAATTTGTTACTCATTCACTTTTGTGCTGATATTTGCCTCAGGTCTAAAAATGATTTCTCTTGAAAATGACAGTTGACGATTTATGTTGCAACTATTGAGCGATGCGTGGATGCAGTCTGACGATCGAACTTGGCGTGGGATTGGCCCTGTACTGCTACGAAATGCTGCTTTTGTTGACAGCTTTGCAACTTTCATACAAACCCTACGCCTTGCACAAATGCTCACATACATACCATATGTACAAACGTTCACACTTAAATATATTGACAATGTAGGCCACGTAATGACAGCAGGAGTCGCGACACGTGAGACCTTGCACGCAGCACAGCATTTCTGGTGCGCATGGCAACATTCGTTTGTAGGTCCACATGTCTGTCTGTCTATCTGACGGGATCTTTGCGATCCGTCTAAGTGATTTTCAGTGAAGGATGGTGCTCAAACTGAGTTTGAAGTGCAGAATGAGACGACCAATGCGTCGATGATGATTTTGGTGGGCAAACGAATAATTCGCTCAATGACTGCTTCGGCTGAGCTGTGATTGACTTTTGGTAACACATTCGGCCACTTGTTAACCCCTATGCCATTATGCCGGTCCAAAAAGCGCAACCCATTCACAAGCGCATTTCGCTGTTTATGCTTTTAATGCAGCAGTCAGCAAAAACAATGCTGCTTGTTTTGCTTTTATCTTTGACTTTTGTCTTTCTGAGCGCAACTGACTTTTTTGTTAGTATTTAGCCCGTTTAAGCTGTCAGTCAAATGGGTATAATAAATCGTCTGGGGAGTTTGTTGCGACTTTTGCCTGCACAATCGCATACGCATTGTTTGAGCTGAACCTATTGAAACCCTTAAGGAGTCCACCATACCGTTATCTTCGTTAATTTCATCAAAGGAAAACAATAAGCACAAAGCAGCAAAGCGGCAAAAGAAGGGCGAGAGTGTCGGCCACTCTGCTGTCTTCCAGTCTACGGAGAGTTGATTTAAACTTGAGTCAATAGGAGTATTGATTGTTAGTGAGATTTAAATTGTACTGTAGTAAATACATATGTACACATACCCAGTATAGTTCGTTAAATGGCAACGACTGAAATCGCTCCGTATTATTCCATTTAGCCATTTGAAGTTCGTTTCATTCCTTACTAGCGCTGGCCTAATGCCGCCAAACGCGTAGCAGTGTAAGTCACATTAACCACTAAATATGTTTCTTTCTATGTACAGACTATGTATTATAGGGCGATGTACGTGTTTCACCCTGCTTCCGGTATAAGCGTGTATTGAGCAAATTTTCTGTATACCGAGAAGTTATGTCAATCAATATCAGGCCGTACGATTTCTGAATATTAAGTAGCTTTGATTCTAAACTCGATACTTGTTCACTTACTTCACTATTCTCTGTTCCTGCGCATTTAGTAAGACAAAAAGGCAATAGTGACACATATATGTAGTTATGTATGGTCGGACCATATAAATGTCGAAATAAAAGTAAACTTATTTTAAATATCGAACAGTATTTATACACAGCTGGCATATAAACATATGCTCATGAATGTGATTAATTTTGCGCAGTTATCTAAATTAGTACGACTAAATAATTAAAGGCGTTCACCAACCTCGAACTTTACAAACAATGATACCAAAGGGTGATCTATTTCGAGGTTTTTTAAAGAAAAAACAAAGAAGTTTCAAATTTAGTGGGGGATGTTTATTATGATTCAAAAGAACATTCCTTGACATTTTAATTTTGAAGATTATCTCTTTCAAGCCTCAACTACGTCTCAGATGGGTCTATTCGTTGAGTCCAAATTTCGATGACTCGTTTGAGCATTTCAACTGGTAACTGGTGAATCAAACACGTGATGTGCGGGATTATTCGCATAGGCTTTATACTTTCCATATCCCCACGGGGAAAAGTGTAACGGTGTGATATCCTACGATCTGGGTGGTCAATCTCTCAATAAATTCAGTGATTGATACAATGTGTGAGAAGGGGTGCCGTCTTTTTGAAAACATATATCGCCGAGATGACCAGCTTCAATTTCAAACATCAAATTGTCGGTTATCATAGCGCAATAACGTTCGTTATTGACGGCCTCACTTTTGAAGAAATATGGACCGATGACTCAACGGCACACAAACCAACGGCTACGACATTTAAGGACTATGTAACTACGACCATTTTAAAAGTGGATGATTATGAATGCTTTTTCTTGACATTCTGATGATTATTATTGTTTATGTACTAAGCTCCACTAAATTTCATAAGAATAATTATGAAGTAAATTAGGTCTGACTCTATAAGCAATGTCTTAGGATAAGGTAAATTAGAAGTTTAATAATAACTATAGTATGTACTAAGAAGTTGAAATGCGTAGAAATAAAAAGCATTTGATCAAGTACATACTTGCTGTATTGAGTGGTTTCTTAAAACATTTTTGTTTTTAGAAAATAAACGTTTCTTATCTTCATTATTGAAAACACATGTGGCTATTCTGAATTGGAGAACGAAAACGCGCTTATCCCGCACATCATGGGGACGAGTTTTAGGTCACTACTAATAGTGCAGACACGTTGTCAGAATCGTGTTTCGAAAGCTTTAACTCCACGATAGGCAAACAAGGCATTTTCGATTCGACGGATAGCCAATACAGCCTCCATGACGTAACATCTCCAGATTAGGCTGATCGACTTCACCGCTGCCCGAAGTATGATGTTTTGTAGTACTAGACTCCAGCGAAAAAATGGATCGAAATGCGCAAAATTAGATATGTAAAACATATGGTGATGAGGATGATATATGTCCAGTGTTTTGAAAAGATACGCAATAGCCTCTGTACAGCAATTCACAATAATGGAACTGTGGGAGCATTTCAAGCTCCTTACATGCAACTGCAATTGAAAATATTTGTTTTCGGAAAGGTCAAAAGAGTATCTGGCATGATAGGGATTATCATACCAAACCTGGAAAATCTATGGACTTTAGACCTGGATATATAGCATGCATAAAATCTTGGAAAAGGATGCGTGAAAAGAGAATCGACACACTACCTCTTCGTCGAATTTAAAACTACCTTTAACAGCTGAAAAAAAAATGTAACTATGCCACTTTAATCCTATTAGGCATCGCTGCAAATCTGATATAGCTGACTTTAACCAACACTAAAAGTTCCTTTAGGATCGAGAAGGACCTCTCCGAGCTATTCAGTACCAAACGAGGTTTCAGACAACACTACTTATTGTATCTTCAATGCATTACTGGCGAAAATAGTACCAGCTACAGACCTAAATAGAGGAGGAACAATATTCTCTAAGAATTTACATTAATATCATTAACCTATATAACTACTCCGTTAGTTCTTCTTTTTCCCCTGGATAAAAAAGCGAAACATATGGGTTTGGCTCTGGTAGTGAATAATAAGACGAAATCTTCCCTGTGATCAAACAAACGGTAATAGCATTTGCGACTTTGCTCCCACGCCACTGTTGACAGTCATAGCCTTGAAGACTTAGATAATTTCGTCTATCTTGAAACCAGCATTAACACCAATATCAGCATTCCAATTCAACGCTGAAACACTCTTATCAATAGATGCCAATTCGAAGTTGTAAATATAAGAAAAGACCAGTATCAACACCACCAACAATGTTAGCCTGGAAATCCAACGCTGAATAACTCTTGCCAACAGGTGCTACTTCGGACTGTGTAGGCAATTGAGAAGTAAAGTCCTCTCTCGACGAACAAAAATCAAGCTCTATAAGTCACTCATTATTCCCGTCCTGCTATATGGTACAGAGGCATGGACGATGACAACATCTGATGAGTCGACGTTATGAGTTTTCGGGAGAAAGGTCAGCGAAAGATTAATCGTCCTTTGAGCGTTTGGCACGGAAAGCATCGTATTCGATGGAACTATGAGCTATATGAGATATACGACGCCGTTTACATAGTTCAGCGAATTAAAAGACAGCGGCTACGCTGACTAGGTCATTTCGTATGTATGGACGAAAACACTCCAGTTCCGAATGTATTCGACGCAGTACCCGCCGAGGGAAGCAGAGGAAGAAGAAGACCTCCACTCCGTTGGAAAGACCAGGTGCAGAAAGACCTGGCTTCGATTGGAATCTCCAATTGGCACCACGTAGCGAAAAAACGAAACGAGCGGTGCCTACACCAGTAAAGAAGAAGAAAAAATGTTGGAAAAATAAAGTTCTCTCTTCTCTCTTTAGAAAACCCCACAAGTTTGTCATCATTTCCGCCTACTTTGTGATGCGGAGACGTGGACAATAACCTTTGCGCATTGGCAACAGTGGATACCGAATTCGGTGAAAAGATGGGCTGTACGAGATATACTGCCATATTGTAATTGTTCAACGAATCAAGAGACAACGGGTACGCTGGCTAGGTTATGCTGTTCAGATGGATGCGAAAACTCCGGCTTCTAAAGTTTGCGATGCAGTAGAATACTGAAGGTCTCCTGTCCATTCGAGAGATCAGGTGGAGACAGTCCTGGCTGCAGTTGGTATTTCCAATACAAAAAGAACAGACTGGCGCTCTGTTGCCAACTCGGCTATAAAGACGTGAACGCCATATATGTCAATAAAAAAGGAGTAAGTGAAGAAGTCTATGTTTATAGAATGATTATGTGTTGCGTTCAATTATGTTCGTATGTAAGTACATATTTGTATAATATCTTCCTGGTTGCCCACCCACACAGCTGAAGGTTTACAACCCTTTGAATGAACCTACTTCGCCAAGTGGCTGACGTTGCAACTTATGCAACTGCATTCAGCAGCTCCTTCATCGCCAGTACTAATGTGGTACACACAAATCTGTTTGTTTGTAGGTGTGTTTATTAATTTTACATCATTACCGATTTTGCTGTCATTGTGCTTGTTTTCATTTGATCGGTGTTTTATTTACACGCGACACTCGAGAGCAACCGAAAAATGCCAACACCAACACCAACACCAACGAACGGGTATGCACTGTTTCAGCACCAAAACAAAATAAACAGTTCTAACCCCGCCAGCGACTGTGCGTTGAAGCAAAATGTCAAAAGTGGCAGCGTCTGTGGCGATTGCATGAGTGCAAGTGGCAGCGGCTCGAACGACCACTTGATTTGGCCCGCCCGCCGGTGTGTGCCACTTAAGGCGCCGTTCTGTTGCATTGATCACGATGGTTGCTGCTGCTGCTGTTACTGCTGTGGAGACTGCCAGAACAGCAAACGCAGCTCTCTTGAAGGCACTTATTGCCGCCGACGACTACCGCTTGATGACTCAATGTTTGCGGCATGTAACTTCATATTTTCATAGTGACTAATGCCTTTCGGTCCAACACTTTGTGGCACTTACTCGCTCAACATTTGTTTACAAATTCAACAATGCGCCGAAGTTGCCGGGCTCGTTCTGCTGCTTGGCCACAACGGAAAGATTTTTGCTAGAGTCTTTCATAAAGCTTCATTATCGGAATCTCTTTAATTTCACTTAATAAACCCGATCAGCTGTTTACCGCCTTGCAGGCAGTGATTGACCATGCTCGGCTGCCTACTTCGTCGCGTTGAAGTATTGCAGATGACCGAGGTAATTTTACCACTGCAATGACTTGCAACTTTCAAGGAGGAGCTATAAACAATCTGAATACTACAGCGCCAACATGAATGAGTGGCGATCGGATTGAAGGAAGGTAAGGCATTCATTGAAAAATTGCTCCCCAGTGCATACACGTGCATACATTTAATCTTCTCCTGCTAAGTAAGTAGGTGTGTATTGTTGAAAACCGACCAAACAGCTTGGCAACCGTTAAATTTGTGGGCGCCATCAAGTCAGAGAATAACAACAAGTCTTAGCCGATGCTACACGCACCACCGAATGCATCACTTCACTTTGACGCTTTACAATGCTCGCGACTGCAATTAGGTACGTGCTGGCATTAATCCGCTACCGAAATTGGCAACAGTGGCAACAGTTGAACGCTATGTTGTTTTTTCTCATCACTGTGTCGTTGTTGGTGTGCTAATTGACAACGAGGACAAATTTACTTTAATATGTTGCCTCGTTGGTTGCAACTTAATCCAGACGCCTAAACTCACAGACATGCAACACAAATTCCAATTGCAAAGTGAAATCGTTGCCTACAAGCGTCAGGCATCTTTGGCTGTGTCTACGGTTTCGAGCATCGCTTCATTATCAGTTCCGATGCCTCCACCTGCCTTCGTGAATTTGATGTGACAACATGCTCGCTCGGCATTACACCACATCCGGCGCTCAGCGTTCTTCTCCCGTTTTTGCTTGAGCGCTGATGTCTTGTCGCCTTGTCTGTTGGTCATCTGGTCGCCGTGTTGCATGTCGCCAACGTGTACGTGGCTATGCCGAGTATTCCTTATAAAATAATTAATGAATGTCACAGCAAATTTTTTGAATTGCTGCATGAGGTACGCAGGCAACACGCGCAACATCGCGTTCAACCTGGCAATACTTGTGGTCCAAACCGTCTTTATCTATTAAAATCGTCAGCTTAATACTTATATGAACATATTTTATAGCTGTCAAAAGAATTTTTAGTCAAAAAACGGATAAAATATTAAATATTTTCAGAACGGGAAGTGCGCTTAAGGTGCCGTGAACAATATTGTAGAAGTGCTACTTGAAATTACTTAATTCCAAGCGAGTTACTCAGGTACTTTTACAATGCGTTCCAAACATTTGTAGACAGTTGCCGAGCACAGTAATTGTTTATTAATTTACAAAAATTAAAAATAATATGTATGTGGAAATAAAATTTTGTATTAAAATTTAAGGGGCTAGGGGTAGTCAGAATCTTCAAAAAAATAATTTTATTTTGCATTTTCGTTAAGTGTAATATCTTAGAAATATTCTCGTTGATCCGATAATTAGTTTTTGAGTTATACGACAAATAACAAAGAGAGCTCGGACACTTCAAAGCGCTAGTGTGAAACTTTAAACGCGCTTTTCTCAAAACTATGTTTTTTGAACTGGTGACAACTGTAACTCGAAAACCGCTCAGTAGATTTTAATAAAATTTATACGGCTTTAAGAAAACATAATAAATTCGGGCCTGATCCAAGAAAAAAATTTCGATTTTTTAAGACTAATTAACTGTTGATTTTTTCCCAAAAATTTAGACAAAAATTTCCTGACGCCGCCATTTTGTTAATTTTAGAAAAAACAGAAAATCCTTCTATGAGGCCCGGGATTATCTATTTATAAAACTAATTGTTTTGTCCGATGAATTAGATGAATCTCTAAGGATTTATGGTTGTCACCGCATGTACCTTTTTTTGGAACTGGGTCAACATAAACAACTATAACTTTGGAAATTAAATTTTTTTTTAATAAAATTTTCGTGACTTCAAGTCAACACATTCTATAATAATACCAATATTACTACTTTTGTAAAATAACATGATTTAATAGCAAAAAAAAAATACTGAAAATTCTCATTTTTTCGTGCCTCTGACATCAAAGCAAAGACACCTCAGCGCATTTATTATAAACAAGAGTTGGATGTATAAGTAAAGGCTAGCTCAAAAATGGTTAGAAATATTACTAAAATGAAGTAATTCCCTTTCATAAAGAATGACGAACCCGATATGTGCTGGTTCGATATACCAGGGATATGCCTTGGAAAAAATGTTTGGAAAGAATAAGCTTGCAATCGTTTACTAATGAAAGTAAGCGCACAAAAAAGGAGAACCAGCATAAGATTCATTGTATTTTTATCGAAAATATAAAATAAAGTTAAATACAAACTCTTCGGTGAATATAAACTTTGTATCTTCTTTTCAGTTCTTTGACTGGATTACTACAGGTAGTTGAGCGTGAAACAGTACGAAGAGCTGGCAAGCTGATCGACAGAGATAATGTTCGAAAGTTCTGCGAAAAGACGCAGCGACTAAAAGAAGTATTCAGCACCGGAGCGTACTCTTGTAGAACCCCCCGAGGTGATGATGCCCCGAGCATACTAATATTATGGAAGGGTCACATCTTCAGTCTGCTGAATGGCAAAGAAAGCATAAAACCAGGTGATGGCGAACCCGATTGATTATTCCCATCCTGCTATATGGTGCAGAGGCATGGAAGATAATAAAACCTGATGAGTCGACGTTACGAGTTTTCGAGAGAAAAGTTTTAGGGAAGGTTTATGGTCCTTTGCGCATTGGTAACGGCGAATATCACATTGGAAGGAACGATGAGCTGTATGAGATATACGGCGAGATAGACATAGTTCAGCGAATGTCGTCCGAATGGATGAAAGCCATCCAGGTGTGAAGGGGAGCAGAGGAAGACCTCCAATCCGTTAGAAGACCAGGTGGAGAAGGAGATGGCTACGCTCCAATTGGCGCCAAACAACGAAAAGGAAGAACGACTGTTGTGCTGCTGTAAACTCGGCTATAACCGCGTTTGCAGTGTCTACGCCAATAAAGAAGAAACAGTTTTACATTTTATACCAGTTTAAGCATTGTGAATGAGTTCCTCAAATGTCAGTGCAAAGTGATTTTTAACTTTGAAAGCGTGTATTGATAATAAAAAGGCTGCAACGCCAATATTTTAAGACTGCGGACACAGATGAAAAATTTTGTTGTCCTAACTTGCAGTTTATAGGTTTGGAAGCTATAGAGACCGAATCGCTTTTCCTGCACTTTTGTTTATGGCAATTGGCTACTACGTAATCGACATTCACTTTCGTTTTGAAGTCCATGATTGCAATTGCGCTCGATTTTAAAAGAATATTTTCATGAAGTTTGGAAAATTTTATCTCCATCATCTAGTTTTTTCTTAGTCTAATATCCAAGTATGGAAAATATATTAGAATTATCCTAGAAATTTTTGAATAAAGATAAAAATTAGCTCATGGAAAATATTTTTGTGACCCACTAGAATGAAGCGTTCAGGACTTTGAGAATATAATGTGAAACATAATGCAGAAAGGTATCCGATAATGAGCAGCAGTAGTTTTCGTGTGTAAACACAGACTAACTTTATCAATTATTCGCAACAGAAAGAATATGCGTGCTTAGAATATATGTAAACATATATATATGTGTATATTTTGAATGTAATCTTATATGAACATATGGTATGTTTGTATTTGGTAGATATCGACGCAAATATGTGTGCCACGACCAGTTGCATGTGTTTGCGCATTTGCAGTTGTCAAAACGGGGCTATGTATACTCACGCGCTCCCGGGCTGTGGACAACATACGCTTAGGCACGCTACGCAACCCGACGAAGAAGTTTTAAATCAGTCATCGAAGCTATAGCGATTGGTTGCATGGCTAAGAGCCTAGGATGATGGCTACTGGTGAATATCGTCCTTCAGCATAGCTGGCATATTTGGCGTCATTATTAAGTGAAACTGATGGATGACGATGCGACGAATGTTGGCAACAGCCAGCGACGTGTCTTCCACTCCCCAGCTGCCAATGGCAAATCGAATGCACGAGGCAATGACGCAGGCAATAGCAAGTCATTGTAACAATACCTCTTGCTGTCCACGCCCGAACATATTATTTGCACACATGTATGTATGTACACAGCATAAGCAAACATATAAAGGCGTAAGGTTTCCTTTTTCTCGGATAGTGCTGGGAAAAAATAATTTCGAAGCCATCTTTGGTATGCAGCAAATGGCAGTGGGTAAGATCGTGAAAGAATTTGCGTGTCGTATGGACATTGTGACACATTAGTGGCAGCTAGGGCTTTTTGGCTTTTGACTGACACTTGCGGGTCTTCACCGTCGCGTGGATAAAAAACAACTATTAGAATGCACTTGCAATATGTGATTGTGAGAGTGTGTCTGTCTGCCTCTGTAACTCACTGGTTGTCGCAGTTATTGCGAAGGTATAGCCATCAAATGGCTACGCACTTTATGCATCCAATCTACTATTAAAGGCAAGTGAGACTGCGACACGATAATGTCAGCCAACTATGGGTTGTGAAACACGCATTGTTTATGCGTTTATCAAATATGTTAGACATTCTGTTTGAGCGCTAGCCATGATGTCAAGCTTCCTTTTCGTAAGATCAGCTTGAGCATCAGGCCTTGCATTGTGACGTAGAGTGTTGTCCTATGTGACTCGTTTACAACAATGTAGCTGGGTTAAGTGATACAATGCTGCCTGCCAGAACCAGCCAAAGTCAGCGATCTTGATTGCAACCAAGTTCACTTTTAATGTGAATGCAAAGGTCGCAATTGATTATTAATTAGATTCTCAGCCTACGTAGGTCAATTTTTAATATATTTTGGCAATTGGAAGTTTTCTTGGTGTCGCCTAAGTTTGTTATTATCTTCTTCAAGTTTTGTATTATGTCTATGCAAATTTCTCACGGATTAGATATACTGAATCCTGCCATAAGTTATAAAAATTAAACAAGAACATATTTTTTTTATAAAAATTACTACATTTCATTATACATACATTAAAGGAGTGATGTATAAAGTTTTATTCGAAATGGTTACCCTTACATACAAACCTTAAAGCTGCTCCAACCAAAAATTTTTGGAGACTCTCCAAAGTTCTGTGGAATACTACATCATAATACATAAATAGTATCGCATAAATTTCATTGAGAAAACTCTCAGATTAACCGTAAAGACAATCGGAAATTCGATAATCTTTATATGAGGTAAGAATATCGAAGCTGAAGACAGTCTACAACTTTATTTCATACAGATTGACCGAAATTTTCGGCGCTATACTCGGTGTCTCGGTGCCCGATTAGTAATTATCCGATTGTGGCCACTGTTAGACTTGAGAAAATAAATTGGAAGAATCACATGGAATGTAAGGTTGCGTTATATGGGTACGGAAATCCACCTACCGGAAGTCAATGGAAAGGGTTCAGAGGCTCGCTGTGCTGTGCATAATGGGACCTTTTAGAATAACTCCAACAGCGGGGCTTGAAATGGTACTAAATCTGCCACCTATATACCTATTCGCTGAAAACTGCGCAGCAAAATCGATGTAACGACTACTGGCTGAAGAAGAATTTACGTAAAGAACCTTCGGGCGTAGCTCAGTGGGTAATGGCGGGTTGGCAAACACCGACTACACGATCCCACTTTTCATCTGGGAAAGAAGGTTCAAAGTGAACATAGAAAAAAAATTATTGGTGTAGAGCTATGTAAGCTCCGGGCAACACTCTAAACATTTATGTAGATGGTACGGGAAATACTGCCCAAAGTTAGGCATAAGGCAGCATTTAAAGTTGCCGGACCACGGCTGTGTATTTAAGCTGAGGTCTTTGCTATTGCGAAAGCCGCGGAGCTGGCCTCTAATGCACCTGCAGGCAATTTCAGAGTCAAAACCTACGTGGACAGCCAAGCAGCAACCAGGCATTAACCTCCTATCGCATATAGTGGACGAGATTGCCAAGAATGATGTACGGCTAACATCCAAAAATGTGATCAACATTGGGAAACACATGCTTTGTCTATACGACGACCTGGACGGAAGCAAGGTAAGGAAAATCAAAACCCAATGGAACGAGGTGCCTGGGTGCAAAACTGCGAAGTCCATGTCCAAAACGGTTGATCGGAAGTACACAAAATTCCTATTGGCACTTGATAGAAGAGACTGTAGGAACATAATGGCAATACTAAGTGGTCACTGTCTGGTGGCGGCACATGCCCGCAGGATGCGGCTGACAGATCGAGAAGATGTCTAAAGCAAGACACCAGGGAAACAATGGAGCATCTCTTCTGCATTTTTACGGATAAGGTTAAGGATCTAGTAACTGAACTCCATCTGATATTGCAAAGGTCCAAACTTGTCTATGCATGGCATACTGGCTTATCAGACTAACCTAACCTATGTTATATGGGAACTAAGCTGTGATCCGAATCAGAATCTGCTCTCCACTTCAATTACTAAAATAAAAACATTGTTTATCGTAGTGGGGTGCTAACCGTAGTTATGTTATATAAAGCCCATCTTCAATACCACCTCTCTTGACTGCCAACAAGCACCTCTACCAAGTATATGGTATATTAATTTTTGCTCAAGTTATCGCTTGTTCGAACGGACGAACAAATAGTAACAGAATTTATGGCAATTTTAAGCATATGACCTCAATACCTTCCAAATTAAAAAACAAATTGAGTCACAACATAAACGACTTCGGATTAGACATGCATTTTGAAAAAATTAATTTACGTTGCAACCCGTTCGTATAGAAAAAAGGTGGGAAAAGGCGATTTAGTTAGAATTTGAACTAGAAATTAGAGTTTAAAATACATATGAATAAAATTGATAATGGATTGGTCTACAGAGGTGTAAGTTTTGTTTAAATTTAACGTGCAATCACCATACATAATTTTTTTTTTCTCAATGACTTTAACCACGTTTACTTAATGAAAAATATAGTCAAAAATTATGATCATAAGATTTCTTTCATATAAAACGCTTTTTATCGTTCTGCTAGCAAAGAGCTATAGTATATTGTCACAAATGATACTTGCTTATAATAAAATTAATGTAGCTCACCTCAAGGAGCTCTCCAATTCCCCCATCATGTATCAATCACCGCAATTTGCTCCAGCTACACATTTCGACGCCCTCATCATTGTAGTTGAACTTTTTAACCACTTGTTGGCTACCATTGTGCCCTCGCATAGCTAGTGTGGGCATTAACTAACATTTAACAGCTTGTAGTTATCAGCAAATAAACAATTCATCTGCGGCGGAGTTGTAGCCACTTCGCCATTGGCTTTATCAGCAACACTCGCCACAATCAATTTGCAATATGTGAGCTTTAACCTCTGTGTCTCCACCAAGTGCTGCGACGATGTCAATGGAAATATCACTTGGACTAATGTCCACCCAAAGGAATTGACAAACCATTACCAAAGGCGGTCATTTTTTCGCCATATCAAGTAATGCTCTCTAGGAGCTTGCAGCAGTGAAGAAATCCCTCCCCACTTTCTCTTTGTAATGGACATATATGGTATAAGTACGTATGCATGTATTTGTATAAGGGATATGTGCTGGTCAGTAAGTAGCTTAGTAGCATATTGAATTTTCTTTCATCGATAATACGTACAAATAACCATCCCTGCAAGAAAAAATCTAGTGTCCATCAGATTTATCAAGAAAATGTTAAATTTTTTTTCAACGCAGGGTTGCAAATAATGTTTCAAAAATAATTGAATTAACATTTGACATCCCAAATACCGAATTAAAAAAAAAAATGTAATCTCAAATACGCGATAAAAAATAATAAACAATTAATCTAAAGAACTTAAAAGGTAAAATGGGTTTCCTCGGGTAAAAAAAAGTTTTTGTCAACAATTTTTTCTCATATGAAAAATTAAGTATTTTATTAGATTTTTTTGTTACAACCATACACTATTAACAAAGAAATTCTGAAAATTAAAAAAAAAATGTTTTAAACTCGGCCATTGCGACGCCCGCGTTGTCAGCATGATTCTTACAGGATCATCTAAAGTAAAAAATACGTGTTTTCGAGCGCACAAGTTTTCAAGATTGTATCTCCGAAACTATATCTCGGATTAACTTGAAAATATTATTACAGTAGACTATAAAAAAAAGATTTACTGAAACCCATTAATCCATGTAACCCTGAAACTAAGAATTGAAAAAAAAAACAAATGTTTTGAAATTAAATTTTTTCGTGTTCTACATTTTAAACAAGAGCTCGCCCAGAGCAATACTCTAAGGATTGAGAAACAGTTCGCAAAAATTTATGAGCGTTAAATTTTCCTACAGGGATGTCCCTATAAACCACCTAAAGTCCGGTGGTGGGTGTGCGAATGGCATTCTATAAGAATGTCATCAAAAGTCAAGGAATACTTGTAAGATAAGGTTGGCTGTTTTTCGTCTCATCACTTTTTTATTATGTGCTGTACATAAGCTTATTCTACTAAATGCGTACTTTTTCTTTATTTTTACAACGTGAGTTTAACTGAACCGGAATCGGGCAGAGAGTCAACAATGCCAAGTCATCACTTTTTTAACTTTCGGACAGTCCAGGCGTGTGCCCATATTGCTGCTTTCTTGTATGTGTGTGTGTGCTACTCCCCCCACATATTTAATACCTTTTGCATTGGTTGCCACTTTTTATTGTTATTGCTACTGTTATACCTTGTTCTTGTAGTTTGTTGTAATGATTCGTCAATGTGTACATTTTATTTAATGGCTCATCCCAGCAAACACTACAACTTTGTCCACGTGAAGACATTTCACTGCGGTCGGTTTACCTGATGGCCTAGTTGTTGCACGAATCAACAACTATTAAGTCGGCTTTTTCGTGAATATTTTGCTTGTGATTGTAGATTACCAACAACATTCTTTCGATTATCACTTCCCAACTACTTAGTATTTGTCTACTGCTACTGAAATCAGCTTAGGCGGATAAGAGGGTATAATTCTACAACAGACAATTTACTGGTCACTTTTTGGACAGTACTCTAGTTTATTTAGGCGCTGAACTGGGTGTTTCTTTTTATGTTTACATTTCGAATAAACAAGACGCTTCTTGAATGTGACGAAAATGGATTTAACGTTTAAGCTCATTAAGGTAGTTGACATAATGCCACAAAGGTTTATAATTTACTTCTTTCTCATATAACAAATAAAGTTGGATCTCCGTTGTCATCTCGCATACTAGCATTGGACCTATGATCTGACAAGCGCTCAGCAGGCGCTGGTCGACGAACCGCCGCTGGGCATCAAGATCCTTATTCGATGTTACCTTGCATACCTAGGGATCTGAACGGCGCTTAGCAGGTCGACGATCTGCTCTTTTGATACTTCAAGACCCTTCTAAATCAGATTTCATCTTGCCGTCATCGTAGTAGCCCAATGTCCAGCCCATTTTATATTCATGTGGAAAGGCTAAAAATCTTGTGTTGAAAACATCTGCTCACTACCTTCTCCAGTATTCAACTTTTGCAAGACAGAGGTTGAAACATATCAGCAGTCTTGCCTTCGGCGAACCAAAAGACAAATCGGAATCTAGCAAGCTTGTTATCTGCTCAAAGGACTTCGTCGATTCATAAGGCTGTTTATGATAATTTTTTTAGGAGTTTTAAGTACCACAATGGGTCTGTGGTAAAGTTGTACTCGTGTGAAGCCTGTTAGGAAACATAGAAAGAAAAGCCCAAACTGACAGCCTACTGAAGCTGACAAAATTCTTAGCCACAATCAGCAACATAATGGAAAATGCTCTAAGGATCATACGCCCATGGGCTGGTAAGGCGGATATCATGCTATTTATATAATTGTACAAAATGCCATCATGGAAAATAGCGAATGTTAAGAGAATGTCTTTAGAACCAGAAAGGCAGAAGATATGGTGGCTGCCGGAGAACGGCTGCATATATACTGAGTTCCAGGCCACAAGAGCATTTTGGGAAATGAAATAGCTGAAGAGATTGCAAAACTGAAATCCGTCTGGCCTAAAAAGAACTGCAGGATGGTTGTTGGCCTAAGAAACAGACCACAACCTATCTGCATCACATGAGAGTCCGATGGATACAGAAATGCAGGGAAGTAGGCAGGTACAGGCAGCAGGTTGGAACACCCTGTATGCTTCTGTGCAGCATTATCGAGAAATCGTATTCGATATCTTGCTCTAGCAGCTTCGCAGATCAAGAGACTTGTTTAAATAACAAAATTAGATATTAAGTTGTTCTTAAAGCTCGCAATAATCCTTAATGTCCTGTAAGACGAGCATTTCATCTGAAATTGAACTGAACCTCCATCTGTCTTTGGAATAAGTCGGTCTATGTACGGCGTGAGAGACCTACATTATGGCGGCATAATTCTTGATGCTTTTTCATTTCTCAATTTATTTGTAACATATTTCATACAAATTTAAATTGTTTGATAAACTTTGGCAATAATTTAATAATCCACTTTGTAATCCCTTGTAATCGAAAGAATTGCAAAATTTCTCTGCTGCGTCAAGAACGGCAACTAAAAATGTAACTATGTACATACATACTAGTATGTATAAGTAATGAATACATACAGCAAGAGTATGGATACGCTCCCGTCTTGAAGTAGCCAGCGCGAAATAACGGTTTATTTGATTTGTGACGATTGGAAAAACAACCTGTTTGCCGACTATTTACATTCATTTATTTAATCGCATCGAAGTAAAATATTTATCGTGTTCAATCATGTTTCGCAAAGAATTGGTGTTAGAATTGTGGTATATCGGAAAAACCATCGGCAAGAGTAACGGCACAGTACACAAGGGAATACATCGTTTTAGAAAGGAGAAAAGGGACAAAAATAAGCACAGATCAGGCCGACCTATGAAGCTAAATGACAGCGTTGAACAAGTTATAAGGAGATTGTGCATCAGATAAAGTGCACAGATCAATAAATAAAAATGAATTTAAGCCAGCTCTTTCGCAGTGCAGTTTGTAGAAATTAAGGACACTTAAAGTGTAGAGGAAGCCAAAGGACGACACGGTACCCTATTTTTTATTAACACCTTCACAGAGCCCAAATATCAATAAAGGTAAAACATCAGTTCAGATTACACGACAAAATTTTTTCACTCCACGCCTAACCGACTAAAAGAATTTATTAGATTACGCGGATATCCCACTAGATATCAAAAGTAAAGGACGATTCATTTCGAGGTTTCCTACTTTTTCAAAGAAAATATAGAGAAACTTCAAATTTAGTGGGGAATGTTTATTAGCATTTGAAAGAACTTTCTATGACATTTATTTTTTGAAAATTATCTCTTTCAAATGTTGGCTCTGGCTACATACGTCTCAGAGGGTCAATCCGTTGAGTCCAATTTTAAACGACTCTTTTGAGCACTTCCTCCTTTATTAAAATACTTGTTCTATTTAAAGTTTACCTATCTCACTTGATAAAAAATGATGTAACTTACTTTTTAATAAAAAATGTAAATATTCAACAACTTTTGAAAAATATCTTGTAAGATGTCTTCGAAGTGGTTTATGCGCTGGCCACTTTATACATACTTATATTAATTAGGGAGAGCTAAGCTCACCCGCGACTACTGAAAAGCTTATTCCTCATATAATCACAAATTATAGTACTTTAATGGAATTTACTTAAAGGCGAGAGATATTTTTATTGGCATGAATTTTAAACAAATTTAAACCTCAATGAAACTCCCAACTAATGTGGGCAAAGCAAATTACAAACAAGAAAAAACCTTAACTTCAGTTGCATCGAAACTAAAATACCCTTCACAAGTACAAAATATCCTATAAAATAACTTGATTTTGATAGGACAGTTTGTGTGGCAGCTATATGCCACACTGATCCGATTTCAACAATTATGCCAAATTTCGTAAAGATGTCTTGTGAAATGAAATGCTTTCCGTTCAAGAACTTGATACCGATCG
Organism: Bactrocera zonata; assembly: GCA_037783105.1. Lineage (NCBI taxonomy): Eukaryota > Metazoa > Arthropoda > Insecta > Diptera > Tephritidae > Bactrocera > Bactrocera zonata. The sequence goes on along the minus strand of JBAWJQ010002831.1, from coordinate 81,301 downwards.
TTCAGTTCGTCTGTGGTCCAATAACATCGTTTCCTACTGTGTGCTACAAACTTCATGGAAAACTTATACTGTCTACGCTGTTCAGGGTATAAGAATGCGGAAGGCGCTTCACTACCGGCGAAAACCTACAAAAAACTGTGCCATGTATATTATTTTATTTATTCTGCATATTTGTATGTGTTGTTGTAATGGTGCTGTGCGCTTGCGACTACTATTTACTGCTCATCGGTAATGAAACGTCAGCTACATCGACAGATATTCAAATGCAATAAACATAATTATGCAAATACAGCGGAGAGTATTAGCTGGCTGGGCGACCAGTTGTGCAATGTAAGCTAAGCGCGACGCGTTCGCCACTGTGCGCAAGCGCCACACACCGCAGCAGCTGAATCAGACATGTCGCTTTAGTCGGCTTCCCGCTCTCGCTAATTCACTGTCGCACTGTCAGATCGTTGACGGCCGATATTCGCTTATTGCTGGTGTTTGGCGACTGGGTGCAGCGGCACCTAACATTTTGCATTTGTCTCTACTACAACAACAGCAACAACAAGCCGACGTACGAGCATTTATTTTCTGTTCACCTAGCAGTGACAGGGGCCGGAGCCGGGGCAGGGGCCGGTGGGCGAGCCATCCATTGTTGGTGGCGTGAAAATTGTTTATTAAGTGAGGGCATCGCTTGAGCAATTGAGATGCCAAACGCGGCATGAAGTGACAATGCGCACAGCGATCCGCAATTCACGATTTGCGATCGTCGAGATCGCAGCAAGTGCAATTTGTACCGTTTGATCAAGGCGATCGCCCAGCAATTTCAACGGCAAATACAACTAACAAATACAGCGAGCGATGCGGATAGATTTGTCGCGGCGCAATTCCGACGGTCTATCGATCGATTGGCGGCTGTTGGCTGGCGGCTGGCTGGTTCAACAAAGGACAGCAGGTTGACTGGTTATTTGTATGCCTACCTGCTTACATATACTATGTACATATGTTTATACTCTTGTTGCACCTACTAACTGCCAACTGGTCTGCCTTGTTTCTGCCGCAGCCACAGCCGCAGCCGTCGCCAATGGCGCGAGTGTCAAAATTTATGGCGATAACTGTCGATAGCTTTGCACATGTTTGTTTATCGTCACCGTTGTTATTATTATTGTAATTGTCTGCATAGCAGTGATCAGTGATCCAAGCTAGTTGCGTGCTGTTGGTGGTAGTGCCGATTGGGCCGATTGAGCAGTGCACAACTAAGTTTTGTTTCAACGCTGCCATTTAGAATTTATGGAGCTCAAGACTGCCGTCGAAAGAGAATTGCATCGACTTTAGCCGGTTTCTATGTTATTGTTATTATTTCGAGTTTTGTTTTTCAGGCTGTCACTTTGCAGGCGCACAACAACTATGTTATGTAGCAGTTGCGCCAGCTCTCTAGGTAGTGGCGGTAATGGCAGCAACAGCTGCAGCGCTACGATGTTGTCAACTATTTAGCTTTAGCTTTGACACAGTGCAGTCTTGGTGTTGTTGTTGTTGTTGTGGTGTTATGCTAACATTACTTTGCATACTAACCAGTTTGTGCACGTCGGTTGGTACGCTTTCGTTTCTTTTTTAGCGCTCGGTGTCTGGGCGCCCATCAACGCATGGGTGCGAAACTTGAAAATTCCGTGGGTTGTTTGCTCACATGAAGGTCGTTGTTGAAATAAATAGAGACACAGCAACACACCCACAAAAAAGAAAATAAGGTAACAGCAGAAAGAAGCACATAAAAAGAAGAAGAGGAAGCTTGCGTTATCAACACATACTGCAAATACACTTTACATATGTACATATTTACATACAAGTATGTAAATAAATTGCACGAAATTTTGTCAGTACCTTGATTTTCAATATTAAACACTAAACGTAGGTACGTGAGGGTATAAAGGGTAAGGGACGTAAGTCCCATGTCGTATATCTGTAATTTTTTATTTCTCTATGTCGCCAAACCAACCCGAAGTTCCTGAACATGAAGGTCGGATAAAGACTCGTGGTTACTGTTTTGACACAGAAGTTCGGCATTAAAACCGTTAGGACAGTGGATATCATTATATGGGGTATATGTGGCAAGTATGTTGATTTTATCCATATTTGCTTTGACATCATTTTATGTTCAAGGGAATTTTAACAGCCTTTCACTAAGGCACTAATCGTGCGTTCAAAGTTGGTTTAAAAATGCCTAACCTCGTTTTCAATGGCATTGAATCACTTTGTGATATTGCATGAGTACCAGGGCACAAAATTGCAGACAACTGGCCGATAAATTGCCAAGGAAAGGTGCGCTAGCCCCATTATGAGTAAAATGGAAACGAGTCGGTGCTTTCCCCTACCGTCAGTTTATATGTTGCCGCAAGATCTTTTTGAACTGAGGTCAGACGCAAGGGATCCAGTGACATCTTTGCTCTCAGTAATACTAGCTGTTGAGGTTCTAACCAGATTACCCAAGCGGTATCTATACTGTAAGGTTGAGAAACTTACTGGATGCCAGCTGCAGAAGCTGTATGGAAGAAGACTCATCACACCACTCGGAACAGTTAACACTTTTTTGTGGAAAATCTCTGAAAAAGTTTGAAATGATTTTGTTAAGTTTTACTTATCTTGAAATATGTCGTGAGCCCTCTCTATATATCTTTCTTTAGATATACGCTAAATAAATTCTACCAACGACAAGCCAATAGACAATAAGCACTTTAATTGTTAGAAAGAATACAAAGCCTCAATACAACGGTTCTTCTTCTTTATTGGCGTAGACAGTGATTATGCGATTATAGCTGAGTTTACAACAGTGCGTTAGTCGTTCATCCTTTTCACTGTTTGGCGTTTCCAACGGAGTAGAGGTCTTCCTCTTCCTCTGCTTCCCCCCGCGGGTACTGCGTCGAATACTCTCAGAGCTGGAGTGTTTTCATCCATTCGGAGAACATGATTGTTGTTAGTATTAGTTCTGGTTCCAAGAAAGACGAAATTATCTACGACTTCTAAGTTATGACTGTCAACAGTGACGTGGGAGCCAAGTCGCGAGTGCGACGACTGTTTGTTTGATGATAGAAGATATTTCGTCTTGCCCTCATTCACCACCAGACCCATTTGCTTCGCTTCTTTGTCGAACCAGGAGAAAGCAAATTAACAGCGCGGTTGTTATGGCCAATCATAACGATGCATTCGTGTTACGCCAGCAGTTGAAGCTCACCCGAAGAAGATTGAAGAAGTCGCATGATGGGGAGTTGCCTCGTCTGAAACCTCGTTTGGTCCCTTCTTTTGGTATTGCTCCAGTTTTCATAGCCGTATAAGTGTGGCGAGGATACGAATTTCAGACATGGCGGTAAGCAGCTCCTTTTCATGCTGTCAAAAGCAGCTTTAAAATCGACAAAGAGGTAGTGTTTGCCGATCCTCTATTGACGGGTCTTTTCCAAGATTTGGCGCATAGAGAATATATGCTCAGTTATTGATTTACCAGGCCTAAAGCACAATGATATGGTGCAATCGGTTTGTTGACGGGCACACTTTAATTCAAATTGTCAGATATGCTTTTTATTCTACAAAGAAGCTGATGCATGCTCCATATCCGTCGGCTCCTGCCGTTATACTGTGCTTCAGACGGGTAATTGCCATTCGAACTTCTTCGTGGTCGGACAACGGAACGCCTGCTCCATCGTCATCGATTGGGGAATCAGGCTCACCAAATTTTGGCGTTATGCTTTCATTGCCCTTCAGCAGGCTGGAGAAGTGTTGCCTCCATAATTTCAGTATATTCTGAGCATCAGTCACTATATCACCTATGGGTGTTCAACAAGAGTATGCTCCGGTTCCATTTAAAACGACTAAAAGTGCATTAGACGTCTAATAAAAAAGAAAAAACAAATCAGGAAATTCATGGATAATCCAGAAGATTTGCATCTTAACCGGAACTGGAACAATCTGCGTGGAACGCACCATACCACAGAACAATTTGATTCAAATTTGATAATGACATTTCCTTGATATTCTTCATTTACGACAAAGTTAAAAATTAGATGCTTTCAACAATGTGTGGAAATTCTCATTTACGAATTGTCCTACATCTTTTTTATCCTCCAGATCATCGAACATAATTAGCCTCCGGCTAATTTTATGCAGAAAATACTGGTTAGCTAGCGAGTCGCATAAAAAAAATAGCTTGCATATTATATAAAGTTTGCTGCGAGGTTTGTAACATCTAAAAGAAAACGCCGAAGAACCTAAAAATGTATACATATGGTAATATATGTATTAGCTTGACGAGTTGAGTCGATTTAGCAAAGTCCGTCTGTCTGTCTGTAAACATATAATATAAGAAAACAAGTAACTAGACTTCTGTTTTCAAGAACCGCCGATATCGGATCACTATAGCATGTAACCTCCATGGAAACTGAACGAAAGGAATAAATTCCTAATGTGGAAAGCTTTTTCATTTGACGAGATATTATGGATTATTGTCTAGGACAATAAGGTAATTTCCGAAGAAAATGTTCAGATCGTGTCTCTATAGCTTGTGGCAGCTAAACAAACTGACCGATCACAATCAACTTCTCTATGGAATCTTCTGTATTTGTGAAAGTTATGACAGCTCGGGGGCTACCGAAGTTAATGTCTTTTCGTTGAAGTGTCAATATTCTTCCGTTATGATCCCATACTAAATATTCAGTTTACATAGTACACGAGAGGTTCGCTTCTGTAAAATAAGCTGCTTGCATTTTGATAATTTGATAAAGTTGTAATTGTATTGCCTTGATAGTTTTCTATTGGACAGCTAACTAAATAAGTATGTGTGGTGAAATCTATGAGAAGGCATGACAATGTCGGCTGTGTTGACGGCAACAAATTCTTCAATCCCATGGTCAACCACTTCTGGTCATGCTTACATTTAACACTATTTTTACAGTCGTTGCTGTTGTTGTTATTGTATATTAACAAAAATACTTGTTTTCCCCCTACACGATATTTATTCAAACCGCTACAACTTTTACACTGTTGTTGTTAGATCACACTTTTCATAATGATTTAGATGGCTGTTGCAGCTGCTAAGCTTACAACTTGGGAATTTGTTCACTTGAAAGCAGGTTTTTGAAAATAAGCAGAAAAGGAACAATACGAATACGAGAATATCAAATGAAAATTTTCACATGCAAAATCGATGCTAACAGTGACATCAAAATGTTGCCAAATCAATTGATATTTCAGGAACCTTTATGTATATGCCATATATTAAATAAAAAATCCAATAACAGCTTTTTGGAAAAATCCAGACCTTGACCATGGCTTCAAATAAAATAGTTTGCCTCTCAGAGTTAAGTTTATTTAGTTTTTTCAGTAAATGCATGAACTGAAGTCGAGATTAGAAGACGATCTATGGGGTAACATATACATAAGTAACTTTCGAATTTCATTTTTTGATTTTTTTTGATTGCTACTTTGTGAGCTTCACTTTGTATTGGTTCCACTGTCGAAAGGCGAAACTTTTCTTTGAAAAATCGTTATTTTTATTTTTCATATTTTGCCGTAGAAATTACTGCCCTCCAATACAATTACGTCCATAAATGCAACAATATGGAAGAGTGACCGCTTTTATTCATTACACCGTCCATTGGGACATCGTCGGAGAGGGAGGTAAGATCTACTGGAGCTGCTGATAGCAGACTGGAAATAATTTACGTGTATTAATCTTGAGCGCGATATATCCGCACAAACTAACTGCTTAGGAGTTCCTATCGTTCCACAACCCTCATTTGTTTTTATTCGGAAATATCGGTATTTTGGCTCATTAGTGGAGCATCTCAGCTGCAGCTTCAATTTCCCGTTCATTTTGTTTGGAAATTTCGGCCAGTTACGCCAAATGTTGCACGTACGTGGATATACGTACATAGATGTTGTACATATTTACGCTGGACCAGCTGTTACGCAACCACTTCGCTATGTGGCTGCGAATTTCGCAAATTGCTTGCCGACCAGTTGCTTTGGAGTGATATGGTGTTTGTTGCTGTGTGCACTTGCCTGTGAATAACATGAGCCAAAGTTCAAAATAATTAATGACCACCGGCCAAAGTTAATGAAATACATAATTTTTGGGGTAATGTTGTGGCACGTAATATTTAGGTGAAAGGCCAAAAGGAACCAGGAAGGCGGGAGCTGTGTTTGTTGTACAGTTTCACTGATTAGCGTTTGAACTGTGATTTATTTATGAGTCGAAACATAAATACATATAAGCTCTCTCACTCAAGTGTGGAGTGGGAGTGTGTGCGAGCAGGTCGCAGGCTAATGTCGTGAAGATAAGAAGTTCTAATCATTTTACCATTACTTTTCCATTGCACTGACGTGTGCAACTTGATTGCGTTTTAATATTTTGCCATAAACATAGATAAGAGTGGCATTTTGGGTGTGAGGATTAGTGATTTTCGCTTTTCAACTGAAATTAATTTCGGGAACTAGCCGTACTGTTGTCTGTAACCAAGAACAATAGGAAAACTCGTTACGATTAAAACATAATGAAGACTTCTGGATAGGTGAAATATTGTAAAGAACAAAGAAAAGTCTTCTCATTTTCATTTTTGCAATAATTATACCCTGAACAGGGTGTATTAAGTTTGTCACGAAGTTTGTAACACCCAGAAGGAATCGTCGGAGACCCTATAAAGTGTATATATAAATGATCAGTATGTCGAGCTGAATCGATTTAGCCATGTCCGTCTGTCTGTCCGTCTGTCCGTCTGTCTGTATATATACGAAATAGTCCGTCAGTTTTTAAGATATCGTTTTGAAATTTTGCAAACGTCATTCTTCAAGAAGCTGCACATTTGTCAGAAAGGCCGATATCGGACCACTATAGCATATAGCTGCCATACAAACTGAACGATCGGAATCTAGTTCTTATATGGAAAACTTTCACATTTGACAATGTATTTTCACAAAAGTTGCCACAGGTTATTTTCTAAGGCAACAATGTAATCTCCGAAGAAATTGTTCAGATCGGTCGACTATAGCATATAGCTTCCATACAAACTGAACAAATAGTTACTAACAGAAATGCACCTGTGAAGGGAATTTAGCTTCGGTGCAACCGAAGTTAACGTTTTTTCTTGTTTTTTACTTGAACCACTCACAGTAGTGTGACTGGTTTGCCATTAAATTTTCCGCGTATTCTACAAGAAGCGACCTACAGGTACATTGGAGTAGCCGAATGAGATCTATTACATTTTTCTTACGTCTAGTGACTGTGCTGGCCAATCTAAAATAACCAATTGGTTTTATGGTACATAATTTGCTCCTATGTGTCGGATCATTGTCTACTTTCAGCATTCAACCTCGCTGTTTTGCCGTTAAGCTTTTCAGCTGACTTCAATATAACTATTTTTATAAAATTTTAACAATCTAACGGATTTCAGGTTTTCTGTGAAGCATCTCAAAACCTTAACTTCATGGGCAGGGAGCAATAAACATGCACGTTTTGTGGGTACTTAACGCTCCTGTGAGTAAATGTCTATTCTCTTGTGAGCCGAACATATCTCAAGGGGTTGTGTGTTTTTGAACGTAGGGGTTTGTTTACAGTGTCGCTGTGTTTGATGACAGATATCTGAGGTGTTTCCGGTATTGTGTTAAGAGATATATCTAATCGCTTGTTAAAAAAGCTTCTCTCAGACTGAGTAGTGGTTTCTTTTCCAAATATGGGATTAAAAACAAATTTGAATCTTAAAAAATTAAAAATAAATTTTTAATACCAACAATTCACATTTAAATACCATGCAGTTCCGTAGTAGTCCATTTTAGACCATAAGGATGCTTCGTTAGAAAGGCTACATTGCTCATTTTAATTTTATTTTTTGAACGTACTTTATCGACCAGGCGAATGTCAATACTTTTTCGATATGAGTTCCACAGAAAAGCTTAACGGCGGACAACTCGTCATCTTCCGACAACACATGAAGCAAGTTTGACTCAATAGATGCAAGTTCTAGCTGCAAGAAGCTTTTTCAGTGTCATGAGATCAACGGCGATAAAAGTGTCTTTAATATAGAAGAAAAAGTGTACACTGTTGAGGAAGCTATTAATAACCAAAACGATATAATCTACGCAAAACTTCCAAAGATCCAAAGAATGTTATTTCAATGGTTCAACTAGCTGATTCAATGTTTTTACTGGCAAGTCTCCTGTAAAGGCTTTTCACCGCTTCATTTTTCTTAAAAAGGATTAAAACTGGAACAAAGTGTACCAAGAGGACATTTTAGAATACATGGTGAAGCAGGCAAGCAATACTCTCTTCAATGGAGAGCTTTGGATCTTTTAGCAGAATTCTTCTCTCATAGAGAAAACCCACCCAGCATTGGCTTTACAGCAATATTCTTGGTTTCATAGCTACATAAGATTAGCCGCCTTGAAGTCCAGATTGAGATACTAGTTCGCACATGGCGAAATCGACTCAGCTAGTCGCGCCGATCAGTTATACATGTAAATATTTTAAAGAGTCTCCAAAGTTTCCTTTTGGTTGTTATAAACTTCGTGGCAAACTTAATATACTTTGTTCAATGTATAAAAAATAAGTAACAGCAATGAAATGATAATCTTCTTTATTGCTTTTTTAGGAAGCTAAGGAAATATTGGACTACGTTTTCTGGTCTGTAGTGGAGAACGCGGCCTGTCACAAACACACAGAAATTTGGGATAGTCTCAATAAATCTTTGGTTCGAGCAGCGTCGTCAATAATTGTGTGAAATCAAAGGGTGACGATTTCGAATAATATTTTATACATCACTACTTAATAAAATAAACATAAGTTTATAAAAAACTGTATTACACTTCAATTTTTATAACGACCTTAACTTGTAACAGAACTTATGGCAGAACCAAGCACTTGCCAATATGTGGTTAAACATCGTGCTGTTAAAATAGCTTCGGAAAAGGAAAATTTTTTTATTTTATATTGTGCGTATCACGATTAAATAAAGATTTCCAGAAGTATTTCGTTTACCTATTATCTTTAGTAAATAATTCAAGAATAAATGTATGGACAGTTCTTCAAGTTGAGTACAATACTGAAACAAATTCTATAACTCGCGGTTTGTAAACTAAAATGATCAAGTTGTTCTTTCATTTATTTGCTGATTGGTAACCATGTGCAACTCCATTGATATTTGAGCCACAATCGGTCTATAACCAACTCTTTTGAGCGCAAATCTAATTTACGTTTTCTACAAGTCCGCATAACCAGAGCTCTGTGCAATTAACTCTTTTGTGCTTGTTGGCTTTCAAAGCATTTCTTGGCGTAAACATATACTCCTGCACCTTTGCCTTCGGGCTTGTATTCTGCCGTCGTCTGAACTTGAAACATGTTAAGCTTTTAATACTAAAAAGTCGAATGTGCGTAGAAAGCACAAAATGCGACAGATTGCCTGCAACACCACCCACTCAGCACTTTTAACACATTGATGACGGCGTCAGTGCCGCAAAACCCAAACCGCAAACATGTGTATGAACCTGCAACAACTGTAACAGTAGCTAACAAATGTGACGCACTCGATTAGAATGAACGCAACCCTTATCAATACACCTCCACTTCAAAATCGTACACTGTTCTGCCCGCCAACAACCCCAGCGCCGTCGTTTCGACTCCATTCGTCGTCGTGTCGTGTGGAAATATAAAATTTCCAAAAATTAAACATGACATGTGTATCCTTTTCATTAACTCGCGCCAACGGCAGAGCTGAGCTGCAGTAACTGCCGCCTGTCCGCACAGATTTCAATTTCAATTTTTGAAGTCCACAGCCACAGCCACAGCAACAGCAACAGCAAGATGCTGCAGCATGTCACTGACAATTGAGTTGTTTTGTTCATTCCGAGCTGACGCGCTGCGTAACGAGCTGTCATTGCGATTTGACGCTAAGTCAGCTACGCACAAGCAGCTGGCAGTGCCGCCCGTGCGCTATGTTCCGCAAGGTGGCGGCGAGCCAGTTGCCGGCCACAGGCATGTCGGAGGTGGGGCATAATAACGGGTGATTTTTTTGAGGTTAGGATTTTCATGCAGTAGTATTTGACAGATCACGTGGGATGTCAGACATGGTGTCAAAGAGAAAGATGCTCAGTATGCTTTGACATTTCATCATGAATAGACTTACTAACGAGCAACGCTTGCAAATCATTGAATTTTATTACCAAAATCAGTGTTCGGTTCGAAATGTGTTTCGCGTCCGTGTCCGATGAGCGATGAGGCTCATTTCTGGTTGAATGGCTACGTAAATAAGCAAAATTGCCGCATTTGGGGTGAAGAGCAACCAGAAGCCGTTCAAGAACTGCCCATGCATCCCGAAAAATGCACTGTTTGGTGTGGTTTGTACGCTGGTGGAATCATTGGACCGTATTTTTTCAAAGATGCTGTTGGACGCAACGTTACGGTGAATGGCGATCGCTATCGTTCGATGCTAACAAACTTTTTGTTGCCAAAAATGGAAGAACTGAACTTGGTTGACATGTGGTTTCAACAAGATGGCGCTACATGCCACACAGCTCGCGATTCTATGGCCATTTTGAGGGAAAACTTCGGACAACAATTCATCTCAAGAAATGGACCCGTAAGTTGGCCACCAAGATCATGCGATTTAACGCCTTTAGACTATTTTTTGTGGGGCTACGTCAAGTCTAAAGTCTACAGAAATAAGCCAGCAACTATTCCAGCTTTGGAAGACAACATTTCCGAAGAAATTCGGGCTATTCCGGCCGAAATGCTCGAAAAAGTTGCCCAAAATTGGACTTTCCGAATGGACCACCTAAGACGCAGCCGCGGTCAACATTTAAATGAAATTATCTTCAAAAAGTAAATGTCATGAACCAATCTAACGTTTCAAATAAAGAACCGATGAGATTTTGCAAATTTTATGCGTTTTTTTTTTTTAAAAAGTTATCAAGCTCTTAAAAAATCACCCTTTATTTGCCATTTGACAACCGCAAATTTGATTGCATTTCATGGTAGAACGTCAAAGAAAAAGGTGCTACAACCCCCAGTGCCGCCCTTACGAAAAATAATTCTTCTTTGTGTTCCAAGCGCATTGCAAAGGCTCACAATTACCACGTTGGCAACCGAATCGGCCGCACATTTATTAAAATATAATTCAAAAATTGAACTTTACGGTGAGCAGCCCAAGTTGTTGTTGTCATTCATCGCTCCGTTCGAAATTCACCCTCACAAAAGTCAAAATGTTTGAACAATATGTGCAATAAAGTCTATAAAGGCATAGGCAACAACAAAATCTTGGAAAGCAAATGCAGTTAGAACGACGTGCCACGTTGACAAAGTGGCTGATTGCTCGTTCCATTGTTGTTGCTCTTGAATAGCTTTTGTTGCATGTTTGCTAAAATTTGATTTAAACACTTTAAATTGGATTATCCTGTAAACAGAGTGTTCTCTTTCCGAACTTTCATGAATAGGTAAATCCGCCGCAGAAGAAGTAGTGTGGGCCGAATTTTTAAAGTATGAAACCCAGAGAGTTGCGAAATGCGTTATGAGCTTAGCGCTACGTAATATGCGTCTATCTAAGTATTATCTATGTGACGGGTATTTTTTATAAGGTAATACTTTTGCTCGGTTTTCAAAGAGACAATAATTTTTTCGGAATATGTTATTGTTGTTGTGGCGGCAGAAAACATTCTTCGATTCATTTCGGGAAATGGTGCCGAGTTGACAGTCCTTGGCTGGATGAAAATCCCTGTCCGTTCCGGGTTCTTAGACCCGACTGTCGTGGGAACGGAACTTAGTAGGTCTTTTTGACCGTAGTTACTTAATTTTTACACGTTTTCAAATTGTGCAAATTTATTACCAAAATAGTGGTTAGATTCGCGCGACGCATCTCGCACTGTGTCCAATATTCGGTCAATATAAACGCTCAGCAGATTCGGTAATTTGAGCAACCATGGATCGGTTACGCACCGCCTTGACTCTACTGGATAATACGCATCCTCTGAGGCCCCTTATAGTGGTTACTCAAGACGCAATTGCTGATGGGGAGCAAAAAAAGGAAGAACACCCCTATGAGTCCATTAGCCATAACATGCAACAATTGGAGCTGTACCCATCCACTTTACACTAGATTTTTTTCGACTTGCCCAAAATCATGTTTAAAATATAATGGCAAGCCGCTTACTTTACAGACTTCAGCTACACTAAATTATATGAATTTTATTCCTTCTTGAAAAGCACATGTCAAAAAAGAGCATCCTTATTTTATGTATATAGAGAATCTTGGGATTAGGGTAGTCAGTCCTGCTCTTGTTCGACTCGAAGTGAAGTTCTTGATATTTTTAAACTCTTTGCAAGCGTTTTGATCTTATGTTTATTTCAGTTATCATTAACTTGCAGTCCAGGGTTATAAATCGTGGTTCGTTCGTCACGTAACAGAAAGAAGAAATGTTGGCTGAAATGATCCCAGCATCAATGCTGGATGGCTCTGATGTAGCCACAATCTAATTTATGCACAAAAAGGAAAATAAACAATATAATTGCCAAATATTTGTGAAGTTATGGAAGGGTAAACTGGTAGCCGTACAGAGATCTTATGTGGAAAATCGGTGTTCGCTTTCAATCTGCATGCTATTGCGTGTGAAACGTGATATAGTCGCGTCCTGCTAAAAATCTAAATATAAGGCCTAATCAGACTAAATGCAGAAGCCATACCTAAGCCAAAGATTTACTGCCAAAAAGTCACCAAGTCATGCAGTGCAAGTGAAACAATGCAACACATGTGTATAATGGGCTTGCAATGACGGTGTTTGGCGGTAAGAACAAGTAAGGAAGTGCTAAATTCGAGCGAAGCAATAGATACTCTGAAATTATTTCATGTTAAAGTCGTGTGAAATATTTTGGATCAACGGAAAGTGAATCGCTTTCAAAACCAGAAGAATATAAGTGGAAGTATGAACAAGGAAAATATGGAAACACCCATTTGTGAGATCAAATCACAACAGATTTACATCTGAGCGAAAAGTTCCGAATAAAGTATAATAGTATATTTCGTATATAGGAAATTATATCGGAAATTATTATATTTTACATATTGGACCAAGGTGAAGATATACGAGGTGTGTTCAAAAAGTATCGCGAATCGTAACTGACAGTTTTCTTCGATTACAGGGGCGTGGTGCATCATGAGTTCTTGCCTGCAAGTTGTGCGCAATTTGCGCGAAGCAATCCGCCAGAAACGCCCGGATTTGTGGAAGAACAAAAATTGGGTTTTGCACCACGATAACGCCCCTGCTCACACACATCGTTGCTTGTGCGCGACTTTTTGGCCAAAAACAATACACTAATGATGCCGCAGCCACCGTATTCCCCAGATCTGGCCCCCTGTGAATTTTTCTTGTTCCCTAAACTGAAGAGGTCCATGCCAGGAGGACGTTACGCTTCTCTTGACGAGATAAAGACGGCATCGAAGGAGGAGCTGAAGAAGATAAAAAAAATGATTTTTTGAAGTGCTTCGAAGATTGGAAAAACCGTTGGCACAAGTGTATAATATCTCATGGGGATTACTTTGAAGGGGACAAAATAGATATTCATGAATAAATAAATAATTTTTGAAAAAACACAAAATTCGCGATACTTTTTGAACACACCTCATATACACATTATTTGGAAATTTGACATAAAGACCGTTATGTTAGTGAAGCGACGTATAAACAAAATTTTGAAATTTTCAGTGCAAAACCCTATCTTTCAAAAGAAAATACGATTTCTCATTTTTTAAGATATTTCGTATATTAACCGAAATAAAACCGGTAGGACGGATACCCAAAATGCTGAAAAGCAATATTTTCATAAAATTTGGATGATATAACTTTCGTAATCTTACAAATATGTTCATAAACCCATTAACGCCATTTTTATACCCTGAAGAGGGTATATTGAATTTGCCGCGAGGTTTCTAACAGCCGAAAGGAAACTTTGGAGAACCTATAAAATATATTTACATATGAATGTATAAATGATCGGCATGATGAGCCATCTCCGTCTAACTTTATATTCAGGTACTAATCCCTCCCATCGAACGAAATTTTTTACACGTCCTTTTCTCCCAAAGAAGAAGCTCATTTGACGGAACCGTCGATATCTGACCACTATAGCATATAGCTGTCATCAAACTTAACGATCAAAAGAAATTAAAACAAAATTAGGAACTTTTGTTCTATAATAAATGGTCCTGTGAAGGGTATTATAAAATATCTTCGGTGCCCTTATCTCGTGAAATAAGCTCGTCAGGCTATACTTTTTACTTACTTCATTCCTCGGGAATGAAAATCGTCTGGTAAGAGTTAGAGAAATGGCAAGAGAGCTCGACATCTCTCGCGGTTTTAGTGGATATTTTAGGTATGAAACGTGTTTATGAGATAAACTAAAATTTGCTGAAGGAGCTGAAGGATATCCCAAACAGTTCTAACTAAAGGTGATTCGAGGACTGGAAAAATCGTTGGCATAGGTGTATGATATCTGATGGGACTACTTTGAAGGCGCCAAAATAAATATTGATGAATAGTCAAATATTTATAATTTCCTGGTACTTTGTAACAAAGTACATTAAATAAGTGAACGTGAGCTAGTCCCATTCGGTACTTTGCTTCAACATTTCGAAACAAATAGAAGCGTCAGGTTTTCGAAATTGTGAAAACAAGACCTTCTCGGTCTAAGACGTACGGCCCTGTACATATTCAGATCAGGTGTCAAGAGCAATTAAAATATATAAATACGCGGATACGTGCGCTCATACGCACGTAAAACCAAGTGCGCTTGATTACGTAACTACGTATTTGTACACGTAAGTAAGTGTAGGAAACTTCAGCGCTACCATGCCATGCTTACATGCCACACACACGCATGGCAACTTAATTGTGCAGATGCCGCGTTGGGCTGCCCCCAAAACCGCCATTATGGCCAAAAGCCAATAAAAGCAAGGTGACGCTCATAAAAAAATTCGAACATTTTGTAATCTAGCACACGTTCTAAGTTCCACCAAAGGCGCGTATGTGTGCACTACATACATGTGTACCATAGACACGCTAAGTGCATATGTATATGCGCTGCTCGTGTATAAGTGACGACATTAAATGCAGCAAAAATTTCAAAACTCAAAGCCGCAACACAAGTAATTACGATTTTTATACAACCAACACTTGCACACGTTTGGTATTTTATAAAATACTTATATTGGTTGCACATATGGTGTGGCACATATGCGTTCGACAAGGATTGGGGTTCAGCATTTTAGAACGACCGCATCACATTCACCTGCACCAACAACGGTGCATAGTGGCACTTCTTACAAGCCGCAGCGCCCCACCTGCTTGCACATGCTCAGGCTTGTTGCAGGCAAGGGATAAGGGTCGCTATATGTATCAAAGCCGAAGGTGGTGTGCTAGCGACGTTCGGTGTTCGCGGCGTAAATTTTCAAGGAGGCATGTGAGCCATGGGTAAATGAAAGCGGAAAATGCGCCAACGATTATAGATTTTTCATGGCTTCACCGTTGAAATTGCGCGTGTGAGGAAATATAAAATGCACTTGCACAATGACGATATCCTGCAGGGACATACACTAGTTCCCGAGAGCTTTGTGTAGGTATTTAATATGTTACTTCTTGCCCTAGCTTTTCGCTTTATATCAAAACATATATAGTATTTCACAAATAGGTAGTTTTGAAAGTCTTTTACAAAAAATGCTTATCAATGTAAGAATTAAAAGCTGTTTCATGGAGAAAACAAAACAGGCTATGCGTGAGTGCCTAAAAACTGACGGGAAATCTTGCATTTAGTTCGAAAATATTTTTCGTCAAACGTATCACCACCGTTCTGATAAGCTTAAAATCAAATCAGCTGGGCTTCCAAGTTCTTTGAAAGAATTGTGGTCATTCTTCCATTGGTAAACGATGATCCTGGGTAGTCTTCGCGTAGTGCAGGGCGTTTTAGTTGTCAGCAAAATTATACTTAATGTTAAAATCGGTTGTTTAAATCACTGTATGTGTCGTATGGATGGTTGTGATGGCATGCCCTTCGCTAATAAATGTAAGATAAGCATAAAATAGTATGTCCTCAAACAAAACATTCAACAGCGTGACTTCATATACTATACATGCGCATTTTTACCCTGCGGACCCCTTTGCTTCGTATCCATGACCCCTTTGCTTCGTATCCATGGTCTTTTTCACAAGGCAACTGACGAATTTGTCATTAACATAACTCAGGCGAATCACTTCATATCTTATACCTGACACCCCATACCTTTATTTTATCCAAATCCATGAATGAACAATGTATTGCCAATAATAAGAAAGCCGATAAACTAAAGCCAAATTTTGGCTTTTTAGCAAAACTTTATATTCAACTAAAAAACTTGTAAATCAGGAAACCGGCGGATTTTGAGCAAGGCAATAGAGCTAGAGCTATTTTTTTTTCAAAAGCTTTTTTGACACCTTTACCCATCTTGGGACCCAGCATTCTTTATTGAATAATATTCGACCGAATAAACCACTGTCAGCTCGCAGCAGCAATGAAGCAAATATAGCATTCGTTGCTGATGGTGTACACGAAGACCGTGAATAGTAGATTCGGCGCCGTTCGCAGCAACTCTGACTGACGTATGGACCGACTTGGTGCATTCTACGTCGAGATCTTAAATTGAGTGCGCTCGCTCGACCTCTCCAAACGACATCGTTTAGCTCTGTGGGCTCCATCCATCCAGCAAAAACAACGGTTTGAAGTTGTTTGTAGGTCGGTGGATTATCGATCCATATTTCTTCAAAAATGATTCCGGTGGGAACGTAACTGTCAATGGCGAGCGCTATCGCGAGCTGATAACCGACTATGCAATGCCCGAAATTGAGGCTCATGATCTCGGTGGCATTTGGTTTCAACAAGGCGACGTCACTTCCCACACAACGAATCAATCAATGGATTTATTAAAAGAACGCTTCGGTAGTAGATAATTTCACGTTTAAGACCGGTCGTTCGGTCACCAAGATCGTGTGATAACAAACCGTTATACTTTTTCTTGCGCGAATATGTAAAGTCTAAAGTCAAGGGGGCAATCCCGTTTTGATTCAGGCCTTGGAGCAAAACACAACTCATGTGAAATGCTCGAACAAATTATGGAAAATTGGACTGAACGTTTGGACCATCATTTAAAAAGATAATCTTCAAAAAATAAATGCCGAAGAATGTTCTTTAGAATAATAATAAATATTCCCCAATAAATTTGAAATTTCTGTGTTTTTTCTTAAAAAAAAGTAGCGAACCTCGAAATGGATCACCCTATATTATTTCCAAATATTCTTAGTAAAATATTATGGTTACAATATTGACTAAATTGATTGCTCTCAAAAACCACCACAGATGATTCTAAACAACATCCATTTTCAGGTAAGCGGTTCAACACAAACTAATGTTACAAGTCAAGTCCAAAACAGCCATTGAATTTAGCACTAAATGTCAGAAGGTCTAGAAAGCTCAGCTCTGGCAGTCTGAGCCTTCCTTTCTTTATTTCGCCCGTTTGAAAGTTGTACTTGTATTTAGTGTAACGTACGAGTATACAGTAGATGCCATTTTTTATACATTTTTAAATGTAGGTTTGTATGCGGGAAAACAAGAAATGTTAATTGAAAAAATTACTTACGGTTACAGCCGCCTGTGTTGACAGCTGACAACCAACGCCGCTGTGAGGAAGAAAACAAGCAGAAATTGAGAGACAACTTTTGAAATACAAGAAATATCTACGAGCAACTTTTCAAAGAAATAGTCGTTTATTGACAGATTGTTGACCAAGTGTGAGTGTATAATCATTCGGTTTAGCGACGATTGTTATGATCGATTGCTATAAATAATTGTTCATAGATAATACTTGCTCGCAACTAACTATTTTCCTGGCTTTAGGAACGCCGGCGGACATCTCAAAGATTCTCTATGACAGATTCACTTATATTCAACTGTCTGGTTTGCCATATTGACATTAGACGAAACTGTCAAACGTTGCATCTTGTGACGAGCTTGAACCGTTAGTATATTTTATAACAAATCTAATCATATTTATTTTGCTTACAACAGTCAGGAAATGTTATGTACTTAGTAAACCATTGAAATTAAAGCTAATTTATTTTGAAAATCAAATATTATGAATATAATTGAATATACAATGGCTTATAGAAAACTGAAGGTTAAGTGGGAATAGGCTTTATAAAATTCGAAGTCTGACATATTTAGATCATCATACAAATATTGTAAATGTACTATAGCTTTTCATTAATTTGGAACAAATAATTCATTTCAAATTTTTTAATTTATATTTTTAAAAGTTATGAAAAGCGGGTTAATAACCCTCTAAAAGACAACTTTAATTTAGAGAATGTGAAGAGTCCGAAATTTCGTCAGTCATGAAATTTATCGATTTTTACAGCATTTCAACTGCTTATTTACATGTGTATGTATGTTTCTAAGTATCCATGTATTTATGTCGCTGCTAAAAATCCGTAAAATATTCTGATTTTGGGTATGAATATTCGAATACATTCATAAACTCTGTCACTTCAAAAGGCCTAAAATAAAAATGTATAACATTGTATAACTAAATATGAGTTAAGGAATTGTAAAAAAATCGCCTCTTTCATGACCATAACTAAAACAAACGCATTATTTGAGCAGGACGAGCAGTCTGTCGGTTGGGGTTGCAAGATAAATAAGAAAATTATGCTTTCAACTTGATTTGATCACGTACACAAAAGGGAATTCCGGCGTGCTGCACAAGCCTCCAGTCATCGACTGCCACATAGAAGGCACAAATCAAAAAGATAATGTATGAATACGACTTTAAGTTTGCAAGAGTCGTGAAACTTTAACACCAAACAACCATGTCTTGTTCCTATTATATAAATACTTTACATTTTCAATGTTTAAATCCTTGGAGAACATACCGACTAAGCATTGACAAATCCTACCAAATGCATAAGTATATTAAATATATAAATAAATAAAGCTTGTTTTTCTACTCAATACTACAAGTTGCTACAGAGTATAATAGTTTGCTAAGAACGTTCCGTTAGAAAAAAAAGGAAGACTTCGTAGATGGATGTAATCGGACCATTGCCAAGCCCACAAAATGCCATTAACCGAAAAAATATAAAGTACTATTACTAAGCTATAAAAATATATAAGACTCTAATTAGGCACATTGGCAGGGGGCTTCTGCAGGAACAACTTTTATAAAATTGGACATGTCCACGTTCTCTAATAAGTTTAATGAACATATCTTTTAAAGCTACGACAACTAAATTTGTTGAGCGCAAATACTAGAAGAACTCCTAACGACTGTGTGAAAATGGATCAAATCGGATGATAACCCCGCCCACTCCTCATACAAACGGTACTGCTAAAACATACTAAAAGCGCAATAAATCAATAACTAAATACGTGAGAGAGATTAAATTTTACTCCCGAGAGAGCGTGTTTTTCTTATAACATTTGTGCTTAGTATGAATAAAATAGGGTGAAAGCTCACCCAAGGCCCTGTTTACCGAAAAGGCCTTATGTACCTGAAGGTATTTCCCTGGCTTTAATCCTTGCAAGTTGCAAGAGTAGGAATTAGTCGGTTATATCCGAACTTAACTCTTCCTTACTTTTTTAGACATGTATTTTTTAATGAGAATAAAAAAGTTGTTAATCAAGCCTCCATAGCGTTCCCTGTTGACTGTAACATTATGGTTGGTTTAATTTTTGAAGAAGTATGGACCAATGATTCCCTCTATTCATAGACCACACCAAACACTGACTTTTTGAAGATGTAACGTTATTTCAACAATGGCTTGTGGATATTAATCACTCCAAATCTGACAATTTTTTTATTAACGTACCCATTCAACCTAAAATGAGATTTGTCACGGAACAAAGTTTTCTTGTGAAAATCGGGATCGGACCCCATTTACCAAACTTACGATGCGCTTGTTAGTCGATTGGCACATAAATTGAATGAGCACAGCTCCAATTGTGATAGCGCTGGCGTATGGATTCATTCGGGTCTTCTTTGACATTTTGTTCTACATCATCAATATCTCAGGATTCGACTGGAGTAAACGTGCTCAAAAAACATTCATGAATGCTTGAATTACCCTCTTTTCTGGGCGATTGAGTCGACCGAATACTAGTTGATTTACAAACGTTGTTCAGGAGTAAGTCCGTTTATTATAAAATGTCAAACCAAACTGAGTATAAATAAAGTAACACCTGTCAAACCGACCAACTCCGAAAAAAGTATTGCCTCAGTGAAAGCCACACGTCTAAAAAATGTCCGTTACTATTTCTAAAGCTGTGCTTTTAACAGTTAGTGAACGCACCTCGTCGTTCTACTTAACCGTCTTTAACTAATTATTTGGATGCCAGCTGCTCGCGCAATTAACAACGAAACAGTCTAATAAAATAAGATATTTTTCGGCCTTTTTTACCCCCTTCGCAACACACACAACTGCACAAGTGGATACATATTAAACCCTTTACGCTCGTTTTACTCTATTGATGCCGTTAATAAACTGAATCTTGAAATTCCTTGCGTTAGACCCTTTTATTTATTTCTTAATTTAAACACTTAATGCGTCGGTCGCAATAATGAGCTAGAGCATTCGCTGGCGGTAAGCAAGGCCAATGTCAAGTTTAATCCCGTCAGTTGTCTCACTCCAACTTTCTCTTTACAAACGTAATACGAATTTTAATGGCGCGAATCAGAAGGTATTTGAAAGCACAATACGAAATCGACGCGCCGAAAAAGTCCTGACTCTACAGCTAACGTTCCTCAATTTTCGGTTATTCAAGCATGACAATTTTGTGGTAGCTTGGACAACATATTTTACTTAGCTTTTGCTCGATTGCACTTTTGTAGCTTTTAAAATGCCGTTATAATTCTTCAACGAAAATTTGACTGCTTTTTGCCGATTCATTACAAAATATATACGTGGATTGAAAATATATATCCACAGAAACCATTTCAATATCGAAATTTTGTGATTCCCAACGGCTTTAGTTTGGTTAATAACATACTAATTTTGTTTCTGAGAATATTTTATGTATCGTTTTTTTATCCTTTATCTTATCTTTGGAATAAATAATACCTACTTTTTATTTATTTTTGAAAACCACGTATTTAAAAAATATCCTTTATAAATGGTGATCACCTTCGAGGTTTGCTTTTTTAAAGGAAAACACAGAAAATTCAAATTTAATGGGGAATGTTTGTTATTATTCGAGAAACATTCCTTAGCATTTATCTTTTGCGGATTATCTCTTTGAAATATTAGCCGCGGCTACGTCTCATAATGCTTTGCTCCGGCCCAAAACGTGAAATTACCTGCTCATCGAGGTATTCTCTTAACAAATCCATTGATTGGTGCGATGTGTGGAAAGTGGCGCCAGCTTTTTGGAACAAATGCCGCCGAGATTACGAGTTTCGATTTCGGTCGCTATTGTCGGTTCCTTTCTCACCGATATTATTATTGAATAAACATGATTCTACTGGCTCATAAACCACACCAAACCGTTGTTTCTTTCTGAATGAAATAGCAGCTCTTGATTCTCTTCAGGTTGCTCTTCGTCCCAAATGTGGCAATTTTCCATGTTTTCATACCCATTGAGCCAGAAATGGGCCTCATCACTGAACAAAATTTGGCTCGAAAACGTCAGATCTTCTTGGAACTTTTCAAGACGCCGAGCGCTTTCAATTTAGAACGTGATTTTCGAAACAAAGTTAAACGATTTTTAAATGTTGTTCAGTTGTAGGTCTATCCAGTTAATAGGAAATTTAGTAAAACTGGAAGACAGCGTTTACAATTTTATTTACTTTCACTAGTTATTGTTTGAACTTTAAATTCTACTGTGATAAGTAAAATGTTGAACAAGAATGATTTTTAAACAATTTTTTTATTTGGAACGCAATACGTTTTTATTGTTGTAAGTGTATAAGAGCAGCGAATTATTGCTCTAATAGAATTTAATGAAATATCAATTCGGAAATTTAAGGTTTTAGTAGACATTGGCGTACAATTCACTGGAGAAATTTAATATCCGAAGGCAGAAGTTGCGGTAACAAAAGTTAATTGAGCGCCTGTGATCGCTTATATGGTTTCGAGGCCTCAGGAAAGATTGTTGCGGCGCCCCTTTCAGTCTTGTGCAAGCAGGCAAGCGGCAATGGCCTGCGGCTCTTTAGATACCACAGGAAGAGACAATAATGTGCAAATATACTTAAATGGGGTTCTTATTGCCCATGTCCCAGACTAATCCAAAACGATAATATTGAAAAGTAATAAACCCAAAAAACAACAAGAACGATGCACAAAAGAAAGCCAAGATACATACATACATAAACCAAAATAGGGGAAGTAGTAAACTAAAATACGTTTGTAGTGAAAGTGGGAGTGTGATTAAAAGGGACTTCATGGGTGGTTGCATACGTTTCTGCCAATCATTATTGTAGTAAACGATGCGTCGCACTTTAAATCCTTTTAGGCGGATTTAAAATATAAAAAACTAAAAAAGCGGAAGCGTAAACAAAGTGCAAAGAGAAAAAAAAAATATCTTGGTTTTCACCGAAGCTAAAATACCCTTCACAAATAAAGAAGTTGCTTTGCAAGAACTTGATTTTGATCGTTCAGTTTGTATGGAAGCTATGTACATGCTATAGTGGGTCGATATTGGCAGTTTAGATAAATGGGACCCTGCTTTAGGATAAAAAAATCGAAATGGATCACCCTTTACATGCAACAGTGGTTTCGAATTTTTTTTTTTTCAGATATCTTACCGTTGCCTTAGAGAATAAACCATGTTTAGAATCATGTCAAGAAAAGAAAAATTATACAAAAGAATAATTTTGGTCGTTCAGTTTGCCTGACACCTAGATGTTGTGGTGGTCCGATGTCATCGTTTCCGACAATTGTGCAGCTTCTTGGGGAGAAAAGGACGTGTACGAAGAGCGATAACTCCAAAACTAACGGTCTAGTATTTTCCAGCGGACGGACAGACAATACCGCAAGTCACACTGATCATTTTTATATATATTTTTAAAGGGCCTCTGATGTTTCTTCAGGTTGTTGCAATCTTCGTGGCAAACTTAATATACTCTGTTCAGGGTATAAATAGAGGGTATATTTATATCGTTAGGGGGGTGTACCTGAAGGTGTGCTACGCTGTTCGGCTCAAGGTACGCATCACATTGATGCAAGTACGATAAGAATAAAAATCCATTGCACATGAGATCGCCTCCGAGAGCCATTCAATCATTTTGGATAGAACCGGGATTTTTTGTATTTTGGTTGAAGTCAAAAGAGGAGAAGGTCTCAGACATATGTAAGTCTAACAATGCACTCTAAAGTTATTCCTTGTGCTGCAGAAAGAGAGCAGCTCAAATCGAGTAAATTTTTTCCAACGGCACTACTTCAAAGACATATCCGTATTTTTGAGTGACAGCGTCGTAATTAAATAAAAACAGGAAAAAGTCTAAAAAAGAAAGTATTTCTTGAAATTTCTCATTGTAAGAAAGTGACTTCGGAGAACACAAGTTATGGATTATAACTAAAATCCCACCTGCACGCGTCGCCAACAGCCACTTCATGCGTCCGTCACTGGCTTTCATGCGCCATTATAGTAGTTGATTTTTATTTTAAATTGTGGACATTAGAAATTTATTATTGAAAATATTTTGACAGCGACGCGTAGGTAAAGAGAATGGCAGCAGTAGCTTTGCGCCCACTGCGCGCTAATCAAATAAAAATAAATGAAGCAGGCCTTGCATTAGCCTTGCAGCATGCCACGTACGCATGCCACACAATGCGGCAATTTAATGCTGCATCATGTACCCTCGAGCAATATGGCAATTGCCAACGCAGTGGCCAACAATCTTGGAGGGTGAGAAATGCTAAATTGCCACACAGTCCTGCCGAGGAGGTGAGAAAAGTGAGCAAAGAAGAAATCTTGCAGGCGAAGCGATTGAAGGGATAGCGGCAGGCGCACAATAGCGGACGATGGCTGCAAATCAAAACACACGTGTCCACAGTTTGCTAGTACAACTGAAAGTGTATCCGCTTGGAGAGTGGGTGAGAGGAGGGGTGCAGCATCTTAGCACGTGCAACAGTATCACGCGCAACTGCCACAGCGGCAGCGCCCGAGACTGATTTTGGAGTGGCACACCAAAAAAGTGTTCACAACAATATATAGAAATGAGGCGAGCGGCGTGGGTAAGTGGCAAGTGAAATGTTGCAAGTCAAGAGCAGCAGCTCGTGCAAATCCTTTCAGTGCTGTGCTTTTGCCAGTCTATGGTGTGTTAAAAAAGGCAAAGAAGCGCTTTGTTGCTATCAAAATTTAAGGTTTCGCAATTGACGGCTGATTTGAGCCGTAACTGGCGCTCTTGGTCTCTCTTTTTACACATACTTCTTGGGATAACATGTATATATGTATGTGTAGTATATGTCCAACGTCATAACGCCTACTTTTTTATCACAGGCATATATATATACATATGTATGTGTATGCAGGTTGAATTTATTTGCTTAGCGGCTTAGAAAATTTTAAATGAAAACGAAATGAAAAGCAAAATCGAAACGATTCTGCTCGATTCCAATCAACTCATGCCGGGTCTGCTTGCCAGCAGGGGTGAAAGCAAGTGGCATGCCGGAAAATTACCTCACGTATTTGCCGCACACACATTACCCCATACGTCGTGAACGTCGGTGTACGCACGCACATGGGTTTGTTGGAAGGCAAATAGTGCCGGAGGTCGCTACTATCACCGACTATATGCCGATATGCGCCTTTTTAGCTGCAAAGACAGTCCATAAGCCACGAGAGGCCTCCGAAGACTAGCTAACATTGCGAGTGGTGAGGTTGTTGTTGTGGGCTGTCTCGTAGGGCGGTGGCACGCAGCTTACATTGATTTATCATGATCTGCGTAGGCAATAAAACTTTAAACTGCCACAATGGGTCGCCACAACAGCCCTCCACTGCTGATTCATAGCCCGCATTTTTTGCCATTTAAATTTACATTGCTTAGTTTCGACGCGACGCTACATAAGAAAGTGCGTATGTTGCCTTCCTCCGTCCAACAAGGGTATGTCGCGAAATATTGTGCTGGGTCGCTTTATTATTTTATTTTTATTTTATTGAAGGCTCGAAAATGAAATGTAATTGTATGGTGATGGGGATTAAAGGGAAGAAAGAAAAACTTAAAGCATTCGGCTCTACACTCCACTGAGAAATGCAAACATCATACATGTGTAAGTATACATACATACATATGTATATGGTACATATACGATAGGAAAAGCTTTTGTGTGAAAACTTGAATTTCTTCTTCTTATTCTGCGGGTATTCGAATCGAGACCGTAATTTAGTGATTCCTTCACACGTTGTTGATTTGCGCCCACGCCCCGATGGAAGAGAAGGACGATGTGACCAAAAATGCCTTCTATGAGCGTTTGGAGCGAATTTATGAGAGCTGCCCCGTCACGATATCAGAACCGTGTTTGGCGACTTTAACGCCAGGGTGGGCAAAGAAGATGTCTTTGGCACAACTGATGGTTTATTCAGCCTCCACGATGAAACATCCTCAAATAGGTTGAGGCTGATCGACTTCGCAGGGGCCCGAAATATGTAGAACTAGATTCCAGGATAGAAAAATTCATCTAGCTACCTTGCTGTCTCCGGATCGAAAAACCACCAACGAGATCGATCTTGTTGCGATAAACGGAAGACACGTCTCCAGTGTTTAGACGTGCGATGCTTCCAGGTTCTAACATCGGCTCGGACCACTATCTTGTTGCAGCCAAGATACGCAACCGGCTCTGTACAGCAAAAACTGCACGTCAACAAACATAAGAAAGGTTCGACATCCAGAAGCTAGAATCACAACAGACAGCCGAACAATTTTCTACTCGATTTGCACTCCTGCTCCTAAGAGAACTGTGGGACGGCATTTCAAGCACCTTTCGTACAGCTGCAAAGAAAAACATTGGTTTTCGGAAAATATAAAAGAACATCTGGTACGATGAAGAGTGTCGTTTTAAATGACAAATGTGAAACACTTGAGTATAAAGAGCTTGACAAAATTTCGTCGAATCCAATGCAGAATAAATAACTCTTGCCAACACTATCACTTCGGATAAAGTAGGCAATTGAGAAGTAAAATCTTCTCTCGACGAACAAAAACTAAACTATATAAGTCACTCATTATTCCCCACTTACTATATAGTGCAGAGGCATGGACGATGGCAATATCTGATGAGTTCACGTTAGGAGTTTTCGAGAGAAAGGTTCTACGAAAGATTTGTTGTCCTTTGCTCGTTGGCAACAGCGAATATCGCATTCGGTGGATAGATGAGCTACATGAAACATTGACATAATTCAGCGAATTAAATGACAGCGGCCAGCTCTGAAAGTGTCCGACGCAGTACCCGCCGAGGAAAGCAAAAGAAAGAGAGAAACCTCCACTCTGTTGGAATATTGGAAGGACCAGGTGGAAAAGGACCTGACTTCGCGCTTTTGGCTATAACCGCATGAGCGGTGTCTCCGCCAATAAAGAAGAAGAAGATACGGAATTTTAGTATAATATTCTAATATATTTATTTTGTTCATTTGAAGTCAAGAATACAAAAAACTGAAAACAAATGGTCATAATAGTTGCTTTAATTTTAATTTAATAACAGTCCACAAAATTCTGTAATTTTGGTGTGTTATCATCTGTCAAAATAATATTGCCACCTACATTTTTCTTGTTTTTGATTATTTCACTTCACAGTATACAAAGGAAGTGTCAGTAAAGTTATCAAAATAAACTTTGCATAAATAATGCATTCAAGCTTCATCTTAAGCCCAAAAATTCTTGAAATCGAATTATTATATAGCTTTTTAAGAGCCCGTACATCATCTATGTGGACCGTAGGTAGGGCATTTGGATGATTTTTATGATGTTTAGTTGATGAGTTCTAGTATTAAAATTCGGGGAGAATATTTTTGTGATGACAGCATTTCCTTAATGCCAAAAATGGGTACCATCGATTCAATACGTTCCTTAGCTTTCATACAATATATCTTATTTGAATATTTTCGAACTTACATGGGACTTTATACATTATATAGTTGTCAGTCTGCGAGGTTTTTAATGAAATTCAGAGAAGATTTGTTTTCAGTAATAATATATACCATAGATATATAAGGAAATTAATATGAACTATATAAAAGAATTTAAAATGTGTAAGGTTTTCTAACAAAATTAAGTGAAAGTATAATGAATATATATATATATATATGTATATATAGCTTAATGCCAAATATATGTGAAATTAAGTTAATAAGTCACCAAATTTCATTGTAATTCTTTCACGATTTCGTCGAATAATAAATCATAAATTGTTCGCAACTGCTTTTAATATGAAGTTTTGGAAACAGCTGATGGTACTTCCTGGCTTTGATTTTTGCAAGATGCAAGGGTACAAAATGGTCTGTTACACCCAAACTTAGCTCTTCCTTACTTCTTTTTATTTAAAGACGAAGGTACGTCATTCTGTCCATCCTGGGAATACCCGTATTTATATTGGTACAAATTATTATTCAAGATTACGAAGGAATATGAAATATTGCCTGAAGAGTATAATGCTTAGATAACATTTATGATTTTCATTTTTGATTGTTTACATGGTTCTTGTCATTTTCAGGTGTGATAAATTTTTTCAACCCAAAAAAAAAAACTAAATTTAAGGTTAATTAATATTTGATGGAGTAAAGAAATAAATGCAAAGTAATCCCAATCAAGATCACAAATTTATTCCTCTGCGCTTGTGATTGTCAATTGGTTTTTATATCTTTCAGTTCGAGCGAGGATCTTTTACATTACTAAAATAAAAGATTACTTCAAGGCAGTACCTGATCCACTAGCATGCCTACGTGATCAATTACTTTTGGTCCATAACAATCATGCCTTGCCCATTTAAAGTTAATTAGTTCAAACGAACGTGTACTTTAATTGTAAGTCCAGACATGGGTAGAAATAGTAATACTCATACATATTTATACCCCCAAAGTAATCGTTCTTATTTACCAATTTTCTAATCCGTTATAATTACTAATGATATTTTCCAATTGTGGAGAGTTTTAAAAACAATTAAGTGTGATTGTAATACAAATTCAGAAATTTCAAAAAATATCAATACAAATACACCTCATGTACTTATGGAACTCGAAGATATTGTTGAGATCGTAATGTTTCGTTCAAACAACGGGAAAAGCTCAGCAGAAATATATAATCAAAATAATTTACATAACAGAGGCTCCATGTACGATTGTGTCATACAACAACAAAGCAGAGTGTTCGCTATGCGCTAATGCTAAGCACTTACATACATACATAAGTGTTGATCGCCTGCGAAAATAGCGGCAATGCTCACTGCTGCCCGATTCAGCGGCCAGACATTTGTGTGTATGTATAAACATATAAAAGCAGGGCCAAGGAACCAAATTACGCTGACTGATCTGCATAATGCTTGCAGGAATAAATTATTTATGTTTGACTTTTACGGCGCACGGCGAGAACATTGCAACCACAGCAACAACAGCGCAGTGTCAACAGAAGGGGTTACGAGCGGGCGCTCATTGTTATGTGGTTATGATGAACTTGAACTTGAATTAATTAATTGCTATTACGATTAAGTGAAATTTCATATGATTGCAAGAGGCGGTGGTGTGGCGACTGGCGACAGCAACAGTGCAACGTGTAGACGGAAGGCGGCCGCAAAGTGAATGCTATGCGAATGTGTGGCAGAAGTAGAGGCAACGGCTACAAAAACGGCAGCGCAATCCGCGTCATGCATAATTGAATTAATTTGAATGAATAAGTGACCACAAATATGCACATTCCGACATACATGTGCACCTATGCACCATATATATGGTTAAATATTGCTCGTGCAAGTGCGGTTGGATCGCAACCCAGCAAGAAAACCTGAGATATTGAAGTGGTGAGCTTGTGCCAAAGTCTGAATGGAATGGAAATTATAATATATATGTATCTTCTATCTTATAAAGCCATTCTATTTAAAAAATGCAAATCA
This sequence comes from Bactrocera zonata, assembly GCA_037783105.1. NCBI lineage: Eukaryota > Metazoa > Arthropoda > Insecta > Diptera > Tephritidae > Bactrocera > Bactrocera zonata. The sequence continues at coordinate 52,183 of JBAWJQ010002831.1, read as the reverse complement.
CCGCCATGGCTGGCTCGAAAAAATTTCGTTCGAGAGACAAAATTTTTGATCACTTTCTGCAGTAATTGGGGCCTTATATCAGCAATAACGCGCAAAATATTCTCTTTCTTCACAAAAAATAGGCCAGCGGTATTAAATCACAGGATCTTATAGGCCACGATCCAGACCCGCGACTCGAGATAGTGCGCTCACCAAAAGTTTACTTAAAAAAATTCATTGTTTCGTTAGTTGTATGACGGGTAGCGCCCTCAATTTGAAACCAAAGGTCGTTCACATTAACATTCTCAAATTCAGGTACAAAACAGTTATCAATCCAGGCTCTGTAGTGTTCAATATGAACTTTAACATTATTTCCGGCTTAATTTTTTACGAAATATGAACCAGTGACTCCGTTCTCATAGACCACACCAATGATTGAGGATGTAACTGCGTCTAAACATCACAGTTTGGTTTACTACCGTACCCCTTCAACCAAAACTGAACTGCATCATTGAATAAAAGCTTCTCGTGCAAATCGGGATCGGAGCCCATTCATCCAAAGGTTGAATTTTGTAAACCTGCAAAGCGAGATCTTTCCGCAGACTCTGTCATAATGTGGATGAACAGAGCTTCAATTGTTACGCGAGAAAACGGATGGACGAATTCGGAAATACGTCAAAATTCTGCTCCACAGCAGCAATAGCGTCTTCGGTGCGCAGTGTATGACGTCTATGAGGATGCGTATTATCCACTAGGTTAAACGAATTACGGACTCTTCTAGGGGATTATGTCCACCAAATATTGGACATAGGGTGCGATACGTCGCGGGAATCGAACCATTGTTCAGATAATAACTTTACACGATGGGCAAATATGGTTTCGGAGTAAGTCTGTTCACTATGAAGTGGCAAACCAAACTAAATATAAATCAAGTAACTATTGTCAAAACCACTAGGCTCTGAAAAAAGTATAGCCACATTGAAAACTACTCAGCTAAGCAAACATGCTTTGAAATGGATGGTACCTGACCCGATCCTTATCCATGAACTTAAATTTAAAGTTAGTGACGTTATTATTCATAAAGTCTTCAATTAATTTCGTACATCATCGTCTTACAATTGCAATGCCTCTTCTTCTTTAGTGGCGTAGACACCGCTTATGTGGTTGTAGCCAAGTTTACAATAGTGCCGGTCGTTCTTCCTTTTCGCTGTTTGGCACCAACTGGAGAATCTAAATGTAGCCAGGTCCTTTTCCATCTGATTTCTTCAACGAAGTGGAGGTCTTCCTTTTTCTCTGCTTCCCCCGTGGACACGGGGGACATGACCTAGCCAGCGTAGCCTCTGTACCTTGAAGCTCATGCTTCCATCTTCTGCGGTATTCGCCAATGACAATATGCAAAGGACCATAAATCTTCCGCAAAACTTTTCTCTCGAAAACTCGTAAAGTCGACTCATCAGATGTTGTCATCGCCCATGCCTCTACACCATATAGCAGGACGGGGATGATGAGTGACTTGAAGAGTTTAGTCTTTGTTCGTCGAGAGAGGTCCTTACTTCTTTTTTTGTTGCCTACTCACTTCGAAGGATCACCTCTTGGCAAAAGTTACTCTGCGTTGAATTTCGAAACCGACATTGTTGTTGATGTTAATATTGGTTCCAAGATAGACGAAATTATCTACGACTTCGATCTTTGTGACTATCAACAGTGACGTGGGAGCCTAGTAGCGAGTGCGACGACTGTTTGTTTGATGACAGCAAACATTTCGTCGGAATGAAATGCTTACGTATTGAATTGAATTGGTATAGTTTTTGTGGTTTTCTTTTGAAGTTTTCAAATATGTATGTTTGTGTATTAAGCCAAGGGGGTTGATTCCTTGTGAGACATTACAGTAGAGCTTTTAGAGTCCTTGTTATTTGTAAACCGCCTTTCAAATTTGGTCTATAAGTACTGTTTAAGACACTTCCATTTTTTAATATTTAAGAATAGTAAAAGAAGATGAAATACTTTATACTTAAAGTGGCATTTTTCATTCAAAAATTAGACTTTTTGGCAAAAACTGCTTGCTTAGGGTCGAACAATGCTGGGTCTATATAAATAAAATATGCAAGCACATGGAGCGTTGTCAAATAACCTACTTTTCGAGAGACTAACAAATACATATACATATGAGTAATGCACATAAGAAAATGCGAATGTGTGTCACGTCGCGCGGCAACCAGACAGAGCGCAGACGAAAATTTCGAAAACGACATGCAAGTAGTATATGGCGAGCATATTAAACCATGTGCTTATCTAAATATGTATGGATATGTAAATATATCTCTACTTGCATTTACATATGTATATGCTTATAAAAAATAATTGTCTTATTTGAATATATTCGCAATGTAAAACATAAATGAGGACCGCTCGTCTCAATTACGCACTAATTATAGAGACATGGACCATTGCGGCAAAATTTAAGGTTACTCATACGACCTGCCAGTTTGTTTTATAATCTCGCAAAATGTTGATACAAAGTATTATAGTTTTGTTTATGTGACGGTTACTTGTATCTTGCAGATGTGCCGAAACGGACCATTGCCACGCTCACTATACGCCATTAATCGAAAACCAATAAAATGTTATCTCTCAAATTAACTACATATGTATATAATATCTCTCAAATTAACAAAATTTAATCAAACCAAATGGTTTCTTGCCTTCCCTGTGAAATGTGGATAGTAATCCCTTCAACTCTCCATATAATGGTTTCATTACAAATCAATGCGTCAGAGACATCAAATTTTATACTCGAGATGGCGTAAGAGGGCCCATGTCGTCATTTTTCAATGGACCTGGCATCGCCCATCTTTTGGTAAAATCACGTACCCCGGATTTACTCGATCCATTTCAACTTAATTCTTTACATACGTAAAATATTATGTTAGACAAATGTTAGTTATTTTGATGAAAATGATGATTTGTGTTTCAAATAAAGGTTTTCATGTGTTATATACTGAATAATATCGGGAGAAAACTTGCCCTAGCTTCCCTTAAACAAATATCAGAATTTTCAAATATACGGTAGCATATAAAGGGTAATCCATTTTGAGGTCGTCTACATTTTTAAAGAAAAAACAAACAAACTTCAACTTTAATGGGTAGTGTTTATTATCATTCGAAAAAACAACCTTCGGCATTTATTTTTTGAAGCTTATCTCTTTCAAATGATTTCCGTGGCTACGTCTTGGATGGTCCATCCGTTGAGTTCAATTTTCTATGACTAGTTCGAGCATTTCGACGGGTAAAGGGCGAATGACACGCCTGCTATTTTGTTCCAAGTCCTGAATCGAAGCGGAATTGTCCGCATTTTAGACTTTACATATCCCCACATCAAAGTGTAGCGGTGTGATATCATACGATCTTGGTCAATCGACCTCCAATCGTACTAAAACGTGAAATCTTCTCACCGAAGTGTTCTTTCAATAAATCCATTGATTGATACGATGTGTGAGATATGGTGCCATCTTGTTGAAACGAAATGGCGCCGAGATCACGAGCTTCAATTCCAGGCATCAAATAGTCGATTATCCGCCGGCTCACAAGCCACACCAAACCGTTGTTCTTCTTGGAAGTTTTCAAAGCCCATAAAGCGAAGCCTGTCGCTTGGAAAGGTTGAACGACCTCAGTTCTTGCACAATCTGTATTTTATACGCTTTCAATTTAAGATCTCGACATAAAATGCGCTAAGTCGTTTCATACATCAGTTCAAGTAGCTGTGAACGGCACCGAATCGACTCTCCACGGTCTTCGTGTTCACTCTCAGCTACGCTACAGTTCTTAACTGCGTACTAGAGGTGGTCTGTTTGGTCGAATATTATCCAATAATGAATGCTAGGTCTCAGGATGGGTGACGGTATTCCGAATAGTACGCTCAGCAAGTCGATTATGTTGGCCATAAATTGAGCGAAGTGCCCGAAACACTTTCTTTACAGAACGTGAATTTTCGTAACAAAGAACACAACATAAAAGATTGACTGGACTCACGCGGGGTCTGTTAAAAAAGGCTAATGGAAAAAGTAGCTCTACTTGGATGATCCGTTACAATCAGTTAAGGCCTTTCTTTATTGCCAATAAACCCTATTTTGGGATAAACCGTTTAAATTGGTTAAAATGTGAATTTTTTAATGAAATTAAGCAGACACGTTTTCTTAAAAATTATGAAGTTTATCGTTATGACTTAAGTTGATCTAGATCTTGATGACCACCTGAAGGTATATTCATGGCTTTGATTCTTGAAAATTGCGAAAGTATAGAAGTTTGGGTTACAACCGAACTTCGCTTTTCCTTACTTGTTGAAATCTACGTTTGTATAAAATTTAAACGTTTAGTTTGTAGATTCTCACCTACCTAGGTCTCCATTTTCGAAACATACCGCTACAAAGTTGTTCGCCAATTCAAAATCCGTTATCCACATACCCCTTTTTTGGCGTCAAAACAATTGTCGGCTGTAGTCGATCAGCTGTTTGACGGCTGGGTTCATCGACCGCTTTGATTGGCCACGCGTGAGATGCTAATATATTTACTATTATTATGGATTTTTTTTAAATGATGAATAGTAATTTTTCGACAGATGATTAGTACTTGCGGTGGCATGCAAAACAGTAAAGTTAAACAGTTTTCGGCCAGTCGATGTGTACGTATGCACATGTCTATGTACATATAAGTAATTGAAATTCATTAGTCATTCTGTCAGGTCTCCATTTAACACTACAAATATGTTTTCGACATCTTATGAGACTGTTGTTGTTCAAAAGCCATAATTATAATTAAATAATATAAAACTGGTGGGTTTAAGTAATAATAATAAAACATCGTGTGTAGAAAATGAAGTGTGATAATATTAGATGATCTCGTGGATTGTACGAATTTTAAGAGCACAACAAGAGAGTGAAAATGCCAGCAAAATACGAAAAGTTATATTGGACGAACAGATATGATCGAATATCAACTGTATAACCGACGTCAAGGATAGCTAATGTAACGGTTAAATTTTTTGGTTGTGTTGTTTTTAATGAGGCAATAATTTTCCGAAGTTGGGTTTTGACCACTATTACTTGATTTTATACTCAGTTTAGTTTGCCATTTCATAATGCACAAACATAATCCGAAACAATGTTTGCATATCGTGTAAACTTATTACCAAAATAATGGTTCGGTTCACACGACCCAACGGGCGTTGCATCTAATATCCGATCGACATAATTGCTCAGCAGATTCAATAAATCGAGCAACCATAAACGGATTCGCACCGCGTTTACTCTAGTCGATAATGCGCATCCACTGAGATGCCATACAGTGCTCACCGAAGCCGCGATTACAGCTGTTGAGTAGACTATCGAAGAAGAACTGGAGTTCATGTGTTCATCCAATTTGTGGAAGTTTTCGCGGTGGGATCTAGGTTTTTGCTGGTTTCTAACTCCAACTTGTGCTAGAATTGAGGCCGAACGACAATCAATCGAGTCGATTGTCGGTGAATGGGCTCAAAACGAGATGCTCATCTATATCAATTCTCACAAGAAAATGTTATTTATTGCACTTATATATGCAATGTCGATAATGAACTACATAAAATCTTTGAACAATTTAACTACGTATTTAATCAAGAAAATGTTATTCATTGCAATTATATATGCAATGTCGATAATGAACTACATAAAGTCTTTGAACAATTTAACTGCGTATTTAATCTAAGTGTGAGTTATATTTTTCTGAAATATTATAAGCAATCGTAAAGCGAGTTGTGCGCTCCAACAAAGATAGTAAATTAAGAGTTCCGTGAATATAACTTTTGGAGAAATATTAAGATATCATCCTAATCCAATTTAATATTTGCTAATTTTTATACAGAAAGAAGATGTTGAAGTCAAGATACATACATCTATGAATATGTAAAAGTTCCATCTTTCAAAGTGGAGAGACAAATTCATGAGTTCAGAGTCAATGCTGTTGTCAAGGCCACCGTGCTTTATTACTTGGCATTGACACTGGCGATTGCAAATGTGCCATGGGCAGACAACGAGCCGAGGATACAACTCGGCCGAACTCACACACATTCGTTTTGATAACTTTTCATTTTACGAATTGCTGTTTTCGTATGCAAAGAATGTTGCCGAATGCGATATGAATGTGCCTGAAAGTAAAGTACACTGAGTGTGAACAAAAAGTCCAGGCTTGTTAGGGGACAGACTGTTTGGATGTACATGGGTAAATGCTTTCAACGATTCATATATTTGCGTGATTAGCTGTGTTTTCTCTAGTCTTCACTAAGAAACAATAGCGGAAGCAACCACAAGGTTTGTCGCAAAACAAACAGGACTGTTAAAAAAAAAACAAAAAATTAATATTTTTCAAAAGTTATATTTTTTTATTCGAAGTAATTTCCTTGTGATTCGATATAGCGTTTAGCCCGGTCAATTAGCATTTCAAATGAGTGTTTAGGGTAATTTTTTGGAATGCTCTTGAGAATATCGGTCGTCGCCTTTTGGATAGCTGAAATGTCCTGAAACCAGCGTCCTTTCATGGGCAAATGAAGTTTTCCAAATAGGTAAAAATCACAGGGTGCCAGATCAGGTGAGTAGGGTAAGTGATTAATAGTTAATATGGAGTTTTTTGTCAAAAAATCAGTGACAAGCGTCGACCGATGACACGGCGCATTATCGTGCAACAGACGCCAGGACCCTGCCTCACGGTATTGTGGTCGAGCACGCCGAATGCGTGACAAAAGACGCTTCATAACACCAAGGTAAAACACAGCATTAATCGTTTGGCCAGGTGGGACGAACTCTAGGTGTACAATACCCTCGGAATCGTAAAAACAAATCAGCATTGTCTTTATTTTTGACTTCTGAAGACGGCTTTTTTTCGGTGTCTTCTGATCGTCACAGATGTTCTCACGACCTTCTAGGAATCGCTTAAACCACTCATGCACATTACTACGGGATAGGCACTGATCACCATAAACTTTTTTCATCATTTGAAATATTTCAGTAAACGTTTTCCCAAGTTTAAAACAAAATTTAATATTTGCTCTTTGTTCAAAATGCATTTTACGACCGATGACCAAAGGCTGCCGTCACGTTTTGATCGATAACATCGATTGTAGTTATCCAATTATCTTAACATTTTTACGAAATGTCAACTAGAGACCAAACTTTTTATTTCATATACCCACCAATAGGTGGCGCCACCAGAAAGAGTTAAAAAGTTATGTTGCTTTTGCGACAGACCTTGTATTACAAGAAAATAAAACTCAGCATTCATAACTACAGTATAATATAATGAAAATAGTTTGACATGTTTGATAAAGAGTAAGTTTGTGCGAACTTTTGAATGAAGACGATTGTAATCTAAAGCTATTTTTTTGGAAATTAAGTTGGTTTTATTTACGTACATTTCCCATGATGAAGACTTGTGAAAATAAGCCATATATCATATCTTTCACGATTTCGACACCAAAAGTAATTTTTTAATTGTAAGATTGTCTGTCTGTATGCACTTACTGCGATAAGAGTTGTATTCTAGGTTGTAATACTCGTAGCGACAACTGGCCGATTTGTTATGCAAATTGCGGCGAATTAATATTTCGATTACGGTTGACAAATGAAAAATCGCCTCGATAAACGCGACGCATAGAGTGCTTAATTAGAGCTAATTGCAGTCACGGTACTAATAACAACAAGAATCGATATGAACACAAAATACAACATTGGCGAATAGTTGTTAGTTAGGTCAAGTGCTCTGCAAATTTCTAGAGCTTGCGACTGCCCGGCCTTCAGAGTTAACGAAATATTTTGCTTGAACGAGTCGTGGCTGCCAGTGACTCGAGCACAACAAATGTCTGTATTTGCGATTAAAGCAGCTGCTGTGGCAGTAGCATTTGCAGCATGGCAGCGAAGTGTAGCCTGGCGACGTGAACTAGTTTGCAATATATTACTACCCACTGTATTACGACTGCAACAAGAGCAATGACATATGACATAGTTAGCCGATAGCGCGCAAGTGTTCCAACCGAGTCGACAAGAAGGTTTTGATGTTCGACTATTGCCACCGCAAACAAAACGAATTTTGGGAGGTCGCAATTCGATATCGTTGAATGAAATCTATGCATACATACATACAAGCATATGGCAAGAGCTCTAATAACGCACATAATTAAGTACGCAGTAGTTTGCACGACTGGTTATTAGTTCTAAAATTTACGTAGTAGATATTTGATTTTTAAAAAGAAATAAGACTAATATATTTAAATGTTATAGCCAAGAACTTAAATTAATTATAAAGATAAGGGTTTGCTATTATGTTTTAAAAATAATTTTGGGTAAGTGATCGCCGCGGATTAACTCCCACCTATTCTCTTCCAAGATGTAAATCGGCTTGTGCTTATTTGTGTAGACATGCGATTTCACCTAACCCCACAAAAAATGGTGAAATAGTGAACCAAGAGTTGTCCAATTCAACATCCTCCAATTAAGTAACGAGCCAGTCATTGGGCATAGCATCTATAACATTCCCCTTTGACTATAACATAACGTTTAATTTTTGAAAATATAGAGTCATGATTCCCTCTGCCCGTAAAGCACATCAATCAATGACTTTTTGAAGATAACGGAGGTTTCATAAGGGACGCTACAAAAGTAGATAGGGACAGCAAACAACCCATATATAATTCACGTTCTTTTGACATTTATCTTTCATCATGGAAAGATATATGATCCAACAAATTATTAATTCTGTGGATGAGAATCGTAACCGCTCATTAATAACCGAATAATTTTGCCTGGATGATATGGACTTGAACAATATGTGGTTCCCAGAGTTCGGCGAAATTTTTTTTTGTTTTCGGAGGGGGAATCTTCACAGATATCGTCATTTTCCCGTCGATATGCACGATTCGTATTGGCCACACGACCAAGCAGGGCTGGCGGCACAGTACGCCTACGTATTAAACCCCGAACTCGTTAGGCATTATGAGGTGTGTTCAAAAAGTATCGTGAATTTTGTGTTTTTTCAAAAATTATTTATTTATTCATGAATATCTATTTTGTCTCCTTCAAAGTAATCCCCATGAGATATTATACACTTGTGCCAACGGTTTTTCCAATCTTCGAAGCACTTCAAAAAACAATTTTTTTTATTTTCTTCAGCTCCTCCTTCGATGCCGGGCGTTATCGTGGTGCAAAAGCCAATTATTGATTCTTCCACAAATCCGGTGCGTTTGCTGGCCCACGGATTGCAATTCACGCAAATTTCGACATTTAACTTTCAGCATGGTAATATATGCGTATCTGACACGTTCTTACCTGTGGCAAGAACTCATGATGCACCACGCCGCTGCAATCGAAGAAAACTGAATCAGTTACGATTCGACGATACTGGATTTGAACAACACATCGTACATCAGTGGACACCGAACATTAGCCATTCGGTTCTTCATTCACGCATTTTCACTCTAATTCCGATTAATCCTTCTGTGGACGATATGGGAAGATATGACTACGTATTGAAAACATTTAACTCAATAGGTATTACAAAGTGAGTCCCTCCCGCTGCAACACACTTATGCCAACGAATTTTCCAGCTATCGTAGCACTTGGAAAAATCCTCCGTCGTGATGCCCATCAGAGCCTAGAGAGCCTTTAGAGTTACACGAAGGTAAATCAGGCAAATGCGGTGGTTGTGGCACGATATTAGTTGACAATGTGGCGAAATGATCACGAGTATCCAATGCAGTATTAGATGGTGCATTATCGCACTTCTTTGTTCATAGTAGAGTAAAAATCGAAGAATGCACTTTTAGATCCTCACAAAGCGACACGACGAACAGCACTGTCAACTTACAGACAAAAGAAAATTCACCTTTCAATTTGATCACAGTATTTAAACTCATAATAATCACTAAAGAAGTCACAAACTGATCTGATTTAATTTAGGTTATCCTAGTATATGCAATCCGGTTCGATTCCGGCAAATAATAAAAATGTTTGGTTTATGTTTTCCAATTTGAATCGTCGAAAATTCACGTTCTGTAAAGAATGTGTTTCACGCGCTTTTCTATACTTATAGTCAACATAGTCGTTGCTGGGTCTTCATTATTGGATAGTATTTGATCGAATATCCAACTGATGTATGGAACGACTTGACACATTTTACGACGAGATCTTAAGTTGAAAGCATACAAAATACAGCTTGAGCAAGAACAGAAGCCACTCAACTCTCCCAATCGTCACCGTTTCGCTCTATTGGCATTGAAAAGTTCCAAGAACATCCGACGTTTTAAAGCCAAACTTTGTTCAGCCATGAAGCACATTTATGACTCAATGTGTATGTACGAGTAAATTGGCGTTTTGAGACAAAGTGCAACCTGAAGAGATTCAAGAGCTGTCATTTCTAGAAAAAAACAACGGTTTGGTGTGGTTTGTAAACCAATGGAATCAGCGGTCCATATTTCTTAAAAAAATATGCCGGTGATAGCGCAACCGTCAATGGCAGCCGTTATCGCGTCATTATAATCGTCTATTTGATGCCCGAAATTGAAGCTCGCGATCTCGGCGACATTTAGTTTAAACAAGAAGGCGACACTTCCCACACACCGCATCAATCAATGGATTTATTGAGAGAACACTGCGGTTAGCAGATAGTTTGACGTTTTAGACCGGTCGATTGGCCCCCAAAATCGTGTGATATTACAACGTTAGACTTTTTCCTGTGGTTATATGTAAAGCCTAAGATCTATACTGACAAGCCCCCTTCGAATCAGGCCTTAAAGCAAAACATCACGCTTATCATTCGCCTGTTCCTAGAGTTACATAGCCGCATAATTTGTAACTGTTTACTGGCCGCAAACTATATGCTACGTCCGACCGAATACGGAATTTCCTAAGTGGTCTAATGTTTGGAACAGGATCAAAACCTTTAATCCGATGACTAATGTATCTTATTGCTAACCTTAAATTTTCGAATTTGTTATTACATATGCTTCGGTGATCAGGGGAAACTTTTTATTTGGGTATAAACTTACAAATGGCTTCAGATTCTGCACAAGCTTCGTGTACAAATTGTACTCAAATTTGCACTAAAGTGAAAGCCACACATTTATAATGCCATACTTTTCTATTCTCCTTATTATCTAAGCTCGTTATGTATTAACTTATGCACTTTAAGGCAGCGGTATGGAATATTGTTATCAACTGCTTGGTCCAAATGCCATGCAAAATTATCAAAATCTTATCAGAGTACTCGCTAACGCTACTGAGTTGTCTGTTGATTCAGCGGTGCTTGGTCCTGCGATGAAAAGCTACGGGGCCACCGTCACCTTTACTCAAGGGCAATAAGAGAAGATGCAACCAAAAAGTGCAAACAAAGCCTGGTTGACCAAGCCAGGCAAATTAAAAGTCGGCGAGTCAGCAACTGATATACAAAATATGGTGTATTGTTGTTGTTGGAAGGATGCTCGAGTGTAGTATTGCAAATGTGTGTACGGCTGGCAATGCCAAGTTGGTAGCAATTGCAGATTAGCATGCCGATATCACGAAGAGGCCCACCGAATAAAAGCACAATATATAAGCAACAATACATATGTACATATATAATCATATGTACATATGTATACTACATTCAGCTTTACATATGTACAAACATATATGTGGTGCTCTTATGGAACTGCCTTTTCGTGCAGCCAAGTGCGTTTGCACAACCTACATCCGTCCCTTTTGGGCTGATGCACAAACAATCGCTTCGGATCTATATTTTTTAGTTCGATTCTGTTGTGGTTCATTCATAAGCGGCGTGAGTAAACGTGTATGGCTCATTCGCATTGTCATGATTGGAAAATGCCCGGTAGCAGTTGCGTTGTCGATATTTCTGCGCGTCGACAATAAATTTGGCATTGGTCAAACGTAGCCCCAAGGCAGCTATGCAGACAGGCAAACGAAGCCTGAGCAAGCACAGCACACAAGACCAAAGGATGCAGCCAGATGTAAGAAGACGTTAAAAACAATGTTAGTAGAAGCTGCAGTGAATCAGTTTCGGTGTGTCGGCTATATCAACGTGCTTATCGCATCAAACTAGAGGAGGTAGAGGCGGCTTGCCATGGAGCCACCGAATCAAATCAGAATTTCTGCATATACCGCTCTGCCACACCCTCCCACTATAAGTTTTATACACCATTCAGATTCGGCTACATCGTATGCCCGAGGGAAATGTTAAAGCGCAAACGAAGCGACTTGTGAGCAAGGAAAACAATATCAAAGAAGTAAGGAAGCACTTGGTGGAATGCAACCGATGCTTTTACATTTGTTCTGAGATGTAGATAATTTAGTATTTCATTGTTTTCGCCCGAATGGGTTAATGTATGATTTCTAAAACTTTCGTTATAAGCCCCTATAAAGCACTTATGAGGGTCAGAAGGTGGAAAAGGATTAATAATTTAGTGAAGGTCCAGCGTGAAACAATTCTGAATTACTCAGGCCATTGTCACTATCTTCGAGTTTCGATTTAAACTCTTACTTGTCTATGGGCTTTGGTTATCCCTAATTTTAACATTTTGAGGACCTCAATATTGGACGCTCACGTTTTCGAATAGTTTTGACTAGAAAAAACATGATACTCCAGACATTCATTAACAATTCTACACCAAATAATGTTCCATTTAAAAATATAGCACTAGCTCTGTTGTTGCTCCAACAAACCGCGCTCCGTGAAAAGAAAAAAAGTTATTATACCTTAAGAAAAAGTCCCGCTATGTTGCAAAACTTATATCGGCAGTGAGTGGATATTTGCAAGCAATGTATTGTTATTGTAGTGCTACGTAGGCATGTTGTGTAAGCTGAATTGCTGCCAACTTCAATGTCTTAGCAGCTCCAGCCGTCATGGCGCATGACTCTAAGGTCGCCTCGCATGCGTAATATGTTGGCAATAAAACAGTAGGCAATCGACAGGTCTGCACGAAATCTGCCATGCTTGGCGCAGTTGCAGCCGTCTACCAAGTAACGCCACAGACGTTGACTCTCCGGTTGCATTGACAGCCGGCTTGGCTGCTTGGAGTGCACAGTAGTGGTGATAGGCATTTTTGAAATATTTGCGCAATATATTGTCGAGCACAGTGTCATCGAGATTTTTTTTATTTTTTACCTTTTTTGTATTAACTATTTTAAGAGTAGCACAACTAGCTAGGTTAGGTTAAGAGATCAACCCTCCTAACAGAGATCTAACTTGGACCGCTTATACCGCGGTTGTGGACCTAAGACTGCTATATAAAATAACATACTATAAGACTCCCACAAATCAGACAATGGCTCGACATTGGAGGAGAATGTGCCTGATTGTTTCCACCTCACTCTCTGACATACTTGCGTCCAAGAAGAAATTTAGCCTTACTTCATAAATAACTATTGGACATTATCCAGTAAGAACACCTACGATGGCGGCAAGATTAACTTTGCTATAAGCAAGCAGTTCAGCAGTACAGATGGAGGATGGAGCCATGCGTAGAAGTTCATGAAAGTGAGAAAAGTTCTCAGGAGTGGCTTGAAATGATTATGTTTCCATATGACTCAAACAGCTCACGACTTCCGGTCTTAGACCAAGATGTCCTAAAGTATGCTATTCTGCTACCTCTAGACAGTTACTACAATAAACGTTGTATGGCATCCCCATAAAGCAGTGACCTTCTATAATTCTTATGTCATTAATTCTCAATTTTATTAGGTGGCATATGCGGCCCATATTCCATTCATGCCAGATTTGCCTGCTTGTTAAGCCATATCTTTTAATATCCACAAGTAGACAGAGGCATATAAACTCTCGTTTTTCGGAGTCTAATTGCAGGGTGGTGCCTGCATGGTTAGTTCAGCTGCTTCACAATTACTAGGAATATCACTACATCCTCGGAAACATAGTAGGTTTCTCGTGAAGTAGGATAATAGATGCCATAAGAGGTCAAGGCATTTCTTCACTATCTCCGATGAAACCTTAAGCCAGTTTAAAGGATTCAATATCGCTTGGATATTTTCTTATATAAATATATTTCTTGTAGTGACCACCATCTTTGTCAGAATAAGAAAGCTTTCTCCAATAGCTGTGATCTCCGCTTGGAAGACACTGCAATGGCTTGGTATTCGGAAGGTGATGTTAGTATCTAATTTTGTTGAAAAGACACCCACATGATTGTGTGTTTGAACCCATGAGTATAAGCACTGGGGTGGAAGGCAATATTGGGGACGTCTAAGAGTTGACTTCGCTGCCAGTTGCTTACAGAACAAGTGTGTGGGCAGTTAATATAAAACAGCATTTTTTGCCTGATTGCCGTAGTTCTAAGATTTCCACTGATGCACATACATACATATAGCTAGCTGCTCTTTGTACGCTCTCCATATGCCTTATCATGTAAAATTATTTTCCATTATTGGCCACCATACCAAAATAGCGAATATCATAGTCGACCTTAGAAGTGCTTTGTAGAGCCAATAAGTTACACAAGGCGTTAGCACCCATTCGGGTTCCACGATCCCTTGACATGTGCAAAGTATAGTAGCTGTTTCTACAACAGTCGGGCCTACGTATCCGGAACGGATCCGGATTCTTATCCGGCCCAAGATCGCTACAACAACAACTGTAGCTATTTTTGTTACCTTAGCGCCCAAGTTTGGTTTCCATAAAAGTTTTCTTTGTAAAATTAGTCCCAAGTATCTTGCTTCCTGTCCTCTTGTTGGCCTGGTACCATTTATTAATGGCGGCATAACTTCTGGAATTTTGTGTATCCTAGTGAGTAATACAAGTTCTGGCTTGCTAGAATGATCAGATCAGTCTACCGTTAAAAAGTAAATATACCTGAGAATGTTATTACGCACAAAGGCTTTCGCACAAACACAATCCTATAACTGCTTCGGAATCAGAATTTATCTGAACAGCTATACCAATATATCTATGTATATGTTATGACAAATCAGTCCACGACGTGCACGTATTCAAACCATTTAAAACAATGACATAGAAATAATAACGAACAAACATTGTAGAAAGCAATTTAAAATAATTTTTACTGACGACACAACAACAAAGCAACACTGTGTAACACTGCAATGGAGCGTGGCGGCAACAAACAATTCGGGCATATGTTCTAATTTGTTGTTTCATTTTTATTTCGATTTTATTTTCTATTTTGCATTTAAAACACCGGATTTGACCTAATATCTTTCCGCTAAAGCGCGGTAATGTGCGCGCCCAACTCTCTGTCTCTGCGCGCTGGTGGGTGGGGTTATGCCCATTTGTAACAATCGCTGCTTCAACATTGTTGAATGGGTGACAATCAACGCTTAATTTAAGCGACGCCAACACCACCACGCCATGTCCTTAGCAGTTATGCACACGAGCATGTTCGTAGGACGTCGACGTTCCTTGTCGCATGCAACGCTTCGCTACCACTGCAGCGCCCACTCTATGGCAAGCAATGCGCGCTCTTTTTATTTCACAAAAAATCACTGTTGAATGGCGCACTTTTTTAAATTTCTGAAATGGTTTGCGCCTTTCATCCCTCAGCAGCCCAGCCAGTCGAGACACATTCGAAATGGCCCATCAAATTCACTGGCGCTTTCTACTTCGCTTCTCATGACAATTCTTGCTCCGCTTTTTATTCGAGCTTGTTATTTTTTTCTTCAGTTTTATGGTTTATTAAAAATATTCGCTTGCTTAATGGCTTTGCACACTGCACGCTATGAAAAAAATAAATGTCCGTCAACACTGGGCATGGTGTTTGTAGTTGCTGGACTCTGTTTTCTCCCACCACTGAACCTTGCTTCCAATGAGCGCCATTTCCTTCTTTCTTTTCGCCGTTTCCCAGCAATTTAATTGTTATTGCAAGATAATGCTTTTAATTGCAATTTTATTTTTGTTGCTACTTGAATGATTTGTATACTGCTCTTAAAAAATCCATTAAACATAACTACTTATAGAGATTTTCTCCAATATGACGCAACAATGCACCGAGTGTGATTATTATTTAAGATTTTGGTCAAACTTTTATAAAGCTTACAATAGCTGTTTCTTGTAAAAATTGCTTGTTGGAACCGTGAGTATTGGATTACAATGAAATCAAGATAATACATATATGGGATTAATACATAGAACGGTTACAAGGTCAATTCAAACCGTTTATGGATAAAGAATGAATTTAGGCGAACTTGGCCAAACTAAAATGACTAATTTTCTTAAATAAGACATATAGTTTCATTATTATCCAGATCATTTAAGGCACACTACACAATAGATTCCCCAATATCTTTCTAACACCGTAACAATATTTAAATTTATACATTTGTATTTTGTATCAATCGTCTAGTTACATCCAACAGAACATAGTGCTAATATTAAGACTTAAGAGTGATCCCTCAGCCGAAAGCCTATGATGCTAGCGCTGCGTACTTTAGTTTGTATAATAATTTGTTATTATGTAAGCTTTAATAAAATAAAATAAAAGAGTGATCCATTCCGTACTTATTTCAAGAAAAAATAAACATTTTATTATCATATGAAAGAACTTTCATTGGCATTTATTTTTTGAAGATTATCTCTATTAAATGTAGGCCGCGACTCAAAAGGTCTATCCACTGAATCCAATTTTCTATGGTTCGTTCGAGCATTATCACTGTTATCTGGCGGATGACACGCGAGATGTTTTGCTCCAAGGCCTGAATCAAAACGGCATTATCCGCAAAGTCTAACGGTATGATATCACACGGTCTTGGTTTCGAATCGACCGACCCAAAACGTGAAATTATTTGCTCACCGAAGTTTTTTCTCAATAAATCCATTAATTGACACGATATGTGGAAAGTGAGGCAGTTTTGTTGAAACCAAATGTGGCCGACATCATGAAATTTTGCTTGTTTGAGCCAAAAATTGCTCTCATCGCTCTAAAATGTAGGATCTTATTGGATCTTTTCAAGAGCCCATAGACCGCGCCGTTTACGCTTGGAAAAGTCGAGTGGCTTCAATTATTGCACAGGCTGTATTTTGAACGCTTCCAATTCAATATCTCGGCGTAAAATGCGTCAAGACGTTCCATACGTCAGTTCGAGTTGCTGCAAACAGCACAGACTTGACGGTCTCCATGGTCTTCGTATACACTCTCAGCTACAGCTGCTATATTTTTTTCACTGCGGTGTAGATGTGATCTGTTCGGTCGACTGTTACCCAATAATGATAATCTCAAGATAAGGTATGGTGTTGCTAACAGTGCGCTCCGTAGGGCGACCATATGTTGAACGAATTGCGCGAAATACATTCTTTACGAAACGTAAACTGAACGTGAACTACACGTACGTCTAATTTTGATTTCGCTGCGAAACTTATACGGATATGCACAACCATCATTCCTCATCAAAATCGGAAAGTAACTCTACGAGCTTTTCGATACTCGAAGAGATTTTAGACAGCGTGACTCTCTCGCGTATCTTCGTATATAATGCTGGAAACACTGATACGCACCGCAAATCTGATTAGCTGTATCAGTGTATATTCTAAAAGTACAATGCTGCTGAGGTAGGCAGATGATATTGACAGCGCCGCCTTTTCCAGCTTAGAAGGAGAAGCTAAAGACGTTGGTCTTATAGTGAACAAGGGCAAGACAAAAAACCTTGAGGTTCCTCGCTTCTTGAGAACAACGTCACTTTTGGTAACCATTAATTTGAAAAAGTGTAGGACTTTATATTGTTGAACCAGCATAATTCCACAAGCGATGTTAGATCAAGCGCGAATAACTTTTGTCAACAGGTGCTACTTTGGGATCTTCAGGCAATTGAGGAGCACATCCCTCTCTCGGCGAACAAAAATGATGCTCTAGGAGACTCTCATCATTCCCTTGCTAAACGTCGCAGAAAAATTAACGATGACTAAACGAGATGAGAAAGCACTTGGAGCACTTCTCTATGTTGTTGCTGCGCTCATCTTGAGCAATGAATGGCGAAGAAGATGGAACCATGATACTTCTCGATAAACTAAAATGTCGACAGAGAAAGAAAGAAAAAGGTCTGTCAAGTCAAACATGAAAACATTTATTGATTTTACTTTTACAAAATAAAATCATTTATTGGCGAACAAATGATTTCAAATAGTCTTTTTTCCACCTCTTTGACTTCACCTAGCCCCTTAATTAACATACAATTTATGCTTCTTTTTTGCTTGGTAGATTCACGCACAATGTCAGTTCTATAAATATTGAAGACAATATGAAGAAGTGTGCACTTAAAGCTTAGCTGCGTTCTTCTCTAAATTAATTTCAATTATTATATGTTAGCTACTTGACAACCAGTAGTTTTATTATGTAAGTATATATTGTAAATCGTACGTTGAAAACTGGAATTCTTCAGAATGATTTTAGATTGCCGCTAACAAGTATCACATTGTCGCGCCAACGGAATCAAAAGGTAATTGTAGTTTCCACAATAACAAATGTCTGAGGTGGCCTTAAAGACTTTCTGTACCCTGTACTTACCACTAAATGTAATCTCACTCATACTATTCGCACATTTCCTCGACTTCCCTGGAAAGCTGACAACATCTTTTAAATGTCCCTGCAAAAGCATGTCAAGTATCGTTCAAGTTCGAGAGTTCGCAGAAATTTGACGATCTGACATGTGCGGTCAGCTACCACAAAAACTGCAAGAAGTAGCAAAGTGTTTGCACAAATCGATCAGATTGCAGTGACGCAAGCGTGGTGCATGCCACACACAAGCAGCACAGGCAATGCTGCAGAAACAAAGAGGTGCTGATGAAGGCAGTCGTGCGCCGGCTTTTACGGTTAGCACTTTGCTTTTGCTTTGCCGGACAGATGCGCCTGGGTGTTCCGCTTGACAAGCCTTTTGTATGAGATCAGTCCATTGCAACATAGTTTATACATACATATATTACTTGAGGGCTATAATTAATCTATGGCACGTTGCTGTTGTCACGCGAAATGTTGCCAACATGCATTTGAGTGAAAAAATGTTGTTGCCGTGTTGTTGTTTGTTGCGAAATAGTTTGACTTGAAATTATGAACGAATTTATAAATAATAAATGCTGTGCAGTTGGCGGAGGCGTATTTCTATTTACCTTAACGAATCAGCAGCGCCCGTTCTGCGAACTGCATCCAAGTATAATGATGACATGTTGGTTGACTCATACAGGTACGCAATTTTTTTTACGAAGCGGAAGCAATGAATGCCTACACGCCACGTCAGTGTGGAACTCTGAACTAAACCTCTTACCGATCCCCCCGTTTCCACCGTTAAGTATTACATCGGGAGGGTGTTTGAGCAATGCTCCTCCTCCTCTGTTGGTCTCCGATCCCGCGCCGTGCAATGTTTGTCGCGAAATCCCTCCCATATGGTTTAGTAATTTTGGCATTGGTTTGTTTGGTCCCCAATTTAGTGGTCCGTTTAGTTTTTGAAGTTCTATTTTTTGTTGCTGTTCTCGGGCTCTTTGAATGTCCGTCATTTGGCGGTCAGTTCCACTTTCTACTTATCGTTTTATTCAACCATTAGGTGTACAAAGTCTTTAGGGCTTGGGTCTACACCGAATGCAATTTTAAGTATCGCCTCTTCTGATCGTACAAATATTGAGGACAAAGAATTGTCTCGACTCCACAAATATTCAATATGACATCACTGTCGTGCTTGAACCGTTTCAAATAAGCTTTGGAACAGCCATGTCCTGTGAGAATTATGTTTTAAGTATTAATCTACCTCGTAGTGTGGTCTTTGTAGCCATGCGTCAATTCTGGGAATCAGTCGAAATGTTCAATGCCCATTTTGATTGACTTCTCATCGTCTTTACCAACTCTTCACCGTCTCTGCTCGAGCAGTTTCTTTTAGGGATCTGGATGGTAAATCCGCTACAGGCTTCTTAATCTCTGTAGCTAAAAAATCTAACGGGTGTAAGCCCATGATTACAAAGGCCAGTTAGAGCGACGTACTTTAGAACTCCGGCCATGAATATTCTTTTATATTCTTTTTGTTCGCGGATATTAGGAATCATTCGAGTTAAAGCTCGGCATATTTTTGAAGCTTTTTCGCAAGTGTAGACTCTTATACGTAAGTTTGCGTATGTAAATAGTGTTATGTGCCGTAATATTTACTGACCCTCTGTGAGGTGGCATGTTGAACGCCTTTAGGAAGCCATGGCGTACAATATGGGCAGCGATTAGCCACTATGAGTCGGACTTTAGCACAAATTACGGTTAACACCGACACTATAGATCATACTATTACGTAAGAAAATTAACATTGGCATACATACCCACCTACAACTACATTCTGAATCTCATTCTGATAAAGAGTACATATTCGCTTTTACTGCTACTTGTTATCAAGCCAAGTCTGTGTGGTGTCTCCGGAGTGCAATAAACGAAATTTCTTATTTGCACCAAATTGTGCCTAAGTGGATATTTTGCGTGCGGCTCCACAGCCTCACACTTGACCGACCTTTGTTCGTTGCGCGACCCAGTATGGGCTTGTACTACTTTCGTGCTTCGCACGCAATTTTTATGACCACTTGAAGGAGTCTCGCACCCAAACACTGAATGCAACACAACTTGGGAGAGGGTTAGTTGCAGAATTGTTTGTTATTTTAAGTTGAATAGCCCCGCATGCCTCCTTAGCTACGTCAGCCGCCCAGCGAAATATCGATTAAATAAAATGGAACATTTTGAACTTTTATTTTTAGAGAGTATTGTTGTTGCGCTTTATGTTGAAAAAACGTGATATTTCTTTCCTAGAACAGAAAGTCAGCCCAAGACTGTAGCATGCCACTTCCAATGAATTTACCATCGAATGGAAAGCGATTGAGTTAGTAGGGCATTGTACCACCCTCCGAAAAACAGCACCCTAAACGCTACAGACGCTAGTGTTGGGGTGGTCACGTACGAGATTTGTTCGTTTATTACATTTCCCTTCGGGTTTATTGCTTCCTAGTTTCCTGCCTTAGCGGCCGCACTCTATTACACTCCTTGAGAAAGTAGGAAGCTAAAACTTAAAAAACCGATACATATTTATGCACGTATGTATGTATATGTTTACGAAACTTTACTTACAATGAAAACAAAATTTCTATGCGTGTGCACCTACTGCGTCTTTGCAGTAGAATAGATGTGCTTGTGTATATGACGTTTTTCTGCTTTTCTCAAACACTCGCACATTTGGAAATTTAATTTTTTTCCGAGACGTTTCGTTTCGGTTTGTGTTTTTTAAAACGTGTTCCATATTAGATTGTGGAAGGAGGAAAATTTCTTTCTGTTGAGCCGAACAAGTGGAAAGGGACAAAGCTTCCTTTCGTTTTATTATTGAAATGCATTTGCTAAACGGAGAGCAACTTGGCAAGTCGTTGCGGAGTCAGCGGAAAATCCTTAGTCAATTATTGCATTCATTATAAAGAAATAGAAAAATCCATAAATGTATACGCATTAGTATTGTTAATTCTACTTGCTAGCGTAAACTAGTTAATCTAATGGGGATTTGTTTCTAGGGCATCACCAGTCATTGTATTAGGTTGTCAAATATCTCCGATTTTTTGCTCTTTATTCAATGTTTTATAAAAAGTGTTACAGCGATCGAATTCAGTTCAAATATGCGCCACTTCGTTCGATAATATGTTTCCATCTAAACGGCAACTTCATAATACCCCCTCGTAGAAGCCCCCCTACTTATTTTCGAAGAACTCGGACAGCCACTTTTCACAAGCCTCTTTTGAGTTCAACCATGGACAGGAACAGGTGGTAATCACTTGGCGCTATGTATGGGCTATTTGGTGGATGCGATAAAACCTCCCATTCGAGCTCCCTTAGCTTCTGATGAGTCATCAACGAAGTCTGTGGTTTGGCGTTGTCTTGGTGGAACACTACATTCTTCCTGTTGGCCAATTCTGGACGTTTCTAGTCTATCGCTAGCATCAAGCGGTCCAGTTGTTCTCAGTAGATAGTAAAATTAATCGTCTGGCCATATGATAGCAGCTCATAGTGGATGACTCCCTTCCAATCCCACCAAACACACAGCAAAACATTCCTGACCGTCAATTCCGACATGGCCCCTGTGTGGGACGATTCACCCGCCTTCCACCACGACCGTTTTCTTTTGGTATTGTCGTATGTGATCCGTTTTTCGTCGCCAGTATTGCCAGATACGAGCTCTGGAGCACTTCATACATAGCCGCGAAATTCAAAAGACAAAAAGGCGGAAGGAAGCCAACCTAATATAAAAAGTTTAAAGGTGCGCGGTTACAATACGCAGAGAGCATACTTTAGTTCAGATAAGATAAGCTTTACTACTAATATTCAGGTAAATCAATTTTTTATATTTTTGACAACTTAATTCGAAAAGTTTTAACAAAGCGTTAATTAGATTAATCATCACATTTCAAAACATCCATTGATTGATGCGATGTGTGGGAAGTTGCGCCGTCTTGATGTAACCACATGTCGCCGAGATCACGAGCTTCAATTCAGGGTTCAATCCCAATCTATGCAAATCTGGCATATAGTATATTTATACTCTTGCAACACCTAAAGGTTAATTGTATCACTTAAAACTAATCTAGTTTGATATGTGATTATGTACAAGTATATACAATATAAATGATCAGGATGACGGCATGTGTTGAATTCCGGGTGTTTGTCAGTCTGACTGTCTATATGTACAAACTCTTACTTGCAACCTTTTACGACAGTGTAAAAGTGAGTGAAATCGGATAGTGACCAAGCTGACTCTCCATGTAACGTTAATGTTAAAAACTATTACAAGTGTAAATAAATGTGACAGAAGCATACAATTTCATAAATAACTTGGTATGGAAGTGCTTCTTAGGAACTCGTGACAAAATTGGACAATGGGCGTGGCACCGCGCTCCTTTACGTTAAATTCCATATCTCAACTATTCCCAATTAATCTTACAGTGAGAAAATAGGCGAAATTGAAATTACTTTCCACATAATAAAATTTTAATTCCCATCCATTTCCTTAATTTTACAGTATACAAATAAAACACCAATAATGTTATTTGAAAAACACTTTATACAAATACTATCCTTAAGATATGACATCCACCGTCTCAAAATGGTCGAAATCCGACCATAATATATCAAGCCCTTAGAACCCGTGTATGTGGCTGTGAAGCAATGGCAGGCTTTTTACCGAAAATAGCAGTAAAGCAGTGTAAAAACACATAAAGAATTTATTGGAAGTAATGCTTTTTGGCCAGCTTTATGTCAAAACGTTTTATTTTTTTTTTTTAGAAACTTGTTTTAGTTGTGATATTAAAGGATGATTCGATTTTAAAGAAAAAAACATAAACTACAAATTTAATGGGGAATGTTTATTTCCTTTCGAAAGAACATTTTTTGCAATTTATTTCTTGAACATTATCTCTATCAAATGTTACCGTGGCTACATCTCAGATGGTCCATCCGTTGATTCCCCACATCGCCACAGGAAGAAGTCTAACGGTGTATGTCAGACGATCTTGGTGGCCACTCAAACGGCCTAGACGTGAAGTTATTTTTCAAACGAAGAGTTCTGTCAGTAAACCATTGACTGTTGCAATGTTTGGGAAGTTGCGCCGTCTGTGGAAACCAAACGTCGTCGAGATGATAAAGGTCGCCATTGAAAATTACGTTATCCTCGGCGTCATTTTTGAAGAAATATGGACCGATTATTCCCCCCGCTTACAAACCACACCAAACCGTTTTTTCTGAATGAAACGGCAGCTCTTGAATTTCTTCAGGTCGCTTTTCACACAAATGTGACAATTTGTTTGTTTACATACCAATTGAGCCAAATTTGGTTTGAAAACGTCGGATCTTCTTGGAACTTTACAAGAGTCCATAGAGCGAAGAGATGTCACTTGGGAAGTTCGAGCTGCTTCAGTTCTTGCACAAGCTGTATTTTGTACGCATTCAATTTAAGATATTGACATAAGACGCGCCAAGTCGTTCCATACGTTAGTCCGAGTTGCTGCGAAGGGCTCCAAATCGACTCGCTACAGTCTTCGTGTACTCTCTCAACTACGGCTGTATAATTTCTTCACTGCGTTCTAGACGTTATCTATTTGGTCGAATTATATCCAATAATAATTGTTGGATCCCAAGATGAGTGATGATGTTACGAAAAGTTATCCGATTATGTTGTCCATAAGTCGAGTGAGGCGCGCGAAACACAATCTTTAAAGAACGTTTTTTCGTAATAGAAGTGAAGGATTTGTAAACGGTGTTCAGGTGTAAGTATTTTCATGATGAAATACCAAACAATACTGAACAAAAATATGTAACATGACAACTTCACACGACTCAAACCTCATGTGTCAAACAATAAGGTATTACTTAAGTAAGGGACCTGTGTTAGAAAATATAGAATTTGAATAATCGGTTGTATGGCATATATGTATATGTTCTCTTTTATTTAGATAATACTGACAGATAGTAACTTTTTTTTATTTATATCGCTGACTCGAAATCGGTTTTATACTCACAGTTTATTCGGCAAAATTGTTCAGCAAGATCCATAGACTATTTCCGGAATATAAATTTTTTCTGATTTTTCGGACTCTGCAAATTGAGCCGCTTTATTGTACGTAAACTATTTTCTCTATATTTTAGGTAGAACATTTTCCGAAATGAGCGCTGCTATCATGGTTATTATCCTGTATTTCTTCTGAATATTCTATGCACTCTAAAACTATCGAGGTATACTTCTATATTACATATAATATTTCATGCCTTCTTCCATTAGTTACTTAGATATCCTTATTCAAAGATATAGCTTTAAATTTTTTTGCCAAAATTTCTAATTTATATTGAGGCAAAGAAACAGTTTGCATTGAAGATAAAGCTGAACCAAATTGTATATATTTCTATAAGCTTGCATGCATACTTTTTTAGATATGTGTGTTGATTAGCAGGGATAGTTAACTACAGTATTCACCGTATACATGAGTGTCTTTTTATGGGCTTGCCAGTATAACTTGAATACAACATGTCCTTAAAATTTTCCCAAATAATTGCCCAAAAATTAACTCAAAATTGCATGTGTTCTTAAAATTGTTTTTATTTAAATACAAAACCAGTTTTAATGACTATAAAATATAGAACAAAATAACAAAATATCCTTGAATAAAAGATTTCGTCCAACTACTGTCCAAAAATGTCTAATTGTTTATTCCGTTAACTGAGCCAACTGAACCAAACTTTGCACAATTTAGAGAATGCAATTACGCGGAGAAGACTGTAGGGCAGGCGCATGCCTGAGGACAATATGAATGGACGATAGAAATTATCTCAAGCGGAAAAAGTTGAGAATTAAACTTAAACGTAGCAGGATATGACAGCTAGTAAAAACAAGTATAATAATAATGGCTATAAAGCTACGGATAACCACAGAAGTAATAACAATTGTAAGGACAGTGAACAATGACGGGATAGCAGGATAGTAAATACAGTTGCTGGTGCCCTGGAATGCCAAGAATCTTCGGATGTACATATATGCACACCCATGCACGCCTTTGCTTTTGTGTACGTGTATGAATGTGTCCTTA
Source organism: Bactrocera zonata (assembly GCA_037783105.1). Lineage (NCBI taxonomy): Eukaryota > Metazoa > Arthropoda > Insecta > Diptera > Tephritidae > Bactrocera > Bactrocera zonata. The sequence goes on along the minus strand of JBAWJQ010002831.1, from coordinate 26,608 downwards.
AGGAAGAGATACGTTTTGGTTGTATGAAAACTCCGGCAGGAAGCTGTTACTCGTTGTCACTGACCACTGCCGAACCGCTACAATCAACAACAACATTACCAGCAGCGGTCAGTTTGCATTTTAGACATTTTGTCGTCATTTGGGCACACAATTGCCATATAATATATGATGATATAATCACTTCCGGTGAATTTATTATGCCGAGCACAACATAAACCTCTGGACAACGTCTGTGTAGTACCGCTGGCAAAACCCAACTCCCACACCGTTTTGTTGCACAATGTCAGTAACATAATAAATGTAATCAAAAGAATTCCGGTGAACATTATAAAATAGAAGGTGAATAAGAGTTCGTTTCGAGAGAAATATTGTTGTGGAATGTGCGGAATTTCTGACAAATTAGAGGGAAATAAACGAAGTCAGTTAGTACTTTATAACCGAAAATAAGATTTGTCGATTATTCAGAGTTATTTGAAGTGACCGTGATTTATTTACTACAGCTTACCAAGTGCTGAAAGTTCTTATAAAGATATAGCAAAAAAATAATAAGACTCTGCTCATAATTTTAAAATTCTTAATTTATCTTCAAAATCTTTGTCTTTCCCATCGATTGAATCCTTCTTGACCCCAATACACTTGTGTCAACGTTTTTTCCCATCCCCGAAACAGTTGCTAAAGTAAATTTGATTGCCTATATTACATAAAAGTAGGGTAACATTTTAATGAATACATTATAATATTTTTTAGTTTATTCTTTAATCATAAAGAGCGCCTCGCGAGCTTATTAGCCAACACCTGCTATTCTTATCACCTTTCCTTGTTACATAACTAGTGCGTTTTGGGTCATATTGCTGAGCTGTTACTCAAAATACCTTAAAACTATGTAGCATTTCAAAACTTGCCAGATTTCTGTTGTGAGAATAAAATACAACAGAAATAATAACAAATAGATGGTGTGACGTTGAATATACGCATGCATGTATGCAGTTTAAATTTTGATAAAGTCGAGATAACATTTTCCTAACGTTCAGACTCTGCTGTGTGCGGTGTACTTTGCCTACAAAAGAAATGAAAATTTTGGAACAAATCCAAATAATGTTTTTAAAAGAATATGTTTGGTAGAGCAGAAAATATTCTACAATACTATGACTTTTGCAATTTAAAAGGTTTTTTTTTCTCTTTTACACAATTCATAAATAAAAAAATAATTAATATGTTTTAAACGGTTAGGTTTACGAAAAAATCGTTATAGACATTTACTGAAGAGCATTCAACGTCCTACGACATCCACAAAACAACATATTTTTCAAATCGTTAAAAGCGATATACAAATTTTTATATCCTGCACAGGGTATATTAAGTTTTCCACGAAGTTTGTAACGCCCAGAAGGAAGCGTCGGAGACCCTATGAAGTATATACATATATAAATGATCAGTATGTCGAGCTGAGTCGATTTAGGCATGTCCGTCTGTCTGTCAGTCCGTCCACCTCGGGGGTTCTGTTAGGTGCGTTCTTTCCTAGGTCGGAGGTGCAGGTACCTCAAGCACAAGAGGTGCCTGTCCCTCCATTAAATGATGGGGAGTTGGGGTACGCCTTTGGCCTGGTTAGGTCTAAACGGTCCCCAGGTTTTGATGGTTTGAACGGAGAGATGTGTAAAAGCTTATGGAAGTTCATTCCGGAATACCTGGAGGCCATTTACAATAAGTGTGTCTGGGAGGGATACTTTCCACGCGAGTGGAAAAGTGCTAGGGTTGTTCCTCTCCTGAAGTTCCCTGATAAGGTCAGGAGCGATCCTCGATCTTATCGGGGTATCAGTCGCCTTCCAGTACTTGGAAAAGTGCTGGAAAGGGTCATGGTGGAACGGCTTCAGGAGCTAACGCGGGGTATGTGATCGGATAGGCAGTTTGAGTTCATGAAAGGACGCAGTATAGAGGATGCGTGGTTTTTGTACAGAATGTCGTTAGGGAGAATGTCAACAAGTATGTCCTTGGCATATTCGTTGACTTCAAGGGGGCATTTGACTACCTAAGCTGGGATCGAGTGGTGCAACGGCTGGAGGAGCTTGGCTGTCCGGAAATTACTCTTTGGCGGAGTTATTTTTCGGACAGAAAGGCCTCTCTTGTCGGCATGAATGGGAGTGTGGAGATTGGAGTTGTTCCAGGCTGCCCGCAGGGTTCCATCTGGGGTCCATATATTTGGAACCTTATGATGGACACTCTGCTTGGGCAGCTCGAGCCACTCTGTAAATGTTGTGCGTATGCGGACGACCTTCTTCTTATGGTTGAAGGTCGCTCGAAAGCGTAATTAGAACAGGTGGGAGGAGATCTCTTAGAGATCATTAATTCTTGAGGTTTAGATGTGGGGGTCGACATATCGATTGACAAAACGATGGCAATGCAGCTGAAAGGTAGATTGTCGCCGGTTCGTCCACCGATTGTCCGTGTGAACGGGGTCAGCAGCAAGTCAAGTATCTGGGGTTGACCATAAGTGAAAGGATGTGTTTTACTCCACACTTTGCGAATGTGAAGGAGCGACCGCAGGCAACCGTAGGCAAAATACGACGTATTTTGAGGAGCGATTGGGGTATCGGACGTCGTGCTTTCCGCACCATATATCGTGGCTTTTTTGTGGCCTGTGCCACATATGGAGCCCCTGTATGGTGGGAGGCAGCCATGACTGTCTTGGGGTCTCAAAAACTCCTCTCAATACAGCGTTGTATGATGCTTGCTTGCTTGCCTGTATGTCGCACCGTCTCAACGGATGCGATGCAGGTTTTTTTAGGTGCACTCCCTCTTGACCGGATTGTCATACAGCGTGCTGTTGCATTCAGAATAAGAAGGGGCTTGAGTGTGTCATTGCTGCGGAATGACTGGATTTCTGACGATGATGTGGAGAGGGAGGGATACCTAGGGAGCAAGAGGCTTCTAGATGATTGGGTTAGGTGTAGGTGGCAACAACGTTGGGACAATAGTCCTAACGGCCGAGTGACGTACGAGTACATTCGGGACGTTGGGTTCGTTGAGGATAACCCAGACTTCAGATTTTGTCTGAGTCTGGGTTTTCTGCTTACAGGGCATGGGCCTCTGAATGCATTTTTGCATCAGAGGCACCTATCAGATACGTCAGGATGTTTTTGTGGGGCGGGGTTAGAAAATTGATCGCATTTAATTGCGGAGTGCCGGTGTACTCGGGCATTAGGGATCTGGGTGGTATGGGGATTAGCTGGACTGGTGGACGATTAGATGTTAGTGGTGTGATCTCCACTAGTCGGAATACCGAACAGTTAGGGTTGTTTGCGCGTGAGTTATTTAAGCGGCGAAGGCGGTTAGCTGGAAGTTAGGGTTTTTAGTTTTTGATTGGTGTGTGTAAGTGATGTATGTATGGGGTCCAACCCCTGGCCACCAGTCCAGAGCAGTATGGAAGCTCAACTGGTAGTAGTTTCGGCTACGAGGTCTGACCGGAGACTTAATTCTGGTACCACGGGGAGCAGGAGCCCTTGGAGGCAACTCCAACCTGCTCATGCGGACTGGCCCCGCGGGGAGCATCGTGGTGGTTGTGGTTGAAACCCAAATCGCGGGAAGAACTGACTTTGTCAGTTGAATGTGGAGTTGCATTGCAACCGGGTGCCGAACCCAAAGTACGGCAGAGGTTTTAGATGGGCCTCGAACCCGACCAAGGTGGTTAGTGTGTCCATTCCACACCGCCAATTGGTACTGAAAATGCTTAGCATTCTCAGAGCGCTGATCAACGCATTGATTTGATCCGCTGTACTTTTGAGCGCCGTGGAGTAAGGTTCTCGTCAGCAGGTACCCACGTAAAACACACCGGACGTTGTCCGTCCACCTATATATATACGAACTAGTCTCTCAGTTTATAAGATATCGTTTTGAAGTTTTGCAAACGTCATTTTCACTTCAAGAAGCTGCTCATTTGTCGGAACTGCCGATATCAGACCACTATAGCATATAGCTGCCATTTTCAAAGTGGCGCAAATCGGAGATTACAAACGAAGCCAGGCCCTTGTGAAGAAGTGTTCCCTCCATAATTTTAGTATGCTCTGAGTAGCAGTCACAAGATCACCTCTGGGGTCTACAAGAGTATGCTCTGGACTTGAAACCTTCTGTAAGTCGCTGCATATTTTCGTAGAATTTTCGAGCATTAACTTATACTAACTTATCAAGCTCTACATTCTCACGCATTTCGGCATCTCCCTTTTTTGTCTGCAAATGCGTCTCGCTTCCCTCTTCAGATCTCGGTATCAATCCCATCCCATTTTGCGATCGATTGTAATGTTGCGAGGTAGGCAGTCTGTTTTCTCTCCTCTGCAACACGGCACTCCTCGTCGTACCAGCCGTTCTTTTTCCGAAAACCAATGGTTTCAGTTGCAGCTGTACGTAAGGAGTTTGAAATGCCGTCCCACAGTTCCCTTATATCGAGTTGCTGACGAGTGCTCTCAGCTGTTGTGTTTGTACGCGTATGTATGTACTTTTTTAGCTGCACATAAGCGGTTGACTATCTTGGCTGCAACAAGATAGTGATCTGAGTCGATGTTAGGACCTCAGAACGTACGTACATCTGAAACACTAGAAACGTTTCTTCAATCTATCACAACATGATCGACATGGTTGGTGGCTTTTCGATCCGGAGAATCTCGTACTGTGGACAACCATATTTCGGGCCCAGCGAAATCGATCAGCCTCAACCCATTTGGAGATGTTTCAATGTAGAGGGTGAATTACCGACCGTTGTGCAAAAATATCTTCTTTACCCACCCTGTCGTTAAAGTCGCCAAGCACGATTTTGACATCGTGGAGGGGGCAGCTCTCATAGGTGTGCTCCAAGCGCTCTAAGAAGGCATCTTTGATGACATCGTCCTTCTTTTCCGTAGAGCCGTGGGCGCAAATCAGCGATATGTAGAAGAACCACCACGAATCCCACTCCGAATTTGCACGGCGGTGATGTCAGGCTTTAGCCAGTGTTACCTTCCCAATTAAGGGACCGGACTTTCCAGGTGCATGCCCTTGAATCATAGTCCTTATTAAGTTTGCTGTGGTCGTAATCAAACGGATGGTTTGTTTTCCGAGACTGTTTGTTTCTTTTCATTGGGGTATTTTTTACGTGGCGGGACCCAAACCCAGGGCACAACCCTAAGGAGGGATGGTTCGCCTTCTCACTTTAGCTCGTCTTCAAACGAATGTTCTTTGGCTACCCAGAAGATACTTGGTTTAAGACCGGAAGTCGTTATTTGCTTGAGCCATATGTAAAAGGATCGTCTCTGGCCACTCCCAAGTGAATGGCGATCAGAGAACTTTCCTCACTTTCGTGCACTTCTACACATGTCTCCTTCCTTTATTATAAACACATTGTCATAGTATAAAAAAATAAAATAGTTTCATTGGAGCAATGGTATATAATACATACTATATAGATATCAGGGAATATCATAATTACTTAATTCGTCCGAAATTTATATTTCATGTTTAATTACGCGTTTACTTGTTGCTGGCACAATAATTTGGTTATTATGGTAGTTTAAAGCCGGTTTTCATTCACAAATTAACAAAATAATTTTTTTCTTATATAACGAATACACAAAGGACTGTTAGTCAATTTCCAACTGGCAAAACGCCAATTGGATTTCGCACTTATAATACTCACCAATAATGCACGCCACCGTAACCAGATGTCACTGAAATCACTAAGTGTACGATGTAGACATGTCGGAACTGAGATTGAATCAAATAGGGTAGTTTTGAATTCGTAGCATTACAAAAATTTTCAGCGCATCATAAATACATAAGTTCAAGCATGCACTCATTTACGATTTGTGTACATTTAACAGCAGCAGCTGCTAGAATACGCGTTTAATTACTTCCTGGAACTGCTCTCGAATCAACTAGTTAGAAACTACTAACTAAATGCTAAGATTGGCCGTTCAAGTCAGTCGATTACCCATTTTTTATAGAAACGTTTTATATTTTTTGCATGGTGATCTGCTATGAGATGTACTTATACAATACTCGTATATCATCAGGTTCCAGTCCGGAACAAACCAGTTTTATACTGGTTCAAAACTGGATAAGCAAACTATTTCCACAGTAAACTAAATTAAATATCGTTAAACAAAGAATATCAGGTCAGTTATTTCCGATCACCTGGAGAGTCAGAACAAACATTTTCGTGCGACGAAAATACAGCGTTCCTTAAAGCAGAGGTACGCGGTTGAATTCTGTGCGAAACTCGGTAAGTCTTCGACAGAGACATTTGGTATGATCAAGCAGGCTTATCCAGATGTTGCTTTAAAGAGGTTTGTTTCGGTGCCACCAGGCCTTTTTGGACGGCCGAGAAGAGATCGCTGATGAAAACCGGAAGAAATTAGAAAATCCAAAGTGAAAACGATGCTCATTGTCTTTTTTGACATCAAAGTCATCTTCCACCTTAAATCTGTTCCTCCTGGACAAACTGTCAACGACAAGTTTTATGTGGAAATCCTCAAGAAACTCAAACGAAGGGTCAATCAGATCCGACAAGACATCGCAGCCGATTGGAAGTTGCATCATGTCAACGCCCCGGCTCACACCTATCTTGTGAACAGCTACCTAACCAAGGCCTGCATCCCAACACATTTGCAGACGTCATACAGCCCAGAAAAGGCCGTTGAAAAGGGATTCCAGCAGCATGTACTTCGGCTCTCAAGGCTATTCCGGAGAATTCTGTGTTTTCTTCAATGCTTTAAAATCGCGCTGGCAGCGATTGCTTTAATATTTTTTTAAAATCGACTCAGTCTTATTACTTTCCGGACAAACACTATATAACGGCGTAGCGCGTCTGGCATGGAATTTGTCGTCATTTTTCATTTTGTACTTTCATTGCCAAAAAGTATAATTTCATGAAAGGCGCCAGGTCCGGATTATAAGGTGGAATCTTCCAATCAAGCTCGTGTTAGTATCGATGTGTGTGGCCTGTCGTTGTCAAGATGGAACACAATTCCTACCCTATTGGTCTTTGTTGGTCGCTTCTGGGAAATTAGTTCCTAGAGACGGTCCAATTGTCGAAAATGCAGATCCGAATTAAGATTTTGGCCATAAAGGCGGATTTTCATAACAGATGATACTTACGCTGCCAATCTCAGAACAAAAAAGTGTTTTCTAAAAGATCCAACGACATGCTGCTGCATTGTCCTTACAGTGATCTTCTTGCTGATGCACTTACAATACTCTGTTCCTAATTTAAAGGGTGATCCATTTCTCTACTTCGAAAGAATATTCAATGGCTTGCCGAAGTGTTCATCCCATACAACCATTAATTGATGTGATGTGTGGGAAGTGACGTCGTCTTTTTAAAATTAATGTCACTGAGATCATGAGCTTCAATTTCAGGCATCAAATAGTTGGTTCTCATGTCGCTATAACGGTCGTCGGTTTTCAGCAGCATCATTTTTGAAGAAATATCAACCGAGGATACTAACTTCCCACAAACCCCAACCAACCCTTTCTGGATGAAATGGCAGTTATTGAATGTACTATTTAGGTTGCTCTTCGTTCCAAATGCGGCAATTTTGCTTGTTTACATACCCATTGTGGCAGAAATGGACCTCATCGCTGAACAAAACTTGGCTCGTTGGATCTTTTTGGAACTTTTCAAGAGCCCATAAAGCGTTGTTCAAGCGTAAGTATTTCCATGATGAAATGCCAAACGATGCTGAACAAGAATAACATGACAGCTTGACACGAATCACGCGTGGTCTTTTTGATAAACGACTGACACGTGGTCGATGCGTTTGGCTATTGCCTGAAATATGTTTTAATTTTTCTCTTTTTTGCTACCTTGGTCCTCATAATGTACCAAATATTCTCAATGGGGTGTAAATCTGGGCAGTTATCTTGCCATTCTAAAGTCAAAATTCTATTTAGCGAGAGGAAGTCGGTTATCTAGAAAAAATAATAGAAGGTACGATTAATATTATTAATAAAATAGTTTATGTAAGTAACAGAATCATCCAGGAAAATGAGGTCGTGACCTTCAATTGAAGATGTTATAGATTCCTCTAGTATTTGCTGGTACTTAATTGCATTTTCTGTTCCATCTATTAGAGCTAGTCTTCCAAGTCCATGTAAAGAAAAGCATCCCCAAACCATTCGGCTGCCTTCCTGCTTAAAAAGTACTTCGGACCCAATCTTCGCCATGACCTTTACCACTATTTCTCTTCACGTACTACATCCCGTCGTTATATCGAATGTTGAACTTGGATTTGTCAGAGAAGATTACTTTCTGCTAATCGATTTCAGTCCAGCTTTGGTACTTTATAATCCACCGGAGGCGTTGTTGACACATTTTCTTAATTAGAAGTGGCTTTTTTGCGGGTCGTCGTTCAAACCAGCATCCCGGAGCCTGTTTCGTATAATTCTAGCAGAGATTTCGGTCCCAAGATCTTCTATGATCTTCATCCTGATGGCCTCAGCGGTTTGAATCGATTTTTTAGGCTAATGCGTTCTACAAGTATTTGACGATCCACAATGGAAAATCTTTTCCCTGTTGCTCCTGAGGCTGGTTTTCTACTCAGAGACCCACTGCTTTAATTGTTTTCAAGTCAAAATATTGCTCTTATCCAAAAGTCATATATGTATATGGTTTGGCATGTTTTTTTCACTTTTTAAACTGTAAGCCCCAAAAACCAAATCAGTATTTAACAAAACAGCATATATTTCTTTTATTTATACAAAAAAATAATTTTTTAAATCAAATCTTAGACCTACATAATGCATTTTCGACATAACTGCTACCTGGCTAGTTGTCCGGATTTCAATTTCCGTCACTGTATATACATATACTCGTATATTAATTCTAATAAACTGGAGTGAAATTTCATTAAATATATAAATCGCTGATTTTTAATTTAATAGTTTACTGGCATGATCTTGGAGAATTTTCCTAGTTATAAACCTGACCTGAAACTTTTTCCATTATTTTTTCATTTGATACCTGAAACATACGCATATCCTTACGTTGCGCACACGTACATATATACCGCTTGTTATGATTCCTGTTCGTCGCACGTTGGGGTATTTGACCACGAAAACGGAGATTAATTGAAAAATTAATATTGAGATATCCGATTAATGTTTTATACTCGATTATTGAAGACAAAATTCTCCATCACTAGGCAAAGGAATCGATAACATATGTTGCTTAATTCAATTTTTGTGTTGTCTCAAAGTTCGTAGTTTTTTCGATTTTTTCGCGTTTTTGCAAAAAGTGATTTTTTTGTATTTTCAAGTGCAAGTGTTTGTATTTTTGACATTCAAAAGCCAAATATTATTATGGAACCTTCAACTTCAGGTAATTTCGAACAAAAAAAGCAGTTGCAAGTCGACATTTACCCTGTATAACTATTTTTAATAATTTATGGAAAAAGGTCTAAATTGTAGCCATTATTGAGAAGTATGTAGAGTTTTAAAATGGTATCGGACAACTTCGTGTTCTGAAATTTATATATTTTTAAAGCTTAGGAATTATACTAATATAATAAACAAAAACATCTTGCGCGTTGTTGCGCCAATTCGATTTTTAACAAATTTTGTAAAAAAAGCGCATGTCATCCAAAGTGAGAGAAGAACCGTTGCTGTAGTTTTTGTTTTGTTTTCGCTTTCGTTATCATCATCATATATTGTTGTTATTGTTATTTATGTTTATTTATTTCAATATTAGTATGCATTCTACACCAAAACTAAAATGTGTGTTCTTTTCCTTGTTGTTTGGTTTATTTAAAGTGTAGGGTAAGTTTATTTTATCTTCGCGCTCGTGTTCTTAGACAATTTTGTATAACTTAATTTAAATAGCAGATGATAAGTGTGTAGTGTTACTTTACATTAACTATTATATCTATTTAATACGAATACAATTCGATGTGAGTGGTCGTGGTGGTATATTTCGGGTTACAGCAATGACGTGCTGTTATATTTTTGTTAAGTGTTAATATATAGAATGTGTTGTGCCTCCTCGTTATTTTGTTAATTGATACAAGAAATATCACGAATACAGTCTTTATATTTTAGGAATAAACTCAAAAAGATTCATTTCTCGGCGTAGTCTTTACAGTATTATTAAAAATGCTGAGGCTTCTCAATTAAGAGACAAGTTGAATATATTGAAGCAAGAATTGATAAGACAAACGAATCCAGAGGATATGCAAGACTTTAATTTGAATTTTTGTCGTTTTGTCTGTGATTTTAAGGATCGATGGGCAAAATCCAACAGACATGAGGAGAGGTTTTTGACACAAAATCAAAATTGGTTAGATTCTTCAATAATGTTTGTGACTACAACAACTAAAAGGGGTCGCAAAGAAATTGATTTCGAGGATTGTTCCGAAAAAACAAAAGTGAAAAAATGTAAGAATTTAAGACAAAATGTTTCCTTGCCTGTTTTGAGTTATGCTACCCAAATGAGTCTGCGAGCAAGTGGTCAAACAGAAGCAGCAAAAATTGTCAATGAAATAACTGCATCACCTTCCAGAGCAGCGAAATTTAGAAAAAGAGTAAAATGTGTAAAACAAAAACAAATGACTGCTGAAGAAGCGCTTGTGGTTTTGGTTGAAGCAAAGCTTTCACGCCACCAATATAATGTTATAAGACAGTCTGCTCCTGAAAAATTCCCTGCGTACACGTTGATTCAAAGAGCGAAAAAAGAATGTTATCCTAAGGTTGAAACTATGCAAATTTCCGAATCGTCAGCTAAGGTATCATTGCAGGGCCTTCTGGACCATACGGTTGAACGGCTTGTGCTGCTTCAAAAAAATGTTATTGACACCTTGGATAATCAAGAAATAGCAAATTTAACTTTAATTACTAAGTGGGGTTTGATGGAAGCTCTGGGCATAGCTCATATAAACAAGCTTTTCATGGCCCAGGCGCTAGTGACTCTTCTGTTTTCATAACGTCCATTGTTCCACTGAGATTAGTATATAATGATAAAATCATTTGGCAAAACCCTAGGCCGTCATCTACCCGATTCTGCAGACCATTAAAAATTGAATTCACCAAAGAGACAGCGAGTATATTGGTAAGAGAAAAAGAACGAGTTGACAAGGAAGCAAACGATCTGGTAAAGTCTGTTGTGCCAGTAGGAGAAAGGTTCGTAAAAGTAAGCCATAAACTAATCTTAGTAATGATCGACGGAAAAGTTTGCAATGCAATCACAGAAACTACATCATCCCAAAGGTGTTATATTTGTAATTCCACTTCTAAAGAGTTTAACTCTATTGAAAAAATGATAGCGAATCCTGTTAAGACAGAAACTTTGGAATTTGGTTTGTCTATATTACATGGATGGATTCGATTTTTTGAGTGTCTCATACACTTGTCTTACAAATTACCTATAAAAAAGTGGAAAGCTGTATCGGATAATGATAAACAAATTATAAATTCTACTAAAGCCCGCATTCAAAATGAATTTAGAGTCAAAACCGGATTGATTATCGACCAACCAAAGCCTGGCTTTGGAAATTCTAACGATGGTAATACAGCCAGAAGATTCTTTGAAAACGCTGAAGTTTCTGCAGATATTACTAAAATCGATTTAGAACTGATCAACAAAATGCACGTGATATTAATAACTGTTTCTTCGGGTCATGAAATACATTCTGAAAAATTCAGACATTTTTGTCACAACACTGCCAGACATTATGTTAAAATGTATCCATGGTATAAAATGCCTACCACTTTGCACAAATATTTTATTCATGGCCCTGAAATTGTATTGCATGCACTTCTACCAATCGGACAACTTTCAGAGGAAGCCCAAGAAGCTAGAAACAAGGACTTTAAATGCTATAGGGAGCACTTTTCACGTAAATGTAGCCGTGAGAAATCAAATGAAGACATTTTAAACAGGTTTCTACTGAGCTCCGATCCGATCATTAGCAGCAAAATTAAATTACCAAAAAAAAAATTTCAAGCCCTACCAAAATCGGTAATAGAATTGCTTATTCCGCCAACTATTTCAGTAAGTGCTGTTCGATCCGATGATAGTGATGATGAAACTGGAGATGCACATATGGAGGAACTAGAGGCTTGCAACTCCGACGACAGTCATTAAACTAAATGAAATGCTAGTTTTTTTATGTATTTGTGCTTATTCAATAATAAAAAATTATAATATTTTAAAAATACTACTTCCCTGAATTAATCTCCGTTTTGGGGGTCCTATACCCCACTGTGCGTCGCGGTTGGTTTCTCCAACCCTTCTTTCGATTTGCCGCATGCAATGTTGTTCCAAAGGCGTACGCAAACACACGGATGTACAAACCAATACATATACAATATATATGTATATAGATAAGAGCACTTCAGCAACTCTTTACTTGCATGGCTTCTGGTATTGTCATCAGTTGAGCCAATAAAAACTGTTACATTACAAAAACTGGAAAGTATTCGTCAGCAGTTTGTGCAAGTCGTCTTCTCTTTTTGCTACCTGTGACCTTTCCACATCTTAGCTTGGTCTGCAATTTTATGTACTTCCATTAACACCCTATGCGTAGACAAGCAGCCAAGGCCGTAACTACGATTTCTCTTAAGGGGATGCAAAAATATTAAATTATATTAAAAGGATTATATAGATTTGAAATAAAACTGTAAGATAAAGTTTAAGTTTTAATAGTTAGAAAGCAGTTTCCAGAAGCTAAAGAATGTTATACACAATAACAAATTATGTAATGTTTCTGAAATTCTGTGGGTTTTCTGTAATCTGTATATTCTTGCAACTATTGATAGATAGTTTAGTAAGTAAACAAAATTTCGATGGTCTCCAAAACAAGAATGTGAAAGAACTTAAAAATATGTGTGTTGCATGATTGTATTATAATATATATATAATATAAATATTATGAGCGTGGTTCCCAACACTTTCACTAAAATTTCATATGATCTAAAGCTATTAAACCAAATTCGGTATAAAATACTCTTAAACCGTTTGGAATATATATTAACCTCAATTTAGTATTTTTTTACTTTTTGTTCATTTAAATAAATATTCCAATCCCCCTTTAAAACAGCCCAGCCATCCTCAATATCTTATTTTGTACCGTTTATTATTGTGTTTTGCGGCGACTCTTGATGTTGTCATTTTACAACACCCTGGAGTCTTATTAATCCAACGCGGCCCCAAACCAACTCAACTCTTTGCTTTTTATCGCATTGGATTCAATACTTTTCTCGCGTTAACCTTTGATTTTGATTTCCTGTCTCAAATCTGCTTTCCTCCGGATAATATTCGCTGACAATGCATAGCTTTACTTGTGCTTACCTATGAAATCATATACCAAACAAGTATTTTTTCAACTCGCAAAAAATACCTTTCACACAAGTGATTTGCCACCTTGCAAAAGCGATTGCTGTAATCGCCTTGTAACCCTTCATTTACATAGCAGTTTTAGCATACCTAAGCGTTTTCACATAGAGTTTAAAAATTATATGAAATAGTTACACACTCCAAAAAAGAAAAATGAATGCATTTTATAAGTGACTGAAAACTCAATCGGATGAAGAACTCTAGCCTCTATACTGTAGAAGTTTGCCTAGGAGTTTGTAACACCAAGAAGGAAACGTCGGAGACATTATAAAATATAACATGTCAATTGGAAAGCCCTCGGCACTACTAGAATCCATACGAGTTTTGGTTGGATCTAACCTTCAAAAGACGCCTTTATAAATTTGACATCTGTCGGATCAGTAGTTTGTGAATTATATTATGCTGAGTGAAACAACTTTTATTATTGCGAAAAATGGAAAAAAAGAATTTCGCGTGTTGACAAAATACAGCTTTTTGAAGGGAAGAAATACAATCGAAGCAAAAATTTGGCTTGCTGAAGAGTTTCCGGACACTGCTCCAAAAAAATCAACCATCAAGGATTGGTACGCCAAGGTTGAAATGAGCACTGAGCATGGGTGGCCAAAAGAGGTTGCTACTGACGAAAACATCAAAAAAGTCCACAAACGAAACTTGTTCGAGATAGCAGGCACTCGAGAGATATTCGAGCATGTACATCATATCATCCACGAGTATTTGGGTATGAGAAAGTTCAGAGCAAACAATAACAACGAGTTGATGATTCGAAGCAGTGTTTTGAGATGTTAAAGCATAATAAGCTCAAGTTTTTGCGTCAATATGTGACAATGGATGAAAAATGGTACCTTTTTTCCACCCCGAAGTCCTCCGAGTGGACTGCACGCGATGAACGCTTTCCAAAGCCTGGGTAAACATAACAGTCTGCTGGCAAAGTTATGACATCTGTATTTAGGGATGCGCATAGAATAATTTTTGTAGACTACCGGAGTGACATCTTTGTTGGACCATTTGAAGGACGAAATCGCCGAAAATGGCCAGCATGTGAAGAAAACGAAAGTGTTGTTTCACCAAGACAACACACGATGTCACAAGTCAGAGAAAGACCCGTATGCTCCGTATTCTACAGATGTGGCCCGAGGTTATATCCTGTCCTCAGAATAAAGACGTGGTCGCCGAAACTGATTCCTATTTTGCACCAAAGAACAGCTTGAAGGTCGTTTTAATCAGTATTTCACCTTTGAAGATAACTATGTTGAATAAAACAAAAACGAATTTTGTCAAAAGAAATTATAAATGATCGCCGGGAATGGCTGTGTCGATTTAACTATGTCCGTCTGACTGTCTGTATATACGGGAATTGGTTCCTCAGCTTTTTAGAGATCGATCGGAAATGTTGCACACAGTCATTTCTCTTTAAGAAGCTGCTCACTTGTGGAAACCGTCGATATTAGAACACTTTAGCATATACATATCTGTCATATAAACTAAGCGACCGGAATCTGGAATGTGCTCGTTTAAGCAATCTCTTTCCATTTTGGAAAATATTTGTTAACATGAAAAGTATAAAGTTCTATGTTGGGTGTTAAAGCTCGCAATAAAATTTTTTTTGGAAAAATCTTCTGGTTTACGGCATACGCGGTTATAGCCAAGTATATAAAAGCGTGCCAGTCGTTCTTCCATTTCGCTGTTTGCCGCCAATTGGAGATTCCAAGCGAAGTCAGGTCTTTCTCCACCTGGCCTTTCAAACGGGGTGGAGGTCTTCCTCTTCCTCTGTTTCCTCCCGCAGCGTCGAATACTTTCAGAGCTGGAATGTTTTCACCCATTTGGGCAATAGCGTATTTAGAATAATACTGCACTCCAAATAAGGTCTGTTTTGCAGAAATCCTGTATTCGTTGGCTTGTTAAAAAATGAGACACAAATGCACCAGAGTACAGGCGGCCGCACTAAGGTCAACAACAGGCCCATTGTACTCCCAGTTAGTAACCAAATTAAATCTTATTCAGCAATGCAATGGATTTGGTGAAAAGTATTGGAAGACGAGGAATTATATATCCCGTCTCATCATGTGCAGAAATCCTTCCTTAGGCATTTGCTACAGTGTATTGTAGCACAATCTATGCTCTACTTAGTGCTTAGCATAATTCTGCTGAGTGTTTTATTAATCTAATGCACTTATCTGGGTTACTGGGTCAAAAATCCAGTTTCACCACACAATATGCATTACAATAGGACATCACCAGACAAGCAAATTATAAAAAGTGCGGCCAGTAGAACTAATTGAGCCGTAAGGATTCTCATTCAACAGTTAGTCGGCAGCAAAAAGACTATGCGCCGCCTCAATTGCCTTCATAAATAAATTGCTAACCATAAGCAAACAATTTTTTTTTCAGCAAGTATAAAAAATCTGATAATCAGCATTCCAATAACAACAACTTATGGTAGGCGCATACCTAGAACTTTTGTAAAGGGAGTAAAGGTACGGCGAAAAGTCAAAGTAAAGCCCAACTAAAAATTAACATAAAATTTAGAATTGCTAATTAGAAAAGCTGAGTTGAGTGGCATTTAACCCAGATAAAAAGCGAAAGGCCATACGGCAGCGCATCAAATCACACTCAGCGCAAGGCGCTTAAGTATGGTAAATGTACATACATATGTGTGTGTATGTGCTGTTCGGTGTGGCGGGCGTTGAGGCATATGGCTGAAGAGCCGCTTGCTGAGGGCTCGTTGCGCATGCGCGCTACTTAATTTAAATGCGAGCGCCACGAAGGGATGTCGCTTTTGTATATTTTTTTGTGATTGCGTACGCTTTCACATGTGTGGATGTGTATGTGTGCATTTTGGTGGCATGAAATGACATCTTTGTTGTACCAAATTATGTGGTCTGTTGCAGTGCGTAGACCTTTGGAATATTGAATTGGTATTTTTGTATTAATTTTCTTCAAATATCTCTGCATTTGGAGGTGCTTATAAAATGTGCGCATTCTCGTACATAGCCAATGCACATGCATACATATACATTCTTGTTTTTTGTATATTCGAGCAGAGCTGTGCTACCATCTTCTTCGTGCTTTGGTGGCAGCAACGCGTCCTGCTGAATTATTCAAATGCAGCGGTTGCGCGATTTGTTGCTTCTGAATGGAGTGATGGCATTACTCCAGTCTCTGTGGCAACTGTCTATGCCACTGGTTGCGGCCATGTATGTACAACAGAGAGTGCTACACTCGCGCTGGCCACGCGATTATGCATTTCAACCAGCAGTGATTAGTATGCGCATAATTTCTGTGCCTTCTATATAGAATTTATTTAAATTTGTTGCCTTTTGAGACATTACTTCATTTTCAGCAGCGCTAGGCTTTTAGTTTTCTTTTTTGCTTTTTTATTTTTTTGTATGTGATTATTGCTCTTGTTTATTATTCAATAAGCGTTGTTGAGTATTGTGAGTATGTGCGAGACGGATTGCCATTCCTAGTGGCTATCGCGCTGTTGATATCATTTTGTATGGGCAGGAAGGGTGAGGTCAGTTGACCTTGGTACCAGCTAAGTGACAGCAGACTGCTTATTAAGTTGTGGCAGCGCGTCAATGATGTAGTAATTTCACAGAAAGTGAAAATCATAAATTTTAATTTCATTCAAATATTCAGCTCTGTTGCCCTACATTGGCGTGTTGCCGCCAACATATTAATTTATTGGTGCTAATTATCATAACACTTATGATATAATGATTAATCGCAATTAAGTCTGCAATATACTTCTTGATTTTCCCCTCTCATTTGTGTTGCTCGTCTTGATGCGATTCTGACTGATAAAGTTGAAGAAAATTCCGTGTCCTGCAGAGTGGCAATGCGCAGCTGTCCCCAACACAATAAAGGATAAAATTTTGATTTCCGTCATTATTGATAAAAATTACTAATAACGTTTGATCCAAATGGAGGTACCTTTTCAATAGCATTGTTTTGACGCATCACGCGTGAATTGTGTAATCTTTCATGTTATGTTTGTTCAATATTGTTTGGCATTTCATTTTGGAAAGACTTACGCCTGAACAACGTTTACAAATTGTTCAACTTTACTACGAAAATTCAATTATGGTCAACATAATCGGTCTACTGAGCGTACTATTCGCAACATCAACACCCATCATGAAACCCAGCATTCATTACAATATAATATTCGACCGAAGACACCATGTCCAGCACACAGTGAAGAAAACATAGCAGCCGCAGCTGAGAGTGTACACGAAGACAGAGGAGAGTCGATTTGGCGCCGCTCACAGCAACTCGAACTGACTTATAGAACTATTTGGCGTATTTTACGTCGAGACCTTAAATTGAACGCCTGCAAAACCCGGCTTGTGCAAGAATTGAAGCCACTCGAGCTTCCCAAGCGACATTGCCCATTTCAAAAAGCAAAATTGCCGAACGAAAAAACGTTTTGTGTGGTTTGTGGGCCGATGGGATCATCAATCCATATTTCTTCAAAAATTATGCAGGTGGGAACGTAATCATCAATGGTAACCGTTATCGCGCCATGATAACCGACTATTTGATCCCTGAAATAGAAGCTCGTGATCTCGGCCACATTTGGTTTCAACAAGACCCACATATCGCATCAATCAATGGATTTGTTGAGAGAACTCTTAAGGGAGCAGATAATTTCACTTTTTAAGTTGGGCGATTGGCAACCAAGATAGTGTGATATCACACCGTTAAACTTTCGCTGTGGGGATGTGTAATGTCTGAAGTCTATGCGGACATTCCGACTTCGATTCAGGCCTTGAAGCAAACGCTATACAGCCAAAATTATTGACTTTTGGTGTTTATAAGGACGACCTTCGAATCCAGTGAGACAGCGCTACATGCCATACAAGCACACAGGCAAAAAGATTAGTTTTTTGAGTGAAACTTTTGGTGAGCGCATTATTTCGCGGCGTGGGTCTGTGGTGCGGCTTCCACGATCATTCGATTTAGCACAGCTGTGCTGATTATGTGAAGTCGCTAGCATACACAGACAAACTCGAAACGATTGACGCCACGAAAGAGAATATTCGGCGTGTTATTCTGCGTCCCAATTGCTGCAAAAAGTGGTTCATATTTGGCGCTCTAGGCTGGAATTCATTTGAGCCAACCGCAGCGTACACTTCTCGAAATTAGGCCTTGATTGTCTATTCGTCTCTATATAAGCGAACATTTTTTCAGATATCGGTCTGAAATTGTGCACACGTCTTTTTTCAACTAAAAGTAGATAATTTATTTAACATGTCAATATCGAACAGCTTTAGTATATATGTATTTATCTGTCACTGCAAACTAACCGGTCGATCTCTAGTCACTTTAGAGAAAACTTTTTTGTTTGCCGTGACATCTTCACGAAATTTGGCATGGATTATTATCTAAAACAATGCCATTTGAACTGACCGCTGAAATTCAAGATAAAGATCCTTTATCTATACATATGTACATATGCTTATATATAAAAAGCCTGGGTTCGGTGCAGCCGAATATAACGATTTTTTTATTTTTTATTCAAATAAAGTATTTAATATCATGTCGATTGAGATATCATTATTCCTTTTAATATCGTTAGTTCTCTATTATCAACTTTAAATGCTTACATGACCTAACCTAACTTTCCTTTTGACAGAAAACTGCGGTCTGCATGTATTGTATGTAAAGCTGTAACGGAATTTGCAAAATTTGTAAAATTTATTTGCAAATATTTTAAATGGCGGAGGAATTCGTAGAACATACATATATGTAATATATTGAAATACGTTAACTGTCATCAATAAATCGATTAACCCTTTGCGTCGATTTAACTATAAGTGATTTGCATTTATTTGGCAGCGTGAGAAAAAATTTGCACATTAAGGACACTGCCGAAGCGAAGCAGAGCGCAGTAGCAAAGGATGTCCCTCTACTATCATATCTCTGCATTGCAAAACAGTGCTAGCACCTCAATGCATGTAACCGTCTACCAAAGAAAGCTACAAGAAACGCAATAGATAAACAATAGGAGGTATGGAATGACGAGTATACGTTAAAACCTGGCATTAGCCCGAACCGAATATGCATAAGACACAACACGCATGCATCCTGCCCAAGTGTTCAGCGAGGAATTCAAATTACGCTATCATTTGCCTACCCTTCTACCTTCCACTGTCGGCATAATTTGAATGTGTCGCAACGTCACACATGCAAAATCGTTTGCGCAGCCGTCGTTTTTTATTTATTTTTTTTCATGACGAAGCAGTGCTATTTAAAAAATTGATTATCCTTGATTGCATCTTCTGTTGAGATTTTGTTGTCTCTCCTCAATGTTGTCTTTGCATGATCAACTGCTGATGGGTTACCTCACGCACAAACAAACAGATTTGTTGAGCAGAAAATTTTCATGGGAAAAGAATTTCCAAATTTTCATTTCAAAGCTTTTTAACCCTTCACGTTGTTTGCGCTCGCATGCAGATCGTTGCTCCGCGGACTGCTGAGAAAATTAAATAATATGCAAAACCCTCGTCGCTATCTGCCCCACACACACACACACGTACACATGCAGCATACGCGTCTGTGTTGCATGTTGTCTTGTGCTGTAGGCAAATAGGGCAATCTGGCAGCAACCCCTTCGCTCGCTCAATGATCTTCGCGAAGACGATCCCTTATTTGAATACTCATCCTTTGACCCAGCACGGCGGATTGCGAAAAATCGGAATTTCAACATTCATGCATAATTTTCACACTGCGCATACGCAAATGTGTCGTTGTCGTGTCTTCTTTGTAGTTGTTGTTGCTGTGCCTTACTTTTCATTTATTGAGATTTGTGGCTGCACCCTTTTAGGCAACTGCAAGACGTTATAAAACCCAACTGTTTACCTTCGTGCACGCAGCCGAAGCCACCCTGCATCTTTACGGCGGAGCAGCAGCAAACCAAATATTAATTTCGTATTCTCATGCAAATCAGCAAAGACTTTCTGTGGATCTACAAGACAAACAAATAATGAAAATAGGTGAAAAGAATACGCATGCTCCGGCGAAAGGTCGACATACGTGAAGAATTCAAACGCGCTGGCGCAGTTCTTTCTTCTAAGAAAAGTGTCTCACCTTCGCCGGTTCAAAGCAACCGAGACGAATAATACAAAATTCGTAAGCCTTTTCGCAACGGCTTCCGAGTTGTGTAAAAGCAACCCCTCACCACAGTCTTGTACTTGTAGATACACACAGGAAGTTCCACGTGTTCATGGTGAGGTTTGCGCGTTTTGGGTGTCCTTTTCGTGCGCTAATGTCTATGATTATCACCGGCGAATTTGTGAAAGAAATAATAACAAAAAATTGCCGATCGTAAATTTGCGATCACCCCTTCGCGATAGTGAAGTGAGTGATTTGATCAAATCAAATTTATAGAAGGCAGTTCGTTGTACTTTCACCTTATGGGCCTTTTGCATTGCGCCTTCGCTGGGCGGCTCGCAAAAAATCGCGTTTCGGTATGCAAATGCGTTGAATGCGGTGCTGAGGTAGTAGTGTACCTGTGTACATCTCCACATGGATATACAAATGTGTGTGTGTGTGTGTTTGCATTTGCAAACCCAAATGTGCGCCTGTTCAACTCATTATGCAACATGTATCGAAAGGATTGATCCTTAATTTATGCATAAATGCGTGTCACCTTTGACAGTGTCGAACGTACGACACACCCTGCCTCAAATCTCAAATGCGGCGCACTACTCCCAATCCTCCGCAGAACCCGAATCGCGTTCAACGTGTCGAAAGCCGGAAACGCATCGTATGCAAATAAAGACTCAAAGTGAACTTGAGACGCGCACTTTCTTAATTTATGCACACATGTGAGCCCGAGCGAAGTGCAGCACTGCAGAGGTACTTCTTTCTAGGGCCAAACCGACACGGCCATGCAAAGAGGCATAGTTTTCCCAACCACATTTTTATTTATTATGTAGCATGATTTGTTGTTTTTTTTTGTTACTTGTTATTGCGTAACATTTCTTGCACTCCGTAGTTGGGTGCCTCACTTCTAACACAATTGTTGGGACTGCTTTGTTTAATTACATTTTGGTTTTTGGCGTTCGTAAACTCCTCTGATTGACCTTCTTTATGCTGTTCTTCACAAATGCATCTCCCGATATGCAAAGCACGTGTAGGTTGCAACCCATATACGGGTTGCCTGCGTCAGTTGCCATTTTTCAGCTTTATATGTGTTTAATTTAGTTGTTGTGTAGCAGTTCCAATTTTCGTTTGCCGCCGGGTGTAAAACTTCAATGCAATTTGGTCTGCACTTTCCGTTTCCCGCCAACAAAGACATTCTCACTTTTATCCTAAAAATGTACACGTGTATGTAGGGATGTATTTAAAAGCATTATTCATTTTTATTTGGTTTTGCTGTTCCATAAATCCTTGTCCGTACATTCCACACAAGTTCTTCGTGACTATGTGCGGAGATTACACAAAATGCTTTCTCGTTTTTAAACCGTTTTTTCATATATGAAATTTATTTATTTTTGCTCGTGGAAATTTCTTTTTGATAAGGTTTTGCTGGTTTCATATTTGTTATATTGGCTTCCTCTTTCTGCTCATCGGATTCAGCGCTAAGATGGAGTTTAAAGCAAAAGCTTAAACTTTCACTGAAAAGTTTTCTTTTTATTCCTTATTTACCAAATTTCAGATAAATCGTTTATGGAATGAAAAAAACTCAAGTATCTGGCTTCACCATAGAACCGTATTCGGAAATACGAACTGCAATCTCGTATTCATCCGAATCCACTGGCTAGTGTTCCCTCCACTTCCAGTAATCAAATCCGTTTTGAAGGAATAGATTTCCATCATACTAAGGAGCCTGGTGGAATACAAAATAGAGCCTTAAAGGAAGCCATGACGTTGAAACCAAAGAAAGACAATTTAAGAGAAGGGTTATTCCCCGAACCGTGGAAATTCCAGCGATTGGTTCTATTTCCCAAACAAAAAAAAAACTTCCGAAGGAAATTTTATCATATCGGCCAGTAAACAGCAAGCGATGTAAAGACGAAAAAAAAAATATATCAACCAGGAAATGAATAATGCCTTTAACTCAGTAAAATGGGCAACATAATCAAGGCTCTGTATGACATACGCGCTCCTCAATATCTTATAGTTGAGTTATGAGTTATTTTAAAACTATTATTCGACACTGATGAAGGCACCAAAAGCTACTTTTTTTCGAATGCAGCACCGCAAAGCTCGGTTCTAGGCCCCCTTTTATGGAATCTTTTAAGGAGACACCAACCAAAAGCAGTTTAATTAATGGTTCTCCTCACTGAATTTAGAACTGACTGAGCAAAAGACAGAAGTTCTTCTCATAAGTACTAGAAAAGTGGAGGAAAATATATTTCTCATCATAGCGGAGTGTGAGATCCATTCACAGCCACAACTAAAGTATTTGGGAGTAATAACAGACTCAAGGTTCAAATTTAAAGATTACTTGGAACATACTGCAAATAAAGCGACTAAAATCCTAAACGCCTTATCAAAAATGATGGCAAATAAAGGCTGCGTGCGTTCCAACCGGCGATTTTCACTCGCAAATATAATGAGATCGGTTATATTACATGCGGCTCTAATATGAATTCAGGCGCTAGGCATTAAAGTATATGCCAACAAAAATCACAGCCATCTATATAGGAGTCAAAAGAGAAGAACAAACCTCACTGAAAGGACAGTGGACCACACACTGATAACGGACATCCCAACCCAAATACTAATTGGACATTGGTACTTTAAAAGCTACTTATACAGATTCCAGCACGACATGTTTTTTTATTGCCCTCGCGCTGTAAGTACAAGGAAAAAAACTTAAAACTACATTCGGTGGCAGTTTTACTGTGGAAATTTTTACGAACTGGAAAGCTGACAGAAAAGCGGGGGCCTTAATCATGACAAAACTGAGACATATGCGGCTTCAAAAAATCGATTTTGTTATTGCCTTATGTAATTCTATAACATAACCGTAATAGTTCTGAAGATAGAGCCTCGGAAAGTAGCACGCTCGAGGTCAGCGTGATTTCGAAAGTCGGTGAAAGTTTGCCAAAATACAATTTTCACTTTTTTGTTCATCCAATACCTAGTTAATGGTCTTAAATGAAACACTTATTACTTCTTCTTACTTTATATGCACCTTTTTCCACAAGAATGGCCAAGCTTTGAATGCTTTTCTGTGAATTTTTCATTAAATCTTTGAAAGTATCCAAACAATAATAAAAAAGTTTGAAAAAATATTATTTTTTTATTTGAAAAAAAGTTTAGAAAATAGCCCGTTTTTGTTTAATAAAACCCATGCATCCCCTTTAGTAATGATGTATCAAATCAAATGAACATGAATGATGTTAATTTTTTTTTTTTTTAAAATTTCAATAATTCAATATAGAAAAACTTTTTAAAATTCTATCTCAAAACAAAAAATTTTCATTCTTCCCTACACCAAAGCTAAAACTACCAACTTTTGTCGTTTTGACTTTAATTTACAACCATCACCTTCCTTTATATTGTTCTAAATGAGATAATTTCTGGATACACTGAACAAATACAGTTTGTGGTTTAAATCGGAGCATAAAACGAAGCTGCCTGCAATCAGAAAATATTGTGGGTGCTACAACAAAACAGGAAATCAGAGAGTTATGATTGTGTGTGCGCATATTGGATTTATATTTACGAACATGTGTAAGCAGAAAGGGGTATGCCTGCATGTTTTAGAGAAGGGTGAAATACATAGCTGACAACAACTGGGACTTGCCGGCTGCTTAGCTTCGGTGCCGATCTCTGCATTGGTTTGCTCGGCAAGTGTTTGGCTGGGGATGATGATAAGTCAAATGAAACAACAAAGCAGCAAAACAAATAATAATTTAAAAGGTTTTGTTGACGTTTGCAATTGTTGACTTTTCGCCGGATTTTCGCTGAGCTGATGAGCAAGTAGAAGTGAAGGCCGAAGTATTGTTTGAGACTGCGGTGGCAGAGGGCGTACACCACAAATGTTGGAGTTCATTATTATTATTTGCGGTGAATTAGCGGAGTGATTCTGTTGCAGGTCTAAGGCACTCAAACACCACAAAGACATACAGCACATTCACTCGTTCTCCAGGAAGTAAATGCTCACATATTAATCAGTTGTTCTTCTACAGTAAACATACCTACTCTTGATTCGATATGGAAAGGATTAAAATTAAATAAATTGAAAGAGATTTCAGTATGCGTTTCTCATCAGAGGGCGAAGAGACGGAGGGTGCAATTGAGTGCCGCGCTGAAAAGCCGTCAAAAGTTGTTCTTTAACGAAAGTTTGCTTATTAGCTTAAATTTACTTGAAGTTCTTAAGTCAATAATACATAAACCATTTTTACATTGGTATGTAGTATACACGCATACTCACAAAGCCATTTACATAAACAAGCAACTGTGAAACTTTGGTATATAAATGTATTCTTATCAATGCCTTTCAACCAAATAGTTAAATCAGTCCGAACACTTCTACTAAACTTAATACCAACGTCTGTAATAAGCAAAGCTAAGTTTTCAATTAAGCGGCTAATGAGGTAAATCCAGGTAGAAAATGAATCTCTAATAATTTAATAGAGGTTAAAATAAATACTTCGGACGAAGGATTAAGTTCTCTTAGTAAATCGAATTGCGTATTTAACTTTTTGTAGGCTCTAAAACAATAAAAGTTATACAAGTTTTGACAGCTCTTACAATAATCCAGATTTTCATACTTGACCCCGAAGTTCAGTAGAGTAAACGTAACAAAAATATTTAGAAGTATCCAGTACATACCAGTTAGATAATTTTGTATAATTTATATAATATCGTTAAATCATGTAAACATGTTACGGTAACGTTTAACGGATTTAGGAAGCCGCTATTTACAGACGACTAATAGGGAGAATACCCTCAGTCAAGGAGCAGACTTCGCTGCCAGTTGCTTACAGAACCAGCGGGTCGGCAGAAAGCTCAGTGGTGCTGCGTAGACCCAATGAGTTACACGAGACGTTAGTCTGCATTTGGATCCCCTTCCTCGTACTCCATCAGAACAGGCGACAACATGTACTTTCCTCTTTTCTTGATCGAACAATTTTTATTCATTATTAAGGTGCAGAGAAGTGATAAAAGGTATACTTCTTAGAACAGATCTACACATTTTTAACATTATGGACCTGCCCATAAGCCTAGCTAGAATCAATTTCAAGAGAGATTTAGAGATGATCAGAGCATTAAGCTCACTTTGGTCTTGGGCTGGTTGCTATCTAAGCCTGCTTTATGGACTAGGGCGTATTCTTTTACTAACAGAGATTTTTCACCACTACAACCACCAAGCTTAGTGCTGCTTCTTTGATTTTTTTGAATATGCAGTTTGTAAAACTATCAGTTTTTCTGCGGTTAATTTGATTTTTATGTGTATTTCTATTAATCTTTTCAACGTTTTTAAAAATAATGAGATAATAATAATTGGTCTGGAATCCTTTGGATATGTATGATAGAGCTTTTATCCCCTTTGGTATATGTATTACCTTGTCCTTCTTCCATCTTTATGGAAAATAGTTTAACTGCCGGCAGAGATTGGCTGCTAACTAGACGGCGATTTGAAGGTCTGGAAAATGCTTTTCGCCAAATATACGTTCCTTTCTGACAATATATCTAAAGGAAGTGTCTGTTATGTACTTAACAGCATGATTTAGAAAGCTACCTGGGAAGTGAGTATTCATTTACTGAATACCGCTTAGCTTTGGTTTTACTTCTGCTTTGACTGTGCTATTAATTTTCTTAGCCAAGATGTTTCTGCAATGGTCTCGATATCAGTTCCAACAATTATTATTGCTTTCCTTATATCTTATTTGTATAGCCTTATGGCAGAAGGTGGAAAAAGCTATCCCGACCATCCTTTACTTGGGATAGATTAGCTACATTAATTTATTTCCTTTATTTTTTCTTTAATTAATTAAGTTCAATTCTTCCCCTACTACGTATTATTGACAAGCCACTTTTAATACTTGTCGGCAAGATTCCGTTAACCGTTTAACGAGGATGTTAAGGTCCTCCTTATTCTAGGCTGGATTGGAAAAACTATAGAAATACGTATTTTAAGACTTTCATATGTACTTCCATTTCGTTTTTCTTTCATTACTGCAACTCTTGGCGTCACAAACGGTTGAAAAATTGGTTCAGACATCTCAGATCCCCATAAAGTCGGGTTGATTTTGTACCGAATATCTCGACTAAGAAGTTCGATATTTCAATTAA